>VXAZ01003274.1:661859-712527 GCA_013399875.1 Gymnorhina tibicen
TTAGATGAGAATGGAGCCTAAATCTAATGTGATAGAAGATATTTTATAAATGTACAGTGACAAATATTAGTGGTTTATCCACACAGAATTTTATTTTTTGTTAATATATCAACACTGAACACTTTGAGATAGCTATTTTCCAGGAGTACAAAATGTAAAATAATTCATTATTTTTAGTCTTACAGTCCATAATATAGGACCCAAGTGCCAGGAGCAAAGGAGACGGAAAACAGACCACAAAGTGGTTTTTGTCTGTAGGGTGAAGTTGCAGAAGCAAAGTCTTGATTGAGCGCTTATTCAGTTTTCATCACACAAAGACCCCAGTCATGACATTTTGTGCTGGGTTCTGTGCAAACACATGCTAAGACACAATCAACATCCCAGAGGATTTAGCTGAATGAACTAATCTTTTGCACCTTAGATTCAAGTTGGACACACATCTGGGATTTGATTAGATTCCCACTGAAGTCTCTGGCAATCTTTACACTGTAACTGGAAAAAACTATCTGAGAGGACAGTTTTTTATAGCCAGTGGAATTGAAACAAAAAAAATACGGAGTTGGTTATAATGTAATGAGACTGATGGTGAGTTCAAATAATACATCATTGTAAACAAATCCTTCTATAAAAACTGAATTTGTATGAAGTGTGATTGTAATTTTTACCAGAAATGCCTCTTAACAAGTATTTAGGCTATTTTATCTGATATAGTTCAACATTAGTTATGAATTTGTAAAGGTGCATTTCTAAATTCTGCAAAATAGGAATTGTCTTCTTACAGAATCTCACAATCAGCCAGGAAACAACCCTGCACAGAAGTATTTTGAAAGGACTTTTTTTCTTTTTTTTTTAATATCAGAAGGCAAGAATGTGCACTAGGACAAAACTTATTCTGTTCCATACGTATGGTCATTTTTCAGGTATTCCAAAGAGTGAACTATAAGTAGCTAAGGACAACAATATTTTGGCTAATGTTTTGGCTTTTACTGGAATTGCTGTCAGTTTTGTCCTACTTGGCATTTAGATTGTTACTCAAATGGCAGTAAGTTGTACTAGTTACATGATGTCTGAAAATTCAGTGAATCAAATGAGTTCCTTTTCCTACTTTTAAATCAAATTACAGAGGAAGCATGTGCAAGATACCTTGCAATCTTGTCAAAAAAAAAAGGTAAACTTTCCTGTATTATGTTTTAAAATATGCTGACTGAAACAGAATGAGTATATTACACTTTCATCTTTTAAAAATGCCAAATATTTCCAGTTGAAGTATTAAGGTATGCTGACTGTGAAAGCTTATACTTAAATATCCATCTAATTTTTGAAAAACAAATAACTTTAGCCTTCAATGACTTCGAATCCCTCATACTTTCTGAGCATCCATTTCATGTTTTCAAATATTAATACGAAAAAATTATCACGTAATATTTTTTCCCATTATATGATCTACTATATTTTATTTGTATTGATTCATCAGTTGCTCTACAAGAAACAGAAAAGAATACCTCAAAAAGTACCTGAAAATCATTGCAATATTCATAAAATACTTTTTTAAATCACCATGAGTCCAATGAGAAATTTTCTTTTTGTAAATGCAAGGTTGATCCAAGAAGTTGTCTGTCTCCTTACAGGAAACAACAAGGGCATCCTTGTTGAGTATCTCTATCTAACAAGCTAAAGCCAAAATCTTCATTGGAGTCTGTCATTGAGGGACTGTCAAATCTGTTTTATGAAGTTGATCTCACAGTCTTCATCAATGCTTCTGAATCCATACTGTGAACTGACTTGTTAATTTTGCACTTAACCTCAAAACACATTGATATTTTATGTCATTACGATCCTTTAAATTTACTCTAGGGGAAGGAGCAGGGAAGGCCTTGTTCAAATGCAAATATTGTTGACATCCTTATGTAAGAGTCAGAAAATACTGAGAAATGTTATCCACAGCTGCCATAACTTAACTAGTTTAGATATCTATGCCATTTTAAATATTAAGCCTACTCAGTAAAGGAATAAAGTATATTGTTTAAAGAAATGAGTGGTCAACTTATAAGTGATAGACTAAGCAGCTGTTAGTCAAATAATAAGTATCCTTGGGGGTTCATCTCTTTGACTGGGAATCCATGATGCAAGATTTTAGAGATAGTAATTTCCAAGCAAAGGGCTAAATTTTGACCTTGTAAGAGTCAGTATAGAAACAGCTTCTTTGTTTTATGTGGGAGTGACTTGCTTTCTTTTAATGACAATTTTAAATGTTCTATGTTCTCTTGCAGCAATTATAAAAATTTCCAGCAGCTTTTTTGTCTTCTTTCACTCCCACCATTTTGAAAGGTGGAATCATTACTTCACTTTGAATTTCCTAACTACCGCTGCTTCTAAGTCAAAATTTTCCTGACTTTTGTAGAGCTAAAATCTCAAGCTTTTAATGCTGAGTAAAGCTATAGTTCCCTCTAAACAGTCTGTCCAACTTCACGAAAATAAAGTTTAGCCCTGAAGATTAATATGGTGTTTCTAGAGTCTGAGCTCTTCTTTGGTACCCTATTTATATGTGTGTCTGTCTGTCTCTCTTTCTCTAGCTATCATATCGCTACTGCCCAAGTCTTACACTGCATAATTAGATGTATCTCATCCAGACACCTCTTCATCCCCATTTGTTTTTCACTTGGACACCAAAGAGCAATCCCACTTCTTGCTTACTGAAATGACGTGTTCTCTGGATTACAGCCCAAAGGCAGCATGCTTGCCAGTTGCCAGTGCTCATTACGGCTGTTGATATGATTCCATAAATATCTTGATATGATTGCATAAAACCTACCTTACTGGCTTCTGTGCACTATGAATGTTTAAAGTGATCCACTACCTGAATGGCCTCAAAAGCTCAGCATATTCTGGATATGTCCTTTCAGGCCAATCCTAATGCTGCCATGTGAATGCTCAAGTTTCTGATGCCATTCACCTAAGAAGGGTAGCTTTTGAAGGTTAATATAGATTCATTTCTCACGTAATTACAAAAATTTCTTTGAGAGAAGAAGCGGTGATATAATCTTACTATGTTTTTGTATTTTGATTATCTGAAAATGAAGTACAAAATTTGCACTAAATATTAATTTTGCATGCAGATGGAAAGAACAAAAACTAATTTGCTATTACATTTCCTGCTTTTACATCAACACCAAGTAAATTCAATTTTTAATCAAAAGAGCAAAATAACCTTTACCCTCCTTAATTGTATCTCCTGCATGGAGATACAATTCTAAGTACTTGGGAATTTTCAGAAAAAGAAAGTAGGTTATCAGTAACTGATCGTAAGACTACAAGCCTCATTCTCAGTTTGCTAAGACTACTGAAGGAAAAAAGTAGTTACTATCTATTCTGAATATTAAACCATGTAGCCTGGTCCCTGTTTAAGTTCCTCTGGTTGAGATTTTTTAGAGGAATTGAAAGGAGTTTAGCAAAAAAAGTTAAAGCATACCAAATTTCAGTGGGATTTTGACACTTCATTCCATCTCTGACTGCATCATCCCATAGATCAAAACTGATGTTGAAGTTCTAGCTAGAAACTAGGAAGCCACTGTAGCTCAGAGAAAATTAGGCAAAAGGTTGCTCTCAGAGGTATTCCAGGTGTGAGCTACAATCTTTTTCTGTTTCAAGTTAAGATAAAGAGCAGCTCAATATATGACACACTAGAGAAACCAGCAAAAACACGGAGTAAGTAATCATATCTGTACCAGGAAGAAATGGATGTCATTGCTCACATAAGGTAAAGAAATAAAGAATACCTGGACAAGGATATTTAACAATGGATCAGCTACCAAGAATCCAACAATTGTGTTAACATGTGAGCTGACAAACAGATGATCATTCTCATTATAAAATTGCTATTACTTTCTCATCTGGTTGATCTCTTTCTACTGAACTCCAGCCAGCTCTTATTGATGTGTTCCCTTTTTACAAAATTGCTTGCACATTTTGTAGTCCTAGCAAGGTCAGGTGCAATAGAGCTGTAAATATGGAGCCATCACCAGGCTGAAATTTCAGCTGTTTGTGCTTTCTAGAAAGAGGGTAAACAAAATGAGAGCCCTTGAAAGTCTATATGATGTGCCTTGAAGGAAAAAAACAATAAAATTTCTTCATCAGGCTCCAATAAATGCTCCAATATATGCTCAGTGAGGAAGAAATGGAGTCATGTCTCTGACACTAAGACTGGTTCTGTGAGATCTATAAAAAGAGAGAAAAAAATCTCGTGACCAGTGTGTCAAAAGCAGATGAAGGATATAAGAGGACTGGCATGGATGCACTCAAAGTCCCACTGCTGCTACCATCATTATAAGGCTTTTTGGCATAGTTGCTCTCAAAAGGAATTAGAAGAGGGTGTTTTACAAATCAGAAAATATGTCGGGTAGCTGTGCTTGGATTATCATAATTTGTATATTGTTGGAAGAAAATTTGCTCCCTTTTTGTGAATGCAAGTCTTTGTTAATTCTGTGATTTCACAAGTGTCTTGATTTATCATATTTTCCTGCTTTTCTCTTTATATTCATCTAAGTTTCAACCTGGTTGAAAGATGAAAACAATATAGATGAAAATGTAAGGATTATTTAAGGAAGCTGAGAGAGTTCTGTGAAGAACAGTGTAAATGCTGAATATATAAAATCAGGCAGAGGCTAGAAGCCTGTTAGGAGTGTATGCAAAGATTATATGTGCTTGTTATCATACTGGTGGAAGAGCAAATCAAGGACATCTTGTAGACTACAAAATAGCTGCAATGGCTGTGGGCCAATCGTGTCATAAATATGAACCTATAGAACCTGAACTGTCATTTAT
This sequence comes from Gymnorhina tibicen, assembly GCA_013399875.1. NCBI lineage: Eukaryota > Metazoa > Chordata > Aves > Passeriformes > Artamidae > Gymnorhina > Gymnorhina tibicen. Next base: position 666,681 of record VXAZ01003274.1, read on the forward strand.
TTTATGTCAGTTCAAGTTCTTAACTTATTTATTTTCCAGACACAACTACAATGGAACAATAAAAGGAAGACTCAACTAGCAGAGGTCTCACCTCTATTTTGTATAATTTGCTGCTTAAAAGCTTACAGAGTAAAACATGTAAATATATGCAGACCTGAGAGTAAGACCTTAGTAAGGAAATTACAGAGTATGGCTGAGGAAACTATGGACCATAAACAAGAAAAGCACTATGGCTACTAAGCACCTAGAAACCTGCTATAAATTGTTGCAAGGTTCTGCTTCAGTGGATTTAATATTCTGGGAGAGGCTGGCTTTTGGCTAGATGCAGCAGGAAATTCACTGGGGCAGGATATCACAAGGATTCCTGTTGTACCCAGCCCAGCTGCAGCTCTTGGTGATATGAATGGGGAAAGCTGTAAGAGGTATTACCCAGTCCTGGAATGCAGATTTTCCTTTAGAACAGCATGACTAGAAGAGAGAGGTACTGGAAATAACATAATGACGCTGCTGCTTGTAAGATTTCTACTCCAGCATTTCCAAATCCTGAAAAATTTCAGATAAGACATGTAATCTTTTCAAGCCAGTTCCTCTGTCGATGTCAATTAGCCTAGGTCCACTCGAGTCAATTAAGGTACCTCAATTTTAAACTATTTCTCCCTTAGCTTGGATGTATTTATCCACACCTTACTTTTGAGGTTCTGAAGCTTTAATTTTTTATCAATTCCTCTCATTAAATGAGTCTAGAACAGGAAAGAATTTTGTATGCTATGTGATTACTGGAGATTTTTAGCTGTTTTTTGAAGCATAGAGTATTGAAGGCAGAGAACCTTAAATGTCAAGCTAAATATATAGGATGAAAGTAGAGGAGTACAGGGTCAGATGTTTGAATGAGGTTGGAACCTATTCAAACATCCACATAAAGTGACCAGATTTTCAAATGCCCAGAGGAGCCAGTGGGTGGGAAGCACTCTTAAAATGCATGACTTGTTTCAATCAAATTTGAAGTCAGAGAAATTAGGAAGGTTCTCTCTAGTCTACATCTGGAGAGAAAGAGGAATAAATTCCTTTCCACTTTCAATTTTAGTTATTTTCTAGAATAATTTTTTGTTACTGGATCCCATCAAAATTCCCTTTGCACAATTTCATTTTTCCTGAGCCAAGACGATGAAAGGCTGATTAATTCTTTGCAGCTGACTCAGCATTCCCCTGATGCACACTGATATTTACAGGAAAAGTAGCTGTAGTCCTTTCTTTGCCCAGAAAGAGAGAATTCTTTTCTTTCCAGCCTTTGGCCAGACCTGTATGTCTTGCTATACACTCTTTCATGTATTTCATCAGAGGAAATTACGACTATTTTTAATTCAGAAGGAAAGTTTCTAACAAGCATGTCCCATCTGTTAGAGGTGTGCTATTCTGAACTTTCAGAAGAAATGCCCCCCAGCATGCATAGCACCCCTTCCTAGAAAAATACAGGGGAATCTGGACTCCGCCAGCTCAGAGAGGCTAGGAGCAGGATGGTACATTTATGCTAAATTTTCATTTGTATTCAATTTTGAAATTTGCCAACCTTTGCAAAAACACAACAAAAGTAATCTTTCAAGTATGACTTGTAAGCAGGTTTAATGATATCTGCTGACAGTCTGAGACAGTAGCTCTGGGAAAGGTGTGAAATGCCATACTAATCACAACGTGATGCTAAATCAACAATCTAAGGATACTCTAAAAGTCATTATTTGGTTACTTCTCAAAGGAAAAGAGAATAGATTATCTTACGAATGATTAATAATTAGTAACTTGCTATGATAAGCAAGCCACATCTGAGAGTATACCATGTACTTCATTTTTCCAGCAGCAAGATGTCTGATATTTACCTGACCCATTTCTTCACAGTATTGGATTTTAGAGTACTGGGCTAAACCTTTCTCAGTTCCAACTGACATCAATGCTGTCACAACCAAAACCTCCTGAAAAATCTGTTGAAGAAAATGCAAAACCAGCTACTACCCCTTAACCCAGTGACCACTAACACGACTTGTGACACAATGACCAAAGTAGCTGGAAGAAACAGGTGGATGTCTTATACACGTGCACGTTTATCGTGCCTATTTGCGTCTTCAGAAAGGATTCTAAACCTTTGCTCTTCTAAATGTGAGGGATGACTATTGCAAATCACAGCCTAATAAAGGTCCCACTGTCTAGGCCATCAGGCCCAACATACCACAGAAGATTCCCCTCTAACTGAAAGGCATAATCAACCTAAAGGAAAGGCTGCTTTGAAGGATCTATTTTGCAAGGAAACAGATTTGCCTATCCTTGTCATTCTTTTTTGTTTCAGAGGGCATATAGCCAACTGTAGAAAGTGCTGATATGACAGTTCTGGACTAAAATTATGGAAATCCAGCCTAGCCTGCCCTCCCTGCCTTAGGATGACAGGAACAGAAGTGGCACTACGCACTCAAAGTAAATCCATATGGGGAATATTTCATGGAAATAGAAGTATGGGCTACCAGCTGGTAACACTGGGGAATGATTCTACCAAGGGTTCAGCTTTCTCTGGTGCCACCAAGTCATTTGCAGGCACTCCTTGGCAGGGTTTCTTACCACTTATAATGCAGTGCCTATGGTTTTCATCATAAGTGACACAGCATTTTTAAAATGTATACTACATAAAGGTAAGGTATAATGGGTATACCATCCAGAAGGATTCACAAATACCTGAAAGCAGCGAGGTATGACCAAGTGAGGGAAAGACCAGTCCACTGGATGACACTGTTAGTTCTGAGGAATTTTACCACTTATATTCAATCAAAATTCTATTAATACGAGCTTGCCTGTGCAGGATACTGAAAATCTTGTGGTTTGTTTTGAAGGTAGTTGTGAGATTACAAATCCTTAGGAGTGACCTTTGTTCTATAGGTGTTTTACAATGTTAATGTGACCGTGTAAATTGCTTTTATTTCCTTTACAGAAATGGAGTGTGCCTAAAGTAATCAGCTTTAACTAACTTATTTCCTTTAAAATGGATTCTCCATAAAAATTTTGCAGAAAAGACATCATTTTTCTAAGGAGTCTGGATTCTCAGTGACACAAAAGGCAAGCCAGTCAGACATTATACCAGGCCTAAAATTACCGGATGTGTCCCTGCAAAATTCTGCAAATAATACCACACATTACACTGGACTCCTGCATATCTGAAATCCACTTTTCCCTAACCACCTACCTACTGTAATCACAGCATTGTATATTGCGTGGGTGCACAGCATTCAGCCTGCTGAGATCTATTTCATACTCCCAATTCATACCAGATACCAGACTGGTAGATTACTGTATCTGTGTTCTCCTACCTGTCACTGTGAATAAATGATTTAATATACAGTTGTAGGATTAAGGCTTGATTTTTTCCTTAGGAAAGGAAAAAGCAGCATGTGTCTTACTAAATTTTATTCATCTCCCAACCCTGATATCAGAACTATTTGCCTTTCTAAAAATTTTAGACATATCCTTAGCCGCCTATTCACAAGAATCAAAAATATTTTTTCTTAATATAAATTGATTAAATCACCAGGAGTGTACAATCATCTTCTGTGGTGTATCTCAGATTGGATTGGATAGTTTTGGGTTTTTTGTTTAACATGTATGTACAATGATGCTAACTGAATGTTCCCGTTAAACAGGCAAACTCTTGAATACGAGAAAAACTAGAAGTATTAAGGCAATGCATGCCGGGCTAATTCACCTTTCTTGGGTAGCTTATGATAAACACTTTGATTACAGATGCCATCATATTTTTTCCATGGGTTCTCTGCCTCATTCCACACACAGGATGTACAGATACTCAATGAGCAGTGATCCAATACAGTTTTTATTCTTATTGTTCCATTGGTGGTTTCAGGCCTTATTTACTGCACACTATTCAGACCCAGATATGAAGACAGATTTATTAACTTCCTCATGAGTTCTCCTATGACTCAATCTGCATCATCACAAATATTTACAGTCTTACTTCTACAAAGCCTCTGCAAGAAGAGAATGTATTTCCATATGAGTAGTTTCACAACATACAGAGAAATAAAGCACAAAGACTAAAGCCAAAAATGTTCCTTAGCACGAATGCCCAATTTGAGATATCTACAACTTAATGTTTTGGAATGTATGGCATGGAGCATCCCTTCATGCTGTCAGAATTTCTGTTCTCTTTCACTTATCTTGCAGCACTTTTGCCAGCCCAGCACCAGAGTTCCAGACTTAATGTCACAAAATGAGAAAAACACAAGAAGTAGCCAGCTGTTTAAAACTCGAATGAATTGATACAGTCAATGTCCTGGATCTGAAGAATCCAGGACAGACAAAAAGAGAATTATGTTATTTGGATCAGTTGCCTGATTTTTAAAATAATCTTTTTTTTACTTTGGCATTTCCTTGTGTCATTCACCACACAACCTGTGTAGTCAAAGAACCATTCTGAAGAGGATCCTTAATAACATAAATTGCAACCTCCCTGGAGTGGGGCCATCGGGCACTCTAAAATTCTCTGATTCTTTAGACTTCATCAAGGAGTGCTGGGAACAGCCAAGATTTTTTGCTTTGTGATTTTTCGTATATTATATGATGAACTGTCTTTGGGGCATTTTTAGGGTATCCTTACCTTTTGGACATCTAAGCACATCCCTTCTTTGGGAGTCAAGCAAGCTAGTACCATGTGAACATAGTGGGAAACTACCCTTAACAGCTGTATCATAAAGCAGAAGCTTATTTGATCAGCTAAGACTGCACAACTAATCTTGGGCATTTCCTAACTTTTGGGTGCCTGGCTTTACAAGGCTAATTTTTATGTGGCTTCTATTTACTTTTTCTTGTAAGGAAGTGTAAAACCAAATTTTTTTGTCATATGACATCATATTGACATCAACACTGGTTTTCAACAAGAAAGCCAGCTTTCAGCCTACTCATCTGTCTCATCATCTACCAGTGCAATGAGGGGCCATGAGACATTACCAATGAGAGTTTCTCTGATTCTCTAAGCCACTTCTACACTAGTAAGTGCTCTGGCAGATGCCTTGATTATTGTTCAACAAATATTTGCTGAGAGCAGAAATCTGGTAAGGCTCAGGAATTCCAGATTCAATTTTATATTTTGGAGGACAAAGGGCTTTAGGGCTCAGATCTCTGCCTATCTACCAAGCCGAATCTCCAGTTTGGGCTGTGTTTCCTCCTGGTTTTCAGCATGCCAGACCTCTGTGTTCCCCTTCTTCATCATTTCAGTATCATCACCCTAAGTGTCATCACCTTCAGATGCCTGGCTTTCAGCTCTACACACTTTATGTCATTTCATCCTCTTTACATACCAACACCCTTCCTCTCATACCCTCCAGTATTCTTTCAAGTTATTATTCCCCTGATTCCCAACTAAATATAGGTTATTTTTTTCAGACATGATGAAACAATTTCTTCTCAAACTTAGAAACAACCAAGATGGTCTTGCAAATCTTCAGGGCAGGGGGAGTGAACCTGAAAGAAACAATTCTTCAAGGAAAAGTTTATACCAACCCATCAATGTTTTGACACAGTTCTAAACAACTGAAAACATGGTAGTCCAAAGGCAAGCATCAAACTAACTTGGCTGCAGGCAGCTGCTGGCTCCACCTACCATAAAACCTTGTCCATTTCATGTAAATAACCAGGCCTGGAAATGTTGCTTTTTCATTTAGAAATGTATCAGTTTGTCTCTTCTGATCCAGCTTTTTCATGTCATTTGGCACCAAAGGACCAGAAACTGGGCAAGCCTACGCAGATGTGAATTTCTTGAGTATGGGCTGATGTAGTGTCAGAACATCGCAAAGGAAGGAGGTGCCATGGTTGCAGCTCTGCTGCTCTTTGGCTATTGACAGGTTTTTGCTCCAGAGTCACTATCAACCAGTGTACTGTAAATAAAAGCCCTGCAGCTGCTTTCAAGTCTTTCAAGATAACATGAAGGTATCCACAAAGTAAAGGTGCCATTATCAATTTATGTCTTGTCCATCACTGTGGACAGGAATTTTCTTTTTTTCCACAAAATGTCGATCTAGAGATTTTCTGAAGGAACATAAATACACCAATGCCAAAGGTGGAGCTCCTGGTCAAAAGGAGTGCAACTAGTCTACAATTTATGAAGAATTTTGAATCCAGCTTTACTGTGTATTGATTATATTTTTGTGTATAAAACATGAGACAAAACTGGAACATGTCAGGAAAAATAACATGAGCTTGTTCCACTCCCTAATACAAGCACAAGCAGAAACAGACTAGTCATAGCCCCAGCTGTGCTTTCCCATTTGAGTCCTCCATGCCAGATCTTGAATTGCCTTGCAAAAGCTTTACATGGCAAATACAGGGAAGCCAAACTGACCTTTTGAAATGTTCTGAGTTTACAACAGAGGTACACACACAGAGCACAGCACGGCTAAACTGCTTTTTGACAAGGTAATCAAAACAAAAAGGATTAGATCAAACTCAATTTATTTGAGATGGTCCAGCAGCCATGAGTCTCATCACAAGCCCTGTACATGTCACCAGAAGCAGGAAACCCAAAAAGTGACACAACATTACCAAAAACTACTGTTTGGGATAGCAAAGCTTTAAAGTGAGGCAGGGATTCCATATCTGCTGTATCATGGTATCTGAGGACTCCAGAGATGTCATTTGATGGCACTGTGGTGTGCATACCAGGAGATGAGTTTGCCCAGCTGATCAGTAGCAATGTATCCACTGGAAGATGCATATGTTATAAGTTCTACTGGCAGGACTTAAATCAATCTTTTTACAAGGGTCTGAAAATATTGCATCTGTACTGCTTCATCAGCATTATCATTTACGATTGCCACTTTTCCACTAGATTCTTTAGGTGGTTTCTGTCTGTGTGAGAGGGCCTTCCCCTGTGGTGTATCTGTCCCATGGAGCAGTTTTGCTGTACCAGTTCTTTTTTTTCAAATCTCAGCTTATTGACTAATCATCTGAGTTTGCTCCTGTCATCATTCTTGTGTGGAATCATATTATTTAATTCTGGAAGGCCTTTAGGGATACACTTTGCATGAAAGGAACCTTCTGAATTCTTGAACCGTATAGTTGATTGCAGCAGTGTGGCTATCATTGACAGTAATTCTTTGACCCCTCTTGCATGCCAGGTTAGGAGCTAATGCCATCTACTGACCTCTTACCTATTTGGTACAGCCTGTCATGATCCCTAAACCACAGTATATAAAAAGTATGATAAATCCGTTTTCCTGAAGTCAAAGTCAGGCAAAGCACTGTGAAATAAGAAATGCAAATAACAAGATATGGGATATACATTGTTCAACATAGCAGTACATATGACAGCAATAATCATGTCACTATGGGAGGAAATGTGGTATACGACAGCAACTGAAATCTACCATTAAAAATCTAAGGAAATACAGCTCCTAAATAATCTAATTTTTTATTTCTAGGCATAAAATAATAACTCAGACATTGACAAGAAAAATGGAAGGGCAATTTGACTAAAACACATGCTGTTGATTAATATTTTATCCATTAATAAAAACTAATAAGACAACCCCCACAGCAAACAACTTCTTTTAAGTTTTCTTTGTCTCACAACTGTATGGAAAAGAAAGCACAGCTTTTACGAAGTTCTTCTACTCTGTCATTATTTTACATTTATATAGAATATCTCACGGCTCATGTTTATCATTGTCCATACATCTTGACTTTTTATTTCAGTAACTAAAATAAACTTAATTTGCTAAATAAACTGGAATGTGCAATTAAAATCACAGCCAGAGTCTGAGAGAAATCTACAGATGTCAAGAAAGTAAAAGTTAAAGCCGTTTTTCCAGCCTCTGATGTTTGGGCTCTCAAAAAAAGGAGAACTCACTCTCTCTGACTGTTCAGGATATTTTAAAAAGATATATCTATATTAAAGGACAAGTCTTTACATTTCTTCTTCAGTCCACTCTTATTTAGTCCTGCTTGAATTTAAATGCTAAAAATGTTTGTTATTTCACTAAAATGAGTACATTGAAACCAGCACTACTTTTCGCTTTATAGGTCTATGAAGGTAAAATGCAGGCAAATCTCTTGGCTATACTTTTGAATCTCTGGCCTATTTTTAAATTTATTTGTACTTAATATTTTTAAATCATAATCTGTATGCATAACTGGTGTGTGTTTTGTGATTTTTTTTTTATAGGGGTTGCTATGCATGTATACAGCTATTTTGCTTTGTGCATACATTGAAAACCCAAGGATCTTTGGGACCACCTTTGATGTGCTCCATCTCTAGGCTGGCTCTGGGTGCTACACCCCCAGAGAAATCTGAGGGCAGCAGTTTTACTAGGCCCAGTGCTTCAATCCCATAATCCTGTCCACCAAATCTGGACCATGGAGCCTGGAGTTGACTGGAACTGGGGAGTGTCTTGCCCAGTCTTCACCTTAAACCAAAGACAGGTCAGGCAGAATCAGGCTCAGATCTTGCAAGCTCAAATTGGGTAAATTTCAAATGCTAAATGTACACTTTTGCCAAATTAGCATGTATTTCCAAGGACAAGCAAAAAAAATGCATTGATTGAAAAATCTACTGTGTTAAGTGAGTGCAGTTTTCACTGTGTTAAGTGAGTGCATGGTGCCTTGGGTGCCAGCCAAGGCACCATGCACTCGCTGCCGCCTGCGGTGGTAGAACCACAGCTAAAGGCCAAGCAGCCCTCACCACACTGCCAGCAGACCCAGCTGGCCACATCCTCTGCAAATATGTGGGCAGTTTCTCAGTTTGTGTGGAAGACACACAAATGGAGTATATTTCAGGTAAGAAAAGAGCATGGGTATTCTGAGGGAGAGGAGCATCTGTTGTTCTCATTGTATCTAGGTCTGACTTAAGTTTTTGATGCAACAGATCTATGGAACTTCTGGCCCCCACTGTAAAGTAAACCACTGGATTTTAATTTGTTAGTGTGTGTGTGTAGACCTCAATTTCTTTTGTCATTTAAAGCAGTAGTTCTGTTTGTGATATACACATTCAGTCTAAGGCATATCTATTAGGGGCTAAAGATGGGAAATTAGAAATTTCCCATATAGATGTATATGTATGGGACCATACACATCTTCCTTTATTGCCGTAAAATACTCGAACAGAAGACAAACAGATAGCACTTTCCAAGCACAGATTTTTTTTCAAGGCAGAGTATATTGTAAAAAAATTAACACTGAGGCTACAATGCTAAGGAAAATCTGTCTCTTAAGAAGTACTAAGGACATTTGAAATGTCCTTTTCTGTCACCTTTTACAATACTTTTTGTATAGTTACTTTTGTCATGTACCTACACATAGTGTAGGTGTTTATTTGTGCTTTAGATGCCATAGTTTATTGGATGTGTCTTTCCAGAAAGACAAGTCTTCTGTAAATCCCATGCCATGTCTGCCAATCCCATGGGGATGATACAAAAAGAAACTAGGAACCTCTACTTAGGTAACAATTTCCTTCTCCATCAGTCTTGTGTTGAATATCTTGTTTACTCTTCACTTGAGCAAGACATGTTTCTATGCATCATTCTGTAGGACAATATCCTAAGAAGGAAAATCACTCTCACAAGGTTGAGTACAAATGGGTGTCTGTTTTGGCAGTACGCATTCTTAAAAACTGTAAAACCAAACTGCTGTTTAAGAGTCCCAGGGGGAAAAAATTGATATTTTTATTGTGCTCTTTTAATCATTTTTATTCTGTAGCCTGAAGAAGTAAAAAAATAACAGTCATTAAAATAAATCTAATTCTCTCTCAACATCTCTGAGAGTTAGTGAACTTCTGAGTAGATCCTGACTTAAACAAATTAATACTACCTGCTGTGACATACCTGTGCTGAGCTTGTTGTTGTTTAGTATTCACTTGATTGAACCAGATTTTAAAATCACAAATTGTTTTCAAATTACCTGCTCAAGGCTAATTTCAGGAGGCTCTCTTCCCTGTTGCTGCTGTTCCCTTGAGCTGTGCTTCAGAGTCTAGCTTGCTGGACCTTGAGGAGCTCTTCCTCTTTGCTGTCTCTCCTCGCTTTTTTTCCTCCTCCTCCTCCACGGATGTGCATCCAATCGAGCGCTTGCAATAGCTTGTAGCCCTGCTTTGATGTTCCTTGCTTTCATTCGGGCAATTGTTTGATATTTAAAAATCAGCAAAATCTTTACTGCAGAAGCCATACAATCACTGTGTCCTGGCCATGTTATAGACATGTTTGTTTACTTAGTTACTTGTTTGGTTTTAAAGTACATGAATAATTTTTTATGTCAACCATGTACATGATGGGCAATGAAGCCAAGACATTTGAGGCTGAGGTGAGCAACTCACAGTCTTCCCCCAGAGAAGATGAGCATCTTTTTAAGTATCACTCCCAAAGTGGATTATGATCTGCTGCAGCCTCTTTTGAGTTAAATATTTATTGTAATTAGTGGTTTGTGCTATGTAAGGCATGGGAGTACAGAAATAGGCTACTTACTGCTGAGGTAACACTAAGTCCATTAGACATTGTAATGAAGTTAGACTAACTTAGACTAGATATCCTAGTCACCACAGAGTTATCCCCACCACTAGTGGGTCAGGATTATAAAAAGTCTCATCCTAGACATATAGCAAGGATCTGTAAATACTGAGTCGAGTTGTTTTTCTCATGAATCCCACAGAAATTAATGAGGGACTTGCTTTAAGAGCATATGACCATCCACCTCTGCCTTGAAAATCATTCTGTAGCAATTAGACTCTGAGAGCTGGATTCTGCAATATGCAAAATATCTTCCCCTTATTCAGAAAAATGTTGTCAGTAAATATTTAAAGCTGAGCATATAACTGCATCTAGTAACAGCCAATTTTGTGTTTATCTTCTTAAGCATACATGTAAGCTTTTGGTGGGTTGTACAGGAAATCTCAGTAGTTTATAGCAGTGAATAAGGAATTATGACTTGAGTAAAGTTGAAAGAGTAACAAATCAGGACCCTGTCAATTAGAATGAACTCCAGGTCTTCTTCCATTCTTTTTTCACCTAGGAGAACATATCCTACTAGTTCCCTCTGTCCTCCCCATCGCAGGTTTCCTAAACAAAAAAACATTCTTACCTATTTTGCTTTATTTAAAATACTCCAATAGCTGTTCTTCCACGTCTCCTGTCTATTCAATGTAAGTGAGAACCGTAAAATGAAGTTGAGTAATTCTGGCACCCAAAGAAAGTGCAAGAAGACACTTTTGAACAGCCAGAGGACACAAAAGCACTGCTATATTATACTCTTTGTCATTCCAGTTTTAACAATAAGTATATTAATCACCAGCACCACTGAAGTTTTGTGTGCAATTAGCATTTCAACACACTCTCCCATGGCTGGGGTGGAGCAGTTCGCCTCCATTGTGAGCTGCTTTTAATTGTGGTGCAAGAATGGACAGCTCTATGATTGCATTTTGGAAACTGGTGGCAGTTCAGTTGTTAGAAGCAAGCTCAAGTTTCTTTGTTTGTTTGTTTATTTGTTCCTGTACTTGTGCTTCTGCTGTGTTAACTCATGGAAATTGCTTAGGGACAGATTTAAATCAAAACAGACAGTTTCCATTTTTGCTCTGTAACTAGTAAGGTTTGTTTAAGAGGCGCTGCTGCTGGAACATAAGGCACGCCTGGAATGTTTGTTTACTTGCTGTTCTGAGCATGTGCCCTTTTGTAAGGAGGCTTTCCATGGTGCAAATCTTCAGTGCCAGTGGCTGAGCCTCTTTAAATAATTAAAATAATAGTAGATTGAGATGGGTTATTTTTAAAATAAGGATGAGTGCATACTATTTAATACCATGGCTTCAAATATTAACCTTGTGCCTTGTTGGTCTCTTAAAGACCTCCACAAATTATAAAAGCACACAGATATAAATGGTTCCTAGGATTATGCCTCAGCAACTTGAAAATGTTTGTATTTCTTCTGTGTTGGGTATATTTTGCTTACCCAAGCAGACAAGTCCTTTCTGGTTAATCCTGCCCAGTTCTGTGACTTGCCCATCCCATGGGGATTTGGTGCATGGAGGTTATTTGTTCTATTAATCAGGAGGTTCCTAAATTCTAATCCTTGGTAAAGCACTGGATTGCCATCTGACCTTGGCAAGTCACTTGACCTCCTTTTGCCTCAGTCAATCCAGCTGGAAAATTGGGTGAAAAGCAAGACTTTCCTGGAAAATAGATGCTGCATCCAAGATGAGATTCCTTTTGCAAATATTAAAGCAACCAGAGTAAAACTGAAAAAAGGAACTTCTGCAAAAGGCAACTTTCTGGACTTTACTAATCTTTGTTACATTTTACATTTGGTAGGAGGGTCATCAAAATGCCTTGTTTGACACAAGAATGTACGCTGGTGGTTGAATGGCTGATGCAAGGGGTTTTGTTTAACTTGAAAGACCACATAGCTTTCTTCATTTAGCAATTTACATTGGCTTCTTCTTTATGTAGGAGGAATGAGGTAATGAAGGGACTAGACATGGATATCATATCTGACTGAGACAGCAACATGCCATGGGCCAGATTCTCTGGCCTACTCTGCTCTGCTTCATGGTTCCTATGAGGGAAAAATAGAAGGAAGTAGCAGCCAGTGCTTGTCTCCTATTTGGGGAGGCAAAAAATGCTTTTTTCTGAACTGGTCATCCTGGGATCAAAAGGAAAGTGTATGCTCCTAAATTCTTCTGCCCCTCTATTGTTCATTTTTCATGCTGAATGACTACTAATCAGTATACTAATGGTATAATTAGTATATATTAATATATTACTATGTATTAGTATATACGAATGATATCTACACAAATACATCCTTTTGCACTGAGTACTAGTGGTTCAAATGCCCTTTTACAACTCTAAGAAAATCCTGACATTTTATACAGAAAACCAAATTTGGCTCAATACAAGAGCTTCTACTTGAAAGAACAACAAACAGGCAACAGAGACTAACATGATGGCATGACTGGAAATGACATCCCAATAGAGGATAAAGTACTTTGTACTTTGAGATAAGTACAAAGTCATCGTATATTGATCATCTGTTCCTATATATACTTAATACATTGCAAGAAATTTACTTGTTTATTTTTGTGCATTATGGCGATCACTATACTCTTGTTTACTTTTACAAAATCATTAATCAAAATCATTACACCTCTGTATGATTTCAGGGAGCTCAGCCTTACTATCAGCAATATTTTTTAAGTCCTGATACTTATTTAAACGACTAAATAGAGGTTAAAGCTTTCATGTAGGATGTTAAGTTCTGGAGAAGAGGGGGTTTTATATCATTAGAATAATTTAAATTTCAAACAGAAAGTGGAACTCAAATGATGGAAGATCACCTAACATGAAATTAGAATGAAATGGTAGCAGACTTTGAAAAGCAGAATTATCAAATTTCACAAAAGTAACTGAGCAGGAATTAATTCTCTTAGATAAAGGAAGGAAACAGTAACTAAAAGAAACAATTACATTTTCTTGTGCTTTTTGGTGTTTTGTTTTCTTTTCTCTGGTTCTTCTATTAGTCTTTTATTCTTAGTGGCAAAGGCTCATATTTCTTCTTACTAATTCTCTTTGACAATAAGTTGGCAACTTCCTTGCAAAAATATGCTGGTGATGTTTTAGGTCGGCCTCACCCTTAGGGAGATAAGGGGCATGGTAGGAGTCTTTGTTTCTTGTCATGTAAAATATAGAGAGGTATTTCTCCTTTGTTTCCATAAGCAAGATTTTCTATTTATTGCACAGCACACGGTACTCAAAATACACTGTGATTGAGTTCAGATTACTTTTCCATGTGGCAGGTAACCTTTAACTGGTAAATGGGTGGTATGATATGGCTTTGAATGGCATCTCCTATATCATCTTCCCATAAAGCCCCACTGAATAAGTACCAAATAAAGAATATTTCTATCACCTGTCAGCCTATGCATGAAGACATTAAAGTAGTTAAAAAATCAGCTAGGCATTTTAGAGAGAAGTGTTTCAAAGACTTAGATTTTCTGAAGAAAAATGGAATTTTTCTAATGGAAAATTCCAAAATTATAACACTCACTTATCTCAAAACAAGAAAAAATCAAAATGAATTAATTAAAAATGTATGACTACTGTAATTAATATTATCTTATTAAACCAAATATTTTCACTTTTTAAAATAGTAGATTTCAGCATATCAGAGTGAAATGATTCATTAAAAGCTTTCCTAACAAAATCTGTAATTGCATCATAAATGGTTCTTTGACAAAGTATGAGCTGCATTTACTGTCTGGTTAAGCTATATTGCATATAATACAGTGCTAGGCACCATACAAAAGCAAAGGCAGGAATGATCTCTGCTTTACTGAAGAATTTGCATTCTAAAAAGAGAGAATGTAACAGACAGGGAGGGGAACAGATGCATCTTTGTTCCTTTCCTAGTCTGTTCTGATCCCTGCCCATACCAGTCTCCCCTGTTCAAGTCTGCATCTCCATCCAGCATTTCTCCCTGCCTTTGAATTCTAAATCCACTTGTGAGTCATTCTTCAATTTCAGCTTCATTCAGACCTTCCATCTCTGGGTAGCTGCTGTGCAAAGAAGTGCTTCCGTGTCACTGCAAGGTGCCTCAGTAAAGGCTATCTCATGTGCCTGGGTCCTGGTATTCTGGTACTGGATTAGTTGTATAGACAGACAGGACAAACAGAAGTCAAGTCTTTTGACATCATCCCTTTTTGTTCTCTGTCTCTTGCCTTCTTGGTCTAGTGCGCTGCTGGTGGCTCTTACACATTAGCCAGAGTTTGTCTGATCCTAGTTACTGGGTATACTGTGCCAGGGTATTCTTGAGCCCTATGTTTGCATGTGTTTAACAATATTTCCCTTTGTTCTACTGACATCCATAATTTATTTTTATCATGTTCCTCTTCTTCACTGAAGCTACTATATTAGGGAGGGGAGGGGAATGTGTAAGCACGAAGATGTGGGCATGGATGGTTATTCTTTCAGTGTGTTATATGATGGCTGGGAAATATTTTACATTTGTCAATGAAATCCCAAGTCTAAGTCCTGCATTTTTCATTGGTGCCGAATTATTGAGGGGTGTAGTTACATTACACTTCCTTGACTGTTATTTCCTTCTGAATTTATTTTGAAGGTTTGGGTAGTTGCTACTGATAATGTGTTCTGGTAAACAAAATGCAAACCAGTGCAGGTTATTGTATTTAACATGCACAGTGTCTTTAAATGAGAGCTGATGGTGTTTGACTCTATCTGGGTTAGGCTTCGAGGAATTAAGCAAGAAGTGAACTCTAATATTCAGCTTTCCTATGTTCCTGATAACCTGCCTGCATTCACTGTGTATCTGCACAGCCTTTGGACAAAATTCACCTTGTACTCAGGACCATTCTCAGAGGAAAAACAAAACAAACCAATCCAAAACATAACAAAAACTACCCTGCTTTCCTGGAGGGAAGTATTTTATGCTTTCTTCTGGGCACATACAGAAAACAGTAACCTGTTAGCAATGTCATGTTATACAGAAAAATCTGTATTTTCTCTAATTGATGCAACAGTTATTTCAGTTTTCTATTTTATCAGTAATTAAATAATTTATGCTTGATTATGTGCCTAAATAAAAAACATACTTGCATGCATTTTTTTACCTGTCAGGCAGAATTCTCTGTAAATAGTCAGTAAATCACACTGGTTTCTTTCTTTCTCCTTTTGTCTTTTTCTTGATCAAGCAAATAGTGTATGAGTGCAGGGAAAGTCTTACTGCCTGCTTAAGTTAGAATTCTTCCTTGTGCCCCTTTTACTGTCTTAGAGAATTGATGGATTTTGGGATCTTGTCCTGTCTCCTTTCCTTTTCTGGTATATTTCTATTTAAAGTCCGTCAGATAAAAGGCCTGTATTTAGTGGCTCTGGCTCTAGAAGTTTCATCTTCTGTGAAAAAGATGAAGGCTTCATATAAGAAACAAGCAGATAATAGCTACCTCACACTGGTGGTCTGTAAGGCTTAATTCTTAGGACCTCAAACACTACTTGAAGTGGACTAGCCATGGGATCAAGCCTTTGCTCAAAGATCTCCCAAGATTCCCTAGAGGAAGGTGTGAATAATGTTCAAAGCAAAAGACTCACTTTGTTATTATTTTTATTAGGTTTTATTATTTTTGTTAGAATTATTGTTAGCATTCATATCTTACCTTTCTTTAAAATCACCTCCATTGTACCGGAAGAGAGGTAGGAAGAATAGTGTCCTTTTCAACCAGCTCCCCAAATGTGTTTTGGGACAAGCTGTAGTGATTACAGAGGCGACGTCATGTGAGTATTAGCATGATTAGGCTGCCATGTCTTAGATATTGTGTCGTTCCCAACACTTTGGAGCCTATGCATTCCTGGCAGTTGCCCTGTGAAGGAAGTAGTTTGTGTGTTGATGGATACCATGCAAATTGTTCTGTCTGAAGGAGCCCTTGCACAATCAACCTATTTGAGAGGAGAAAAAAATAGATTCCCTCTGTCTGTGTAATGCCGTCATTCAAACCACACCTAAATATCAGTAGGAGACTGAAAGTTTGGGGAATTGTTGGTTTTGGCTAGCAATTACTATGCAGCATACAGCCAGATCCTGAGCTCAGTGGCATGAGGATAAATCTAAAACTCAGCTGAAATGGCTTAAATACTCCAGGTTTACATCAAAGCAGTGTAGTCAGCATGACCTAACCATGCAAACGACCATCTAACACAAAGAAAAGCACTCTAAAATTATTTGTGCAAATGCTAGTGAAATTCTGAGGAGTATTTTCTGCTTTACATACCTTTCATTACTATTTACAACTATTTAAAGAAAGCTACCACCGTTGTCAAAGCAAATTAACTTGTTCTTTGAAAATCAATCTTCCCTTTTTTAGGTGTATACTGTATATCCTCACACATTTTTCTTTGCCAGTGATGGTTTGACACGTTTTTATCTCCATGAACAACAAAGCCATGTATAATTCCATGCAATTGTCTTTTAAGATATGAAGGGGGAAAAAAACCATAATTTACAACACAAATATATTAGGTTTTTATATAAAAAGCATCACATGTATTGATCAAAATGACTTTCTTTACAATATTTGATGCTCAAAAGAGAACTAATTGTATTGCATGTTATAAGTGCATATTATCCCATTCAAGCTGTGCCAAACAGGAAAATTGACAAGAAAGCATCTATGTTAGAGTCACACACCTCCAAGTTGTAATCAGATAACAGTCTCTTTATACTGAAGTGATATTATTCGAAAGGACCTTTTCAGATACCTTCTAACAGGAGTTAGGAATACCTTTATTAACCTTTACGTAGATTAGAAACACCTTCCACATATATCTTGCATTTGTGTAGCTCTTAGTTTCCAGATATATTTGTTAAGGATGCACGGTCTTTCAACATAACGAAACTGTTACTCATATAATTCAAAAACCTAAAGTAAGACAGTTAATCTAAGCATATCCATACATACTTATAAACAGTACAGGATGAAAACAAAATTGTCATGTATGCATGCACAGCATATATATTCCATAATAAGCTCTTCCTAATCAGTTGTGCACTTTATAAAACAATGTAAGAGAAATGACAATGCTGTCATTTGTATATTCTCCCTCAGTTCTCTAATGGAAAGCTTTTTTTTTTTCCTTGCCAACTCATTCCTGACAATGTTAATGATTCACTATAAAGCAGCTTCTGTGCTATGATTTGTGACATTCAGGCTGGTTAGATGGGAGGACTAGGCAGGTTTCTGGGGAGTGTTTTGGATGCAGAAATGCCTTGAAGATAGCACTTTATTATATTTAGGACAAGTATGACATCCCACTTCAAGGAATAGGCCCCTATACATATTGAGAAGGGATTTCTGTGGTTTAAGTGGGGAGGAGAAGGTTAGTTTAAAAGAATGCTTCTGTGTTTTTTGAGGCGACATAAAGATAGGAGGTAGAGAAATGGAGGCAGGAGGCAGAAGGATTATGGATAATGGAAGAATTTTGCCTGAGGGTATGTGCCTGCTTTGCCTATTCCTGTATAACTAGAATATTTATAATTCAAATACTTATCTTTAATAATTAAAAATGAAGGAATATTAAAGACAAAAGGTAGAGAATATTATGTACACATATGTAGGCATCCTGCATTAAATCCCTACACTTGCAAAATATAGCAAGAGGTAGATTTAAAGGAGGTTAAAAAAGTGAATATTTTAAAATATCTCAAAAAAAGAATTTCTAATTCACTCCAGTTCTGCCAGAAGTGATACCCCTTACTTCTTATTTCTACACATAACTAGTCATGGAGAGAGCTACTAAAAATACACTGCATGGTGGCTTGACATCAGCATATCAACAATTAAAAAGTGGATACAAATATTTCAGGTTTTCACAACCTTAAAAGTTTTGCTCATGATTTATGAAAACATCAGATTTGCCAGGGCAATTGCATTTTGCTTTTACAGGACACTTAGTTACATAGCTTAAGTAAACTGCTAGTTGCAACAGAATGTAATATTCTACCACATTCAGTAGCACCCTCTGATCTGCTTTCCACAGACAGCAAAGAAACAAAGAAAAACAGCCATCGCTGTGGATAGAGAAGAGTGTTTGAAAAGAGAAAGAGACCTCAAATATGCCCTTAGGTATTATAAAGCTGTCAATTACAAGCAGAAAAACAATACAAAGGCTGCAACAAATAATTTATAAAGAGAAAATTATACAAACAAATAATAACAGAAATTAATCTGTTGTCTTTGAATAATTTGGAAGATGCCATTTCAAATATAAATTAGCACAACAAAATCAAAAAGGTTATGGTTGAATATATTTTAGAAACAGAAATCTTATGCACCAAAATATGAGTAAATCAAAGATTCAAGTAAAAATTACTCACTAAGGGTAAAGTAGCTCAATTTTGAAGTAGCTTGCCTTTATGAAATTGAATTTATGGATGATAGGTTAAACTAATGCTTGAAAATCAAAGGTGTTAATATTTACACCTTTGCTCATTACAGCAAGGAAAAGACTAATGAAGAATTAGACATCCAAGTGTCTTTACTCTTCCATCAAACAGAGGAATCTGTGGCTGAACATTATTACAACCTGACAATAAAAAGAACTATTCTTTTATACGTATATGAAATAATGTAATATATAATGTAAGTTTTAAAACAAATACTAAACACAACTAGTTTAATATATTTATGCTGATACCAAATTACAACTATTGAATGAGACTAATGAAATCATTTTTCCAAATGGAGGAAGCATTCATAAGCTAAAAATATACCAGAAAAAGTAGTGAAATGCTATTGTTAAAATATAAGTTCATTCTATATGATCTACTTCATCAAATCCTGCAGATTCAGATCAACCATGTTGTTCACTTGGGGCTTTTGATAGATGCCTGAAATATTACAGATCAAATAAACACATATGAAGATCACTGTTTTTAAAGTATAAATGTCCAAACAAGAATTTTAATATTTTGGGAGGTTGGTTGGCTTGTTGGTTTGTTTGGTTTGTTTGGTTTTTTTTCCCGAGAAGATATCAGGACTTTTTCTTAGGACATAAAGCACCACCTATCCCAGTCAATGAAGTGGTCTCATTGACTTCACTCAGTTTTAGGTTTGGCTCACTGGACAGAAAAACAGGACAAAAAATTTTATAGCATTTTAGGACTTATAATGAGAGTCTTAAAATTATCAGGAAAAGGCATGTGGGAATACAATGCCACCAGCATTATCTGCTCACTGCCAAAGTGACAAAAGCTTTATGTAGGACTGGGACTTGCTACACAGCACACAATACTGGTGAGGGTAATGGTAATTAATCAGTCATGGGGTGGACCCAGGAGAGAGAGTCTGCCAGCCCAATAGCGGTTACCTGAACGGATCCTGTCTTTACCTTGCATCCTCTGTGGCAGAGGCTCAAGGCAAGCAAAGGATAGGTTGTCTTTGCCCACATCCTGTCAACACAGGTTGATGATGATGAGTAATAGATGGGAAAGATATGTGATGCTTAATTAATTACATTTGACTGCTGTGCTCTTTTTTTACTTTTTTGGTGTAATTTCTTTTTGCCATATGCATTTTAAGTTTCTAGTAATTACAAGCTTTTATTTTTGGAGAGTGCTTTTTGAAGAAGACCTGTTGAAAGCAATTTTATACTAGTTTATCCAAATGCCAATATTACTTGTTTATGAGCTTTGTATGGAGACAGTGGTGTGTTTGGAGGTTTGTACTTTAAAATAAACTTAATTTCTTCATTTATGCACATCTGCTCATTTGGAAAGCTGTTATTACAAAGGAAGGGAAAGGATTTTTTTGAAAAATTGGTACAGAATAATATAATAGATCAAGTAGGTCAGAAATGAAAAGCTGTTAGACCTCAGTATATTTTTCAATCCAAACACAGCCCAGACCCCTTTCCTAAATTTTTATCTGCCTAGTGAATACTTTCATCAGCCTTTCTGTATTTCATGCCATCTACTTCTTCAGCCTAGAGAGATACCTCTAGTCCTTCTACTTTCCTAGTAATTTTGCAATCATGACATCTTCTGAAGAAAGCTCACTGCCGAGCTTCACCCTCATGGCTACTCCAACACACACCTACAAATACAAGAAAAGAGAATTAAAAGAAAAAAATATTAGTGGAAAAATGGAGTTTGGTGTCTTGAAGTAAAAAGAAGATTAAGTCCAAACAAACCCACTCTTCCCAATATACGAACCTGTCTGAGCTAGCTTCTCCTTCTTCCTTTTTTTGTTTTTAATTAGCCAAAATATTAAGGAATTAATGAGAGTAGAATGAAAAACACAAGAACATAAGCCTGTATCAGCATGCATGCAGGAGGAATACAGGCGGTGAAGTGGTGTAACCATGAATGGAGTGAATATATAACTTGTCAACCAGCTGAAGACATGGACCTGTTTGGATGCTTGAAAAGCATCCTGTCTGTGATCACAGAAAGGAGGAACTCAGTAAGTGCTGAACCAGACAGTGAGCATTTAGTAGCACAAAAGTGATTTTATCAATGCCACATAGGATTTCAGTGGAGTAGCAGAGCAAGGAAGATGAGCAGTGGACTGCAATATCTATGGACTTCAGCAGAGCCTCCACAGCTAATATTCAGGAGAATTTATAAACTGCTGGCAAGCATTTGGTAACACTGGAACAAAAAAATTATTGCTCTCTCAAAATTCTGTATTCTTTACCTGCTAAACCTACCATCCAGTGAGTATTAAACACTGCAAAAATTGTCTTCTGAAATATGCAGTATTTGTCTGTTTGAACTTTTTCCTATGCTTGATGGCCACTTTGTAACATTCATTTATGATACACAAGGAGAAGATAAATAACGATTTTTAAAAATTAATAGCATAGCTTCTGCCTGAAGCTGAACATGCTCAACTTTTAAACACCTTTCATAATTATAACATGGAAAACACCTTTCTTTTAAAATTAGATGGTTACAGATGCAGCAAGTGGCTGTCTGTGTGAGTTTGCCCAACTACATGTTCTCAGATACCTTCTAAAAGATCCAGCCTTATGAGGACGTGAATAAGCCTGCACTGAGATGGGTGCAGTCTGTTCCTGGAATTCCTCTTCAGTATTATCGCATCTTTTTTTCTGCATGTCATGCTGCTGGGTACAGAACAGGTGACATGTATTTTAAGCTCTTCATCATGGCATTGAAAAGCTGTGGTCAAGTACCACCGAACAGAGATATCCCAGAATATGAAGGTAAGTTGCTGAACATTGAATTTGCATCCTCATTTTCGTAGTACAGCTGCTACAAGTGTTTCATCTATCCTCAACAAAGCAGTTTGGTCCAGTAACCTGTCAATGCCCCCAGCTGCTTTTCTGTGGCTTAGTAGTAGTAAATATTTTCAGGCTAAATCATACTCCTATGAGTATCTTCTTCAGAAATGAACAAGAATATTGGTATACTCCTCTGGTTATCCAACTGCATGTATGAGGGTAATCCTTGGTTTGGCAATGAGGGTGGGGATCTGCTATGTCTGTACTTGAGCAGTGCTCATGAGAACTGGAAGCGGGGAGAAAATTACGTGGCTATAAAGTTCTGTAAAATGAGAAAATATATGGATATTAAGGAGATAGAAGGACCAGAATGCATGGATACAGGTAAGTGTAAACAAAAGTTCACTAACCACCTATTTATAGATCAGTCCAGGTATTCCTAGCAAATTACATCCAAGCTGCAAAACAAATGCAATTCCCCACACTTTCAGGAAAGTTGGTCTGCTCAGACTTAGTGCATATGACTGGCATGTATAAGGGTAGAGGGTATGAGAGTATGGATACCTACATATGTGTAGACAGATCCTCAGTTCATACACCAAATTTTATGCCAGAAACCACTGATGTCTAGAATAAAAATGAAGGAAATTGGCAGGACATTATGGATTCCAAGATATTTATAAACTTGGAAAGCTTTAACAATGTAAAGCTGTGTTAAGATGGAGCCAACTACTGAGAATGCTGGCAGCCTGGAAGCTAAAAAGCTCTGTATGTTCATCTATAGTTATGTTTGAGCATGTTTCAGCATATTTGTGCTGTTCTTGTAATATACTAAAACTCAAAGTATCTCTCTCAACCTGTCAAGAGCCAAGTCCATTGTTGCCTTTTGGTATTAAATTGCTGTTTTTCCTTTTCACTATCTCACACCCAAACTCTTAATTAGTTCTGTGTTTGTATAGAAATTTAAATTATCTAAAAAATTATGTGTTGACCAATGGAACATAGCAGCGCTTTCACAACTTCTGCATCACTTGTTCTCGATAAAGAGAAGAAAACTCCAAACTCTTAAATTAATGAAAATTCCTTAATGTTATTATCATAACATTTAAACCAGCTTCTAAATATAATATGCTAAAAAACAGCTGAGTAATTATGGAAGCCTGTCCAATAGACAGCATACAGACACACACACTCGGGATCTTCCATGTGGTGACAAAACAGCTGAAGTAGCTGGGAAGGCTTTAAGTTTGCATCTAAAGTGATGTTGCCCACGGCTAGAACACAGTGTATATGCTCAGACATGCAACTTTCATTCAAAACAGAATGTGTGTAGAGAATTAAGGCACCAAGAGACATTAAAAAAAATTAAAAATATTTAGTTGCCTAATTGCCAATGCTAGTCTGAGTAATAAACAAAATGTGTTAGATACACTAATTTATAGAGAGCAATTATATATGATTAATACCAAATCCAGTGGAATGATTCATATCACTGGAATGTTAAAATCACTGGCTATGAACTGTTAGGTAAGTGAGGGAAACGACAGGAAAACCAGTGGGTAATGTACACAAAAGATAGCATTACCTTGTCTAAAACTACTGACAAAGAAAAAAAATATATTTGCCGTGCTTATTGATCAACATATTAAATGATAAATCTTGAGATGGAATAGTGGTGCAGAAGTTAGCAGCAGACTACCAGATTGAATTTAGGAAGAGGATGAACAGCGCTTTAAAAATCTATCTGAGATGACTAGGTAGAAAAATTGCATTGTGAGGATGCAAATCAGGAGCTATGTGCAGGAAATTTTACCCACTGAAAGATCCTTGGAGTCTCTGAAAACTCTGGACAACCTTCTAATTGAAGCATTTAAAGAAATGCAAGGAAGTTCTAGAAGTAACTTTGATCTTATGGATAAAGAATGATTTACCAGCAGTTATCAAGGTATTAGTGGGCACAGTATAACTTCCTAGTTATGTGCAAAAAGCTACAGTTCCATTCTGTAGTAAAACAGCCAGAAGTCTTTCAGGAGTGATATATCAGGCTGCATTTTTCTTTCCATCTTGTCTTGTCTCCGAGTTAGGGGCTCCCAGCTCTTGATGGTTTCAGAACCCAGCAGGAACTAAGAATTAGGAAACACTAGCTTTCTCCAGATCTCATGGCTTGTCGTTCATGGCGCTGGACTGACCCTGCTGGTGACACTCTAAACCTCTCAATTTATCACTCACACTGCAGGTGGCTGACCCCTGGTGCAGGAGACACACACACACGTACAGTTAAACCCAACTTTGAACAGATTTGTGAGGAACAGAGCGTTTAAAAATAGATGCATATGATAATTGGGACCTGTTTAAAAAAAAATTATGGATTTCTGAAAAAGCAAGAGGGAGGAAGGAAGGAAGGAAGGAAGGAAGGAAGGAGCTTAGCCACAGAACAAAGCAGAAACTTGGTTTCAAAACTGAAAACTGTCTCAATCAGGAGTCAAAAGATTTTTCAGTAATTACATCCAGAGAGGAAATGACACATTGATTAGATATATTGCATAAAAATCAGCAACAGCAGAATGCAAATAACTGAAAGATCTAAAAACTCTATGTCCCATGGTGTTCATAAAAATATTACTATTGGTTTTGTAGTATAAGAGAAGAAATAGTACCTAGTGATGACTGATACCTACTATGCAACAAATGCAAAATTATCAGTCTGCATAAGAGGAAGAAGAATTCAACAAATATTTATTTTCTGGAAAGATTATATTTTTGCATTTCATAGAAAAGAAAAATAATGTCCATTAGTAACAATATAGAGGACATTGTCTAAGATACTGCCTAAGAAACTCCACGAGGTAATACTGTTGGCATTTAACAAATCCTGAAAAAATTAATATTGTGCCATCACCCTAAAAGGAAAAGTCTACATGGCTCTAGCCTACACTGCTGACATGAATCCTGAATTAAGTAATGGTAATATTGTGATGTAATCAGCGAAGAATTGAAAGTGATAGCATAATATAGAGGAATGTGGTTGTGTGGAAAACACTCCATCTTCATCTAGTTTGGTGATAGTATTATAGGTTTGATTGTTTGTTAAATATACCTGCATCTGTTGTAGTCAGAATAAAAATCAATCTGTTTTCTTAGTGAAGATAAAATATAACAGATTACTAGATTATAGTCTTCAAGCAACAGCATGAAGAAGATATTCCTAATAATATAAAAGGTTTTAGTCCAACACAAACGCATGCTATGAGTAGTTTGGAGATGTTATATAAACTTCAATTAGAATTATATATTAAAAGCTATGTTTATTAAGCTGTGAAACTATCTATTTGCAATCTTCAAAACAAAATGGGGCATTTCCCAAATGCACAGTATCTTAAACAGAAATTACAAGGATAGTGTAGAAGTTAGGTGGCACTTCTGATTGACATGTCTTCTAGACTTAAAATCTGTAAAACTTTCTGTTAAAACAGAAAGAATTTTGCCATTGACTTCAGTAGGAATAGTCCTTTTATATGAATAACCTCATGTAAATGAGGATAATAATTTAGGACTATTCAAGAAAGAGCTAATGTCCAAATATTGAGCTCTTTGAATTTTGAAACCCATTTATAGATTTCAGAAGTTAAATTCTGTCCATATTTAAGGCTCCTTATTATTATTATTTACAAGCTACTGACTTCTCAACAGCAAGACCTACTAGAAGTAAAAATATCTTTTAATAGTAGAGAAAAAGGCAGCCTCAGTGCACAAGAAATTTAAAACCACTCTGAACAGAACACTAGAAAATATATGACCAAGTATAATCCTGTTTCAGCATCAGGGAATGGGCAATATATCTACTAAACAAGGGGCCAAGGTGTCTGCATTGATGCAGATGAACTGTGGTATCTCACACTTGTGACTTGCCTGTATTACCATCCTCTAATAGTCATGCATCACAGCCTGGATGCATGAAGATAGGCCATAAGATCTAGTCAATAAAATGGCCTCAAAATATTTACTTAACTTATAGTTTCTCACTGAATGTTTCCTAAATTCAACAGAGAGTTGATGAGGCATTCTAACTCCAGTAGTTCCATAACTTCAGAATTCAGTGTTGACACAGGGTCATCAGTTGGGTTATAAGGCCATTCTTGCCACACACAGGAACAAACCTTTTATTCGTCTCTTCATCCTATTGTCAGACTCAGAAAAAATTGTATGTATTTTTGTAGTGCATGAAGAGGTAAGAGACAACTTTAACTAACATTTTATCCTGACTTTCTTTTAATAATAGTTATGGAAGTAGTAGTTGCTCTGTGCCAAATTACAGAGCACTGTTTGAATGAAATCTCTCTACCTAGGGATTCTTCCCTCCTCTTCATATATTTGCATTTATCTTCCAAATCTATTTTAATGAGCTCTATATAAAAATGAGAGCTCATACTTCTCAAGCCTGATGAACAGGTAATTACTGTTTTGATTCCCATGAGAGGTCTTTGAAAACCCATCTTGTCATGGAAGTTAAGGGCATAATGTTTTAATTGTAGGTAGGAGAGTGGGGATAGTGCTTAAGCTGAATATCTACCATGTAACCATCGTCCAAAATACCTTTACACAAATGACCTATCAATTGTGATTCAGCTTTCACCTGTATGTTAAAGTGAGATTAGATTTTTCTGCCAGGGAGTCTTGATTATTCTCTTTCTGTGCTAAACTAAGAGCTGGTCTTAATATTTCTCTGTTTCATGTGTTTTGAATCAGATAGAAAGTAGTCTGCTCTATGGATCAAAATTTAGGTCCATTCTTAATTGATTATCTTATGGCACTTAAAAGGAACACCTACATAAATAAAGGTGGGAGAAAATTATCCTCTTCAGCCTATTTTTTGGTGTTGATGAACTGCATTCAGGTAAAAGTTTCATTCCTTCCAGTTCAAACATGCCATGGGATTCTCATGTTGCTGGATATTGATCCAAAGATGACAGTTCCAAGAACTTTCCCCGTACAGCAGCTATTAGACAGCTAATATAATGGGTACACCCACAGATAATGGGGGCAGAAAATTGTACTTTTCCCAAGGCACAGAGTCCCTGGGATCAGTGGTGCAATGGGAAAATTCTGTATGCCAACAAGAACGGCAGTGGAGTAGAGTCCAAATTTTCCACAGCAAACAGAGCTTACCAGAATTGTTTCAATTCTATTTTTCACAGAAAAAATAAAAAAGCAAAAAAGCATTTTCAAGTCAGTGTCAGGCAAGAACTGGGAACAGAAGCCTAGCCAAAGCAGGGATTTGGGGGCCCAGCCTGGAAGGAGAGAAGCTTCCAACAGAGCCATGCATGTGACCTACCTCCTGGAAGAGCAGCTGGAAGCAGAGACTCCTACAGTTAATTTCTTAACTATCTGTTCTACAATTGATTAACACCCAGTCTTCTGAAATCATGTTGTATCATCCCTAGTTTTTGGCAGGTTAAAATAAATAAAACTAATTAAGTAAGTCATGTCAAGTTCATGACACCTGCTTAAGCAACAAAATGAAAAAGATTATTCCATTGAACCCTTTATAAAGAATAAAATAGTTGATCTTTATTTAATATTCTATTTCACTTCAAAATGTATCTATTTTTAATTTTTGAGGGAAATAACTTTTCTTTAAAGAGAAGTGAAACAAATGTTTTTCCTCGATTAATAGGAACCTTTTGGTTGATCCAAAATGAATGTTTTTCAGTGTGCATTCTAGAAAGTAAAGAAATAATAATTTAGGTTTAAGTTGATCCAGAAGGTATATTTTTTCAATCTTTTTCTAACATGAAGCTGAAAAAAGTAATTTTACTTGCTCAGTTCTGTACACAGGTACAAAAGGAGCCTGCAGGAGAGAAATGTGCTCAGCTTTCTTGAAAATCAGGACATTAAAATAATGGTTTTACCCTATTGATCTTAAAGAGAAAGGAAATTGTACAATGAATATATTTAGAGATGATACCAAAATGGGAAGGACTGGAAATAGCAAACATCAGAGGAGCTTAGAAAGCATTAAAATGAATACAATTTAATGTGGGCAAATGTAAAATAATATACATGGAGAAAAATACCATCTGGCATAAAATCAAAGGAACATTCTATAGGAAGAACAATAATGTGGAAAAGATTTGGGGTGAGAGATAACATATTGGACATGAGGTTTCAATTTAATGATGTTGCACAAGTAGCAGACCTATTCATGAAAACAAAGAGATATGAATTAAAATTTTGATTAGCTTATTGCTAATGACTGTTGAGGTGTTCTACTTCTTATCATTAGCCAAATTCTGTGCTACTTGGAGAAGTCAATCTACTCAGAATATCCTTCAAAAATTTTTTTGTGTTACATTACTTTTTTGTAAATAAATTTGTCTGCTTTTATGTTCAGTATGCACAGCACGTGTCTTAGAGACACTCCAGGAAATGATGACAGAAACAAGTATTACAAGGTGTGATCTATTTTGTGAGAGGCTAAGGGTACTTCATGGTTAGAGCTTAAGGAAAAGAAGTTATGATAACAGTCTGTAAACATTTAAATGGCAATAGTCCAAAATGAAGGAAAGATGATTAACTGAGGTTGGAAATGGCATGTTAAGGAACAATAACTTGAAAGAGGAGAGGAATGTGTATATAAAAATTAAAAACAAAATGTAAGTTACAAGGACAATGAGATGAAGGGAGAATTTACCCTAGAGGTAGTTAATGCATCATATCTACATGTGCTTCAAAGGAGATTTGATAAAACCTCAAAGGCTTTTACAGAAGACAAGCTTTCCTTGTAGGGCATTGGACTATTATACCTAGATGATCTTTTTCACTTGTTCCAGACTTGAAGTAGTTTGTGTTTTGCTGTGCTTCTTTTAAAATTTCTGAATTTCATGTTCCTTTTTTTATTTGCAAGTCTGACAAGAAGATGGATCTGTTTTTGCTTTGTTAATATTTTTCCAGTTCAAGATGGTAAGTCTTGACCTGGAAGAATGGAAAGGCTGGCAGGTACTGTCGGGTTTATCTGGTTTGGCATTTCTGCTGGGATCTTCAGATACATCCTTGACCAAGCACAACAGGCGAGTGTCTGAAACCCCCAAGTCCAAGACTGACAGTTTCAGAACCCTGACGGTTTTGTTAATAGGTGTTTCAGTTAACGAATCACTCTGCATCAAGGAAAACTTTTGGCGCTTCTTCAGACACCAGAATGCAGCTCAGAACAAGTTAACTTTCATTTCACAGCTTCAAGGGGTTTTCTGCAACAGTACATATTTTTTATTTCCAAATGAATATTGAGTTTCTGAAGAACAGGATGACAGTCAAGGATAAAAATTAAAAATAATTTTAAAAAAATAAGAAAAATTCTTCAGGTTTCTTCCCCATCGTACCCCTGCTCAATCCAAGTCTTGCCTGTAGGGATTTAAGATAGAAATCACATGGCTAACATTAAAATCTTGTTAAAGGATTAGGGGCTGCGTCCTGAGCCAGGGTAAATTGAACACAGCTCCGTTGACTTCAGCACAGCTTTACCCTTTTACAGCACTTGAGGATCTGACCATAAAAATGTCTTGGGCTGGTTTATTACAAGAATGGATAGGTATGTCCACACTTGATTTCTGTTTCTGTTGATTTCCAAGTTTTCTTGACCTGTTATAGTTGCCCAGTTGTTAGTAAACTGAAATAAAAAATGACATACAGAGTCTGATACTTGAAACTGCCTTGCAAGATAGGAAATGCAAGAAGGAAACTTGCCAAGCGAAGTTGTGTTGCCTCATTTTTATGCGTTATGCCACACATTTTAATTGCGTGTGCCTGCACTTCTTTTGTAAAACTATTGCCCCACTTTGTGTATTGGCTGGAATGAGGATCCTGTTCTATATTTTCTTTTATCTTTTTCACTCCATGTGTGGGTCCCTGCCTAATTTATAATACTGACATACAAACCTTACATAAAATACACAAATTATTCATGTCTTCATGAGCTTTTCCATAGCGACTCATTAATTATTTTTATTGCATCTTACGAGAAAAATATTATAATTCCCTGTCCACAGATGAGAGAACTGAGAGAGGAAAGGATCACAGCCTGTTTTGGGCCACAAAGTAGATCAGTGGCAGGCCCAGAGCTCCTGGCTTCCAGCTTGTATTTATTTCTTCCCAAAAGGAGAGGGCTAGCCATATTCACAGCTTCCAGTATATACACTGACACTTATGAAAGCTATTCCAGAAGTCAAGACAAAAATACTGTAATGAGGGCATTCAACTAATGACAAACACGGTGGTCACCTGTAAAAATACTGTATTAATGCTACTCACAGAATTTCTGGGATAGCAACAAATATAAACTTTTCAGAATCTACAGCTTAACCACTTGATCGTGCTTCCTGTTTATGAAATCTCTTATTTTATACAATTTTTCTCTTTACACAGCATGATGTTGGCCTGGGCTGGCCTGGGCTTCCAGCAACAGGCCTCTTTGTAGCATGAGGAATCTTTGACAGTTACCTGGGTTTGTCATGTTTGAAGTCTGAAAATAATGTGAATTTGTCATTATTAATTAATGTGTGTTTTAATTGCTTTCAAAT
Source organism: Gymnorhina tibicen (assembly GCA_013399875.1). NCBI lineage: Eukaryota > Metazoa > Chordata > Aves > Passeriformes > Artamidae > Gymnorhina > Gymnorhina tibicen. The sequence goes on from VXAZ01003274.1 coordinate 697,015, forward strand.
TAATTCTTGAATTTCTGAGTCTCTGGACTGTGGCACCATCTTGTAAAAGTATGGAGTAATGTGTAGACAACCTTGCTTATATACTGGAACCTGAGGTCCTGCTATATAAGCAAGTTCCATCCTACTTCATTAATAATATACAACAATAATATACAGTGTAAGAGGAGAGATTCATGACAGATCATTTCACAGTCTATCAGACACACACACCTCAAAGAAATAGTTGGTCTGTTTTTTTCCTGGAAACCCAGTTAAGAACTGATGTATCTAAAAGCTTTTTGTTTATTTAAAATGTGTTTATTTATATACCCAAATTAAAGTACATGGAAATGTTATTTGTATGCCTTTTAATCTCAACATTTTATTTTTGTTATGATAATAGAAAGTTGTACAGTCACAGAATATATAATTCTTCTGATAGACTCATTTAATATTGTCCATTATAAGGTATTGACACTTCTTCAAGGCAGAGATTGAAGAGTTTCCCTGCAAGAATATCCAGAGGATCTTTGTACTCATTTGATCACTCGTGTTGGATCCACCAGGATTCCAGTTTGTCTTAGCCTACTCCTCAGAGTTTTCGTAAGAAAGAGAGACAGAGATATATTTAAATATAAGGGTACATCTCTTTTTCACCTGATTTCTCCTATGTTAGAAGTATGAGAGTGCTGAACATCATGAGAAAGGCTGTGTTTACAGTACTTTTCTCTGGAACTAGAACTGAAAATGTCACAAGATCCAAGAAGAAGCATGTGCTTGGGAAATTTTCAGTCCAAAGGTGCAGATTAAAGAGCTTCAGGACTTTTCCTAAAAAGCTTCTGGGTAAGCAGATTAATTTTGAATACTAACTTGCATACCACATCTTGCAAGGTTAAAGCTGGAGGACTGGGAATGGTTTAGAATCTTTGGTCACATTGATCTCACCAGAACAAGATGAATCTCAAGTACATAGGACATTTAGCTGTTATATGGCAATGTAGTTTCTCCAGATGTTCTATTTTAGCAATGAACTTCTCTGGGTGTTGGATTATCAAAATGGATATTCAGGAGATTTCTAGACAGCGTTAATTAGACAGGAATCTTTTCATCTACCAATTCAGATTTTTAAATTTTTTTTTATCCTAAACCTTTTGAAAGGAAGGCCACGTGAGACAGAAACGATGTTGTACCCCTCAGGTAAAGGATGTACAGCAGCCACCTTAGAAGCACAGACACTAGACAGATGGATGGACACATATACTCTTACAAATACCTGCTAGCATAGCTCTACTAATCCAAAGGTCAGAAAGCAAAGGGCAATCCAGAACATCAACTTGGTTGTGGATACTCCTCCCCAGAGGATATGTTTTTCAAGACACTGTGAAATCAGGTTGGCAGCTTATGGAAGATGTAATCTTGCTCCCACATGTCTCATGTAAAACCACAGGAAATAATATTCATGTTCCTCACACCAGAAGTCAAGACACACATAATCAAGTGCCATATAGTCATTTACTATAAAGTGTAGTCAGGAGGCTTTGGCTTGTTTTCTGTGGTCAAACAATATGTATGAACAAGCCTACAGACTTTTTTTTTCACCTGTAAAAATTATTTCTCATTGTCACCATCATGGAGGTGTTTTCATGATTCACCCCTCAAATAGCTGCTTTTCTGAGCACATTCTCCTTTCTGATGGCTAGCAATTGTACATTGCAATCCTTCTGCATAGGTGCTTAATGTCAAAATGGGATTGTACTGTCCTGTACTGTACTGAAACAGTACTGTAGTACTGTTTCCTCTCTTATAGTCTACTTCTCTTTTTTTTTTACCATTTCACACCTCTCTTACACTAATATAAATGCACCAAAATGCAAAAGTAGAGTCTGATCAGAACTAATTATCCAATGGGCAATTTACATTCTCACTTTTGCAACTGCTATATTTAGCAATTGTTAACGAAAATAAGAAAAGTGAAATTGCTGAACAAAAATTATTGAAGCCTGATTACAGCAGAAAACTAGATTATTGCGTAGGGCTGATTTTTTAGAATATGTACCCCTTTCAAATTCTAAAAATGTGTGCTATTTTAGACATTTGTAAGGCATTTGGCAAGCACTGCTTAGAAGATGATATTGAAATTTAATTTTAAATGTTTGAAAAGCTTGGTTTAGGTCAGAAATGGAAGCCTATCTGAAGAGATCAGCCTCTGCTTGGTGGGACAAATCTCAAATCATGCAAACAACAGGAATTAATTTCTGAAAATTTCCACTACTGTGAACTTAGATAAGACAAGGTATTGTAAAGTATAAATTACATGACACTGGCAAGCCTAAGGTCCAGTTTAGTTGACTAAACCCATTGCATGGCAATTTTGTTTATTGCCTGTCCAGAGAACACCAGTTCTAAGAGGCAATACTAATGCTTAAAAATCAGTGTTATTTTGGGTGTGGTCTTAAGCTCTCAGTTCTGTATCCACAAATCTAAAAGACTTGGTATACTTCCAAGGATAAAGGTGAAAGGATATGCATATTCAGATCATTATTTTTCTTCATATCAATCCATTTTTCACATTATCCTTCTTTCTCAGGGTTCTGTATGAACACTCTGGAAATCTTGAGGGCTCCTAAAAAGAAAATGTAGAGAGGAATCTCTTGGAAGGGACAAAATGTGAGGTGTAGCTTCCTCTGATTCATCCATATCTGTTGTGGAAAGCACGAATCCCAGGAGATAGCTAGGGGCCAGGGAAGCCTGAGAATGAATATGGATGTAGCATCATTGCCAAAGGATGGACTGAGGTGCCAAGAACTCAGCGCACAGGTGAACACACGCGATCTATCTCCTGGTTTTGAACCCTGGAATCCAGCATGTCTGAGACATTACTCCAATCTATTCTGCCAGAGAGCAAGGAAAGGCTAAGACTCACCTGTGCTGGAACGGTTCCGGAGCCTTTTCTACATGGAAATCCTGTGGGAAATATTGTTCCTTTAGCCTCTTCTGTAGGGTTTTTACTGCTAGAGGGGACAATCAGGCCCAGACATATTACATACAGATTATCCACTTAATCTCATTTCAACAATTATTGGTATCTCTCCTCCTGCACTTATTCCAAACAGACAAATGTATCTTCCTTTGACTGCTGTGTGAAAGGATGTCCTTTTTTCACTTCATTAGTGCCTAATCTTCAACCATCAAGTTTTCCTTATAAAATAAAAAGGAAGTATATTTGATGCAGGAAATTGCAAATAAATTAAGCTCTGCAATAGATAAACAAATTTTTAAATGGCTGCTAGCTATTGATTTACTTTCTGACCAGATTCCTCTAGCTCAGAAATTCATTTCTATGCTTGGTGGGGAATACTCATTTAAACCCTAGGGTTTGGTCTACACTAGGGAAATTTCTCCCAAATTTTTCCTGGTTTTAGAAGTGATTTGCCATTACAATTTTTAAAGTGTTTGGAATTGTTGTTTAGGCTTCTCTGTGTTGGTATCAACTAAGAACAGTCTGAATTTTTGGTGCTTCATCTAAACAAGGACTTGAACTGGCTTTTAAGCAAGAATTCAAGAGCCCATATTGAGACGTAATGACACTCCTGGGAGCTTTGAGTGGTACTGAACCTCTGAGTTCACAGCTTTCCACATTGCTCCCAGTGTTTCTTGGAATTTGATCATATTTCACTGAAAGAAGAGGTGTTTCTTAAAGATGCTGCTCTTAGGCCCTAAACTCATGCAACATTTGATAGAAACAAATTGCAAGCATTTTAACATAGTGCAGGTATTTATGGATTTGTGTCCAATAGACAGCTTCAACCACTAAGTAATGCAATGCACAGGCTTTCAGACTTTCTAGGTAATAATGTCAATACTATTGACAATAGTATGGTTCTGCATTAGGTCTTCAAGTAAATTTCTGTTAAGTTATAACATCTGTTAACATGCAAGCTTCAAATTTCGACCTGTAGCCACATTTCTTTTGGTGAATATGTTTATAATACATCCAGAGTAATTTTATAGCACCATGGATGACTGTGATCAAACAGCTGTAGCTCTCAAAAAGTCTTCTATTGTAAACTCAGCAAATTTGTGGTATTGACAGCTTTTCTATTAAAAAAAAACCCCACAAACAAACAAAAAAAAGGAAAAAGAAAGAAAAAGCCTTCTGTATCTTCTGTATCATGAAAAATACAGTTTTGCTTTAACTACCCTGAATGCACTTAGGTAACTGCATTTCAGTGGGCATAGATGCCAGGTTTCTGTTAAATAACAGCTGTATTTCCTGGAGGGGAGGTCCGTTTAACAGCAAAAAAAAAAGTTTTTAGAGTAGGCATTTAGCTCTGCTTTCTCCAGTAGATGTCACTTGCAGTACATAATAATTCATGTAAAGAAGTCAGAGTATATAGAAATGCATTGCTTTCCCTGAAATATGCAAGCTAAATTAAAAAGCCATTTTAGTGCCCTGTGTATGTAGTAAGTTTGGCATTTGGTTTATTTTAACAGATGGCATTGAAATAACAAAAGGTAAAGCATTTTTTCCCAATTGATCAGTGAGGATTATGTCTCTTTCTCCTGTAATTTGAAATAACAGAAGGAGACAGATATACTTGTTGACACATGTGAGGTCTGGGTCACACATGATCTAATATTGTATTGACAAGTAGTTTTTGGCAATTGCGAGACTTACGCTAAAGAGAAAATGTATTATGTAATTATTTTTTATTTCAGAAGCATTAACAATTGGGATTAAATTTAGGAGAGAAAACCTATAGAACACATGCCCCAAAAGCAGAGCTGTTTTCCTGTATCAACAAAGGAGAACCTGTGGATATATTACATATTTAAGGGAAACTGTCTTGCATTACAGTTGATTAGAAATGTAAGCAATGTTCTAGGAACATTTTACCTGATTTATAATAATTTTTAATCTATTTCTTTTATTGTAAATATAGCGTAACAACAACATCTTCAGTCAGATCACTAGGGACTTATTTATGTGCAAAACCTGCATTTTCAGGCCCTTGGGGCCTCAGGGATACACTGTGATCTCACAGTTACTGACAGTAAATTATCCACAAATATTCACATTGTGTTAACTTACATCATTTTCCTTGTCTCCAACTGGTATTCCAGTCAAGACTACATTATAGAATTTAGGTGCTGGTTGTTCATTTGCTGGCTGATCACAGTGTTTGATGTCTCCTCTTTGTAGCCATCCCTCCTCTGCTTACCTTAGCAGTTCTTCCTTTCACCAGGTATGAGATTGCTATACTGCTGTATTCATTTCCATTCCACCCTCCACTGCATGGATGAGTTGGCCAGTTTTGAACTTTGGTCTTCTGTTTTCTTCCTGGATTCTGGTCAAAGACCCACAGAAAATCCCAACACAGACTGACTTAGAGAGAGGAATGAAAACTAGCTATGCTATCTTCTCATCTTATTCCCATCTCATTCCCCTATCTCCCCCAGGCAACCACACACAAATACAATTTTGGGAGTTTTCAGAAGGAATTCCAAGAAGGCAGGAACAACAGAGATTTAGACATAAGGCCCACTTTTACACCTTTGTTCTCTCCCAGTTGAATAATTCAAAGGTGGATAAACCATATCCTGCTCATGACAGGCTTTGAGAACCCTACCATGGGAGAATAGTGGAGATCATTAAAGCTTTTTCCCTCACCCCCAAAGAAACCTGGTGTACATTGTAAATGAAAGGAGTAAAAGCCTAGAAATACAATAGAAATACATTTTTCCCCAAAATGCAGCTGAAGGTGACTACTGCATGGGAAACTTGAAACCAGCTGCAGCAAATATGGTCTTACTGAGAGCTACCTGCTGTCTTGGTTTTTCTGCACAAGGGGAGGAAAGGAGATAGAGGCCAAGATAGACAGCCAAAGGTGATGATGCAGAAAAACTATTAGACAGCATCCAAAGGAGGGCAAAAAAGATGGTGAAGGGCCTTGAGGGGAAGCCATATGAGGAGTGACTGAGGTCACTTTTTCTGTTCAACCTGGAGGAGACTGAGGGGAGACCTCATTGCAGTTACAACTTCCTGTGAGGGGAAGAAGAGGGACAGGCACTGATCTCTTCTATGTGGTCACCAGTGACAGGACCCAAGGGAATGGCAGGAAGCTGTATCAGGGGAGGTTTAGGTTGGGTATTAAGAAAAGGTTATTCACCTAGAGGGTGATTGGGCACTGGAACAGGCTCCCCAGGGAGGTGGTCACAGCACCAGCCTGACAGAGTTCAAGAAGCATTCGGACAATGCTCTCAGGCACATGGTGTGACTCTTGAGGATCCAGGAGTTGGACTCAATGATCCTGATGTGTTCCTTCCAACTCAGCTTATTCTCTGATTCTGAAAAAATGCAAGCTCTCAAAAGGAATGTTTACACTCTTGAACCCAGGAAGAGGTGTATAGAAGTGTATAAATCTAGATCACATACAGGGAGCCAAGTCTCCCTTTATTTGAATTGAATCTTCATAACAGAGATGTGGCATTCAAGTGGTCTAATATGCATTGCCTGCTTCAGGTCACATATAACATACTAGGTCTGTAAATGTTTATATCCCAAGTCACAGGCCAGAAATCAGTATCCATAGACTTAAAGAAGGGCTTATAAATTACCAGTAGAGGCAGTGGGTTGGAAAGATACAGAAAACTCCACAAAGAGCAAGGCAGAGAAAGAAATCTGGGAATGAATTAGAAGGTGAAATCCTGATTAATTTTATCAGGTTTCTGGGTACTGTAGGGACTTGTACTCTCTGGCTGTGATAATTTTAGCTCACTTTTTTCCATTTTCTTCAGGAAAAAGGAATTTACCAGAAAATAAAAATAACCCAAACCTTTGAAATTTTCACCTGACACAGGCTGTTGGTATTATGCTGAACTGAAGAATGGTCTGTAACACCACTGACCTATTTTCATAACTAATGCAATATCTAGTCAAAGCTGACTCTATCCAGGACAACCACATTTTTTTAAGCAGCATTCATATTACATGGTGATGCATGCAGTGTAAGTCTGAAAAGGCTAGAAGAGTGTTGGTATTTATTTTCTTTACTTATAGGCACATAAAAGTTGGTTTCAACAATAATTTCTCATGTAGAGTTGATAATTTCTCATTTAAATGAAGATGTGCTTTACTGAAAATGCACAAGGTATTAACAGGCAAACAAAACTTGTAGTATCATGTAATCTAAAGATAGAGCTCTGAACAGGGATTACAAAGTTAATGTACTGGACATATGCTGGTGCCTCACATCAGAGGGTCTCATATTCTCTTACTAATTCCATGTCACAGAACCACAAAGCCATTTATTGTGAGCTTCCTTTTATAGATATGGAGGGATGTATATCATTCACCTCTGATAAACCTGGCCAGTCAGTGAGAGAGCCAGACGGAAATCTAAGACTTGATTTCAAGATCTCTACTAAGCCCAAGAGGTAACTTCCTCTTTCACTCTTGCTAAAGGGAGATTAATTTGTCTCTGCACAGATTGGAAAAGTTGAAGGGAATGTTCCTGAAAAAGCAATCCAATCTTTTACATTCCTGAGTTACTCTTTCTAACTTATCTATTGTTTATTCATGCTCAGAAATACACAGATTTAAAGAATTTATTGCAGAAAGCGCTCTGAATTCAAGCATGGCACATGCAGGTATCTTTTGATACTGTGATGGCATGAGAGATACATTAGCTTCTGACAAGCTCATGTAGGGGATCAGGCAGGCCATAAGGTTATCCATTTCCTAAGTTATTCGACATCTGTTTTTTTCCTTTTACAATGTTTTGACAAGAGTTAATTGCCAGCTTCATTCAAGTGAGTGGATGGTTTTAAAGGCAGCACTGCAAGAAGTCATGTGCTTCTTCTTATAGAACCAAAGTACCCTATGCCATTTCCAAAAGGATATCCCTGCTTGATTTTGCCATCAGTATTGGTAAATGTATGTATTTAGCTTCACTTGACCTGGTAAAGCTCATCTGTCATGCCAGAGAGTAAGGATGGCACATGGGATGTAAAAGTCATTGGAGAAAGGGAATTTGGTTAGTATATTAGAGTGAGTGTTAAGTAATCAAAATATAAACCCTTAGGAAAAACAAACATCCTGGAGTAATTTTAAATGGGCAGATTACCTCTGGCAGTTTTGCCTTTTGATTCTGTGTTCTCATCAACATTTTAAACCATTCAATTTCAAATATCCACAGAACTCACAAATAAGACAGGAGACCCAATACTTTATTGATGCTTACAGCCAGAAAAATTAAGAAGCTCTGAGTTAAATGGTCAGTCTGGCCATCCTTCAAGTGATCATTCTTTTAAATCCCTGTGCTCCAGCAATTTGCTCTAAGACTTGCAACTTATCTGATTCCCACTTTGGAGAGCTAAATTCTCTGAAATAAGTAGATAATCTCCACTGGCTATGATTTTATGACAGAACTTTCATTAGCAGGTGATCCTTCTACTGAAGTCAAATGAAGTGAGTAATTATTCCATTTTGCAGTATTGCTATTCAGATATTGTTGACAACTGAATTTTTTGTCATACTAAGCAACACAACACAGGAGATTAGATACTCAAAGGAAACTATAATTCTCCTGGGGGGAAAAATTAAAAAATGATATCTGGTCACTTTATACACATCAGGCCTCCAAGTACATGCTGAATTGCAAAAAAATAACACATTCAAAAAGAATATTTATGTGTCCCTTCTTCACTACATGTGCAGTATTTTTCTCCTATGTCACAAAAACTGTAACCACAATTTACAAGTATATGCACAATCAAATTGCTATTGATTTAGCAATGCCTTTCTTTGATGTCCCCTGCCTTAACCTCATTTATAAAGCTGTTTTGCATTATTTCAAACTGTCAATGATTTGTGACTCATGAATATTCAAATCTAATTTGCACTTACCTTTTTTGCATGCATGCTTACTTGTAATTTGTCTCATTTGCCCTTTGTTTTGTGTTTATTTTCAGGTTATTTAGTGAAGTAAACTCTGTTTTTAAAGTAATAGCATTGAGTTAAACATGAATTGTGTAATTCTTACCTTACTAGAGTCTTACATCACTGCAACTCCATCAACTTTACTAGAGTTTTTCCTGCTTAAGTGAAGAGAAAGAGGTCTATGAACTATTTCTGACTGTTTTTTCTTTGTCTCTGTGTTCACATCAACATCATTTAGCATGTTTTGTTGGAATTGCAATGGCTTTATTTAGTATTTTATTCAGAAAAAAATAACAAGACTAAACTGTCTAATCCTAGTATTTCAGACTTTAGGACAGTTCAGATCTCCAGATCTGAGGGAAAATTAAGTTGTTCCTCTGACTTAAAACACTTCATTATCAGGGGAAAAAAATATTTCATTTTATTTATTTTTGTGGTAAATCCTGTAGAATAAATTCCCAACTTAAGAATACAGTACAATAATATACCACTTCCCAGGAAAAACTCCACATAACAAGTATACTAATTGCAGCACAGTGGGTCCAAAATCCCATTCTTTTCATGCTTGTTAATCTAAAAAAAGGTCTGTTAAACTTTTAGGTGCCTGAGGAAAGCTGGGCCAAGATATTTGCATGTTTTTTCCCATTTATGGAGGACTGTGTCATGAGAGCAATGACTCTCTCAAATACTAAGAATCTTGATAGATTTTTGTTTCAGGAGCAGTTACCATGAACATATTGACTGCAGACAGGACTTTCTTCAATGAATCAATCCTTCTGGAAACAACAACAAAAAGAAATTTGCTTTTGGATCACAAAGTGTGATCTTACTGGAGTATCAAAAGCCATTTGCCAGGGAAAGTGATCTGAAGTTAAACCAGGAGCAGGGGGAAGAAAGGCAACTGATGATTTTCCATAATGTTTGAAAGCTGAAATCAACCTACAGTGGCAAAACTGGTTATTCCTGGGTTCATGCTGCAACCCTAGTTGCAAAGCAGCTGTAGGGGGTTCAGATGGCTCTTGTTTTGATCATGTTTGTGACCATACATGTGAACATTAAAGGAAACAGGATTTTTCTTTGAACAAGTATTAGATTAATGCATTTCCTTTATGGACCAAATCCTGCTTCTAATGGAAGGGAAGCAGGATCAGGCTGTCAGTGAATACCTGTACAAAACAAAAGTACGCAGACACTGACAGGACTATTTCTTGGGCACTTTTATTATTCATTTAGTCTCCTAAATAATGTCAAACAACCTTTTGGGAAATAGAACGAGTGTGATTGGTAATCAGTAACATATCAAGGGTAATAAAATTAAAAGCCCAAATGAACATACTGTGAATGACTGGAAACTGTTTGCCTAAGGTCTTCTTGGTCAATGTTTTGAAGTAAAATGAAGCAAAATTCCCTCAACTGATGTGGGGTTCCCAACTGGGAATAAGAGATCTGAGCCCAGAAAATATAGCTGCATTCATTTAAGAGTTCATTTCAAATGAATAGTTTCATCATCTCTTCCATAAAAGAGAAAAATATTTCAAATGTTTATTTTTAGCTTGGCACATGAATAATAGAAATAAAAGGATCTGAGTATTTGATGTGAAGCAATTCTTTAAAAAAATCTCAATATATGGGTTAATAATTACATATTAGTAGAGCTTTTTTTTTAGTAAGGCCAGTACCGTGCTTTTAAATGACAAGTCTCAGCTGTTGTGAAGTCCAAGGTAGTCGTGTGCCCTGAAACACCCAAGAAATAGTATTATCCAGTATGACACATGCCTAGATATGTCTTATTGTGATCATAATATAGCCTAAAGGTAAGAATACAGAACAATCACTTGTGTGTTATTTTTTCAATGCTGTTTATGTTTGTCTACATCAAAGAAAAGCTTCTGCTAGAGCTATTTATATCATTGATCAATAGAACTATTAGTGATGGTTTATGAATGCATGAGGCAAGTTTTAAATTTAGCATGTACTTTAAAAATGAAATCTATTAGTACATTAACTTGATCATGTTTCATCACTGAAAAGCCAGTTCATCTTGAAAAATGCTTTCGAAAAAGCAGAGTGTACCACCATGACATGAGAGATACTTAAAGTGTCAAACAAAAGCCGTGGCTGTGAATCACCGAAGTATGAATTAAAGGACTGATGTTTTCTTGTACTGAGGGTTTACTGGAAGGGTGGTGACTGTCCACATTTACTATCAGTGTGACCTAGAAAGGTGAGTACTTCACACCTGCAGATTTGGCATCCTGCAAAACTACTTTGCAGAATCCTGCCTTGTGTCCTTGATCCACATTCTCCTTCAGTCAGTGGGATTTTGGGGCAGGTTTGGACTTGAGACTGAAGACTGTCAGCATGGAAAACATTGTTGACAGAGATTCTCAGCACTGAGGTGTTTTTCTATGAACTTGTGGTCCCCTTAATAGGTGAGGTGTATAGAATGATTGGCAGCCCTTCTGGTCAGTGAGAATTAAAACTGGTGACACCTGTGTCTAGTCTTTTGGAGCTATTTGCTGCATAGTCACGTAGTGTAGGACAATTTCCTTTCTAATGTACTAACATTAAAGTCAGTGGGGATACAGCATAGATGAGTTTTGCTTTTTGAGTTCTTGGCTAACTGTGATAGGAAAATCATGGTGAGTAGAAGTATGTAAACACAGTAAGAGAGTTAGATGTACACTTTAGACACAGGGCCTATTATTTGGAATTAAGACCAGTCTCTGCCCTTTAACACCATTACCAAGGAGAATATCCCATCTAATTCACCATAAATAAAAATTCGTAGATACTTTTATTCTAACATGGAAAACACAGTGATGTCTGAGAACCTGTTAAGCCTAGATGTTGTCCCTCTGCTTCCTCTTCATTCTCCTGTGGGGACCGTTTTCTCCTGTGTGAACAGGATCTTCTCTGCAGTGGTACTGTGAATCATCCTGCTCAGCCTGGCAAGACTCAAATGGAAAAATAAGATTTTCAAAATTATGAGCAACAGAGGGAAAAAAAAAATTAGAACCAGCATGGAGGATTCACCTTCATAAAATAGTATGTATTAATGACTCTATGCTCCCTAACTTACCTTATACCTGAGTTTCCTTGCCTTCCATTAGTGAGGTAATTAATTTAGCAGGAGAGATGAAAGGAGCTAAAGAGATGGGTGAGAAAGAAGTCAAATGTAGGTCTGTAATGGTGGGCAGTGGAAAAGCGTTTTCGGCATGCATTTTGTAGATGTTAAGAGAGTGTAAAGGACTGAATACAGAGGAGTGTGAGATGTGGTGCCTTTTCTGCTGTTGCATCCAGCGTTGTGTCCTGGCTATTTATAAAAAGAAGGGCAAAGTCCTGCAATCCAAGGCAACATGTCTAATCTTCTTCTGTAGCTTTGACCACTTACAGTGAAGGGTTAATCCAAAACCCTCTAAACTAAAATGCTTCCTTCTTGGGTGGAAAATATATATATACCTGAGGCTTTTTAAGAGAAATGTTGTGCCCAAGAACTATTTTGTGAGCTGGGAGTGCTGTACTGAACCTCTGGGGCAAATGTTTGCATTGAATTGTTGAAAGAGACTGAGATTGGCAACGCCACCCTGCCCTTGGCTAATGAGCCTTCCCCGAGAGAATATCAAGTGCAATTACCTTTCAGGGAATAACATACCAAAGAACCATGGACCCTGCAGAGAAAAACGAAACACACATTCGTAGGTAGAACCTGCTATGAATCAGCATTAATTATCCAACAGAGGGAACAGGGTTGCAATAAGTCTCAGTTCCCAACTCACACCATAGATCACAGCAAACATGAGCTACTTATAGAAAAAACATTTGCAAAGTTCAGCTTGCCGTAACCCCCCTCCTTTCCGCATACACTTCTGCACTCAAGTTGTGCTTGGGGGCTGCACTTCTGAAACAACTTTCCCGACCCGTGGTTTGGAGGTGACTGGAGGGGCAATAAAAGAGGGCTGGTGGCATTGAGTGAGGCTCCTGAACGTCAGCAGTACAGTGAGGCTGATGCAAGGACTCATTCGAGGTTTCACAGGTGCCGACGTGGCCGAGGACACCAGGCCTCCCTCAGAAGTGCTCACGGAGGTCGGGCTACCGGGCGGCTGCCTGCCTTTGGCCGCAGAGCCGGGGAAACCGATCCCCCGCGGCTGATTGTCCCGGCAAAGGCAAAAAAGGCGGAACTGTCCCGGGAGACGGGGTTTTTGCTGTGCACATTCCTAAGAAGGAGAACGCGGGAGAAGGAGGGAAGGCCGCATATTTTGGGTTGAGCGAGTGGGACAACATGCGAAATTGCCAGCGCTAAAAAGATGCGGGGGGAAGCTGGCCGGCGCCTTTGTGCCGGGGCGCGTCTCCCCGGGGCAGCACGGCCCGGCGGCGGGGGCTGCGCGGGGNGCGCCCGCGGAGCCCGGCAGCAGCCGCCCTGCGCGGCCCGGGCGGCTCCCCGGGGAGCCGGGAAACCCTGCCGCAAACTCTTCGGACGTGAAAACGGCGTGGAGCGGGGCCGGCTGCTTTGCTGAAACCAGGCACACGTATATTGAGTTTGTCAGGGATCATAAAATGCGAATTGATTATTCAAACAGCCATTGATTATAAAAGAATGCTTACTGCAGCAATGGGAAAGGTTAAAAGGAAATTGACCCTCTGCGTACGTGACATAAAGTCATTAGGTAAATGAGATATTCATACGGGGTGTAATCAAGGTCATGCTAATTTTATTTGCGGTATTTGACTCAAATCTCGAGCTTCGTTTGGGGACAGTAAATTGTCCCCAAGGGAAATGAACCACCAGGTAGACCACAGGTGCCGTAAAAAACCAAAAAAAACCACCCAGGTAAATAAAAGCCGAGTAGGGAAGCAAATTCCCCCGAAGCCCCTTGTCCGTGGTGGGCCCGAACCCCAGGCCCAGCCCCAACCCTGGTGTGGCCGCGGGGGACGCGCCGGCGCCTGCGGAGCTGCGCGCAGGATCGGGGCTCCCCGCAGGGGTCTTCTCACCTCGCTGCTCCCTGGTCCCCTCCGACCGCAGAAAGCTGGGAGTGTGAGCAGTGTCAAAGATCCTCGCCTTTCCCAGACAGGATGAGAACATGTAAAAAAATTAGATTTATTTATGCACATATTTATCCCCTCTAATTATAGAAATTAATCCTCTTACTTATGACTAAAAGGTAACGTCTAAGGCATCCCTTTGATGTTTAACAGCATCATTTGTGGCTAACATTCCAACTGATTAAGGAATAATTGTTGTTAAATGCTTTACAAGTGGATAGTGTTTAATTGAGAGGCATTCATAATTTTACGGCTTACCACAAAATGAAACGTAATTAAAAACGCAGAAACTTCCAACTGATTTTGTTCCAATTATGTTTATTGTTCAGACTAATTACTGCACAAGATGGGGTACTTTTCCCCATGTCTAAATGGCACACGCTTCCCAAATATACCCTTGCAGGTTTTTCTTTTCCAGGTACAGGCTTGGGACGGCTTTCTGCAGCCTCTGTTCTCCCCACCCCCCACCCCTCCCCATTATAATTAAATGCTCCAGCCTTTTCTTCTCTCCCCCATGCAACACCTTGGGATGTGAGAAAGTGATGGCAGCTTTCTTCCCTCGGAACTCGAAGTAATTGTAGAAGGGCTGATGAATTTCTTGAAGAAACACTTGCCACACACTGAGGAAACCATCTCCTAGCAGGATTTTACAAACCAAAGTAAACAAAGCACCCCAGGGGCGATTTCCTCCTTTTGCGCAGCGTACTTCTCAATTTACCTCAGAAGGGATCACAAACACACACAAGAATTACAGCAGAAATCATACTTGGTTTGGGAAACGTATTCTGGACAAGAAGCAGAGAAACTGAAAGTGTTCAAAGGAAGGGACAGTCATTAAAATACCTGCCAGGCGTGCTGCCATTCCCTTAACTAACCTTTCTTCTTTCCCGTGAACTCAGAAATCTCTTCAGCATCTATTTAAACATAGATATCCCTGGGGGGGTCGGGGGAAGGAAGGGGAAAGAAACCGACCCACACACCCCTCAGGTCCATCTCACCAACACCCTCATCCTCGGAAAGGGGTGGGGAGTAAAGTTACTTGCCTAATTTCACTGTTTGTTCTATCAAGGAGAGTTTATTGTGCAAAAGGATTTATTCATTTATTCCTGAGTTTCTCCATCCCTCAGCTAGGCTCTTGGAGAAAATTAGAGAGTTGCCTGAGATCATGCTAATAAAAAATCACTGCTTACGGTTAAAGAGAATAATCACATGGATCAAACCCTGATAAAATAGGGGCGGGGGGCATCAAATGCCCAATACTGCTTACAGTTTGCTTTTCTCCTTTGGGCTCCAAACCATTAGGAAAGGATCACACATATATTTATTGCTCCTTTTGTCTCCTACTTTCTAGCAGTACTCAAACCCCTGCGCGTGTGTGCGTGGTCTGGGGGGTTGTTGCTCTCTTTGGGAAGGCTGCGGCATTCACAGGTGTGCTTTGGCTCGTCACTGTAACCCTGTACAGTTTCCCAGTTCTCCTGGAGGGTTTAATCTAGGTGTGAGAGTAGAAAAATGTTTAAATTCTACTGCGGAAATAAGCGGGGCCGGGGGGG
>VXAZ01003274.1:719416-754416 GCA_013399875.1 Gymnorhina tibicen
GCCGCCGCGCTGCAGGACTGGCTATGGCCACCACTACTTCCGGGTTCCGTCACTTCATTCTCCCGCCGATCAGCGCCGCAAAACTGAGCCTCTTCTATAAGGCAGCCGGCAGCCAACCTGCCAACACTTACTGACACTCACTCATCCCAGGGAGCGAGGGAGAGAGGGAGACAAAATACCTGCCGGGAGGAAAAAAAAAAAAAGGAGAGAGGGGGAAGTCCGGGCTTTGCAAACTATTCAATTTTTCTTCGCATCTTTCCCCACCCCCCTTCACAGTACTTTAAAAAAAAAAAAACAAAACCAAAACCAACAACCCTATAAGCGATCCTAAAAGGCAAAACCCGAGCACGGAGTTACTGGAAGAAGAAACCGGGGTTAAAAAGATTCCTCCTCTCTTCTTCATCATCATCAACCATCATTCATTCACTACCTTGACATTCCCTGGCTTTGATTGACAGCTGGAGTGGCAAAAAGCCATGAGACACGACAGTTTGGTTACATGTGGGTTGCTGACGGGCCGATCGTAACCTTCAGTTTGGGGGCTTGACAATTTTTTTTTTTTTTTTTTTTTTTTGCGTAGAGAAAGAAAAAAGGAAAAAGAGAGAGAGAAAAAGGAAAGAGAAAGAGACAGAAAAAAAGAAGAAAACACAGAAACTCATCGTGGTTCTTGACTGTTTTTTATATATTATTGTTGTTATTGTTGTTGTTATTATTATTATTTACCCATATTGGAGGATAGGAGAAGTCTATAAGTGGGTTGCAAAAAAAAAAAAAAAAGGAATCTTCTTCACTCTAAATCACTTTCTTTGCTGGACTGGGATATTAAATATACGACACATCCAGGAGTTTATTGGAGCGCAGACTGATGGCGCAAAGGGTAGGTTTAAATCTCCAACACTTACCTATATATAAATCCTCTCTTAAGAGGGGCCTGTCCGATTTGCTCTCCTCTGTTGCTGATGATGATGGCGGCCACTATTAAAAAATAGCAGCAAAAATTATTCACTGGCTTTTTGTGTGTGTGCATGAGTGTCTCTGTGTGTGTGTCTCTCTGCAATTGTTCCACGCTTTTTTCCTCTCTAGCTTTTTCCCCAGCAGCGCGATTTCTCTGCTCTCTGCCTGCTCAGTAGCACGGGTTTCACAGGGGAAAGCTTGCTGCTGCTGCTGCTGCCGCCGCTACTGCTGCTGCCTAGCAAAGACTAAGAAATACATATGTGTGTGTGCGTATATACGAATGTATATATATGTATACACATATAGCTGCTTCTTTTTTTTTTTTTTTTTTTTTTTTTTTTTTTTGTCTCTGGCTTTGACAAGGACAAGGGGAATTGCTACTAAATAATGTTTCTGGTAACTTTCAGATTATTTCCTCCTTTATCTCCCCCCCTCCTCCCGATGCACCCTACCTTTCCTCTCTGCTTTCTAGTGTTGATTTATTTATCTAGTTGCTTTTGATTCTGCTTGTTTATTTTTTTTCTTCTTTTCTAATGCAGAGTAACTCTAGTTTCTCTCCTCCGTTTCCTTCCTTTTCATCCCCGTTTCCTTGTTAGGGTTTCTCCTGTCCGTGCTGAAGAGGACCATCTTCCCCCACACACACAGACAGGCATACACACTTTCCCCTTTTACCTCTCCTCGCACCCCCACTCCTCCCTCAGCCCCTCCAGCCCCTGCTCCCGGTCCCAGCTGATTTCATTTTGAGCATTTCTCTCTCTGTTGTGGCTGTTCTTGTTTTGTTTTGCTCTGTTTGTGTCTGTCCGGGTGCTTTACTCTCTTCTGACTTTTGTTGTTGTTGTTTGTTTGTTTTTTATTCCCCCCTCTCTTCTCCTCTTTCTTTTTCTTTCTTCTCTTCCGGCCCGTTTTTTGACAGTACGATGAGCTGCCCCACTACGGCGGGATGGACGGAGTAGGGGTGCCGGCGTCCATGTACGGGGACCCCCACGCCCCCCGGCCGATCCCGCCGGTGCACCACCTCAACCATGGGCCGCCGCTCCACGCCGGACAGCACTACGGCGCCCACGCCCCGCACCCCAATGTCATGCCGGCCAGCATGGGCTCCGCTGTCAACGACGCTCTGAAGCGGGACAAGGATGCGATCTACGGGTAGGTGCCGCCGGGCCGCCCGGCGCCAGGGCCCGGCTCCGCAGCGCTGGTGCCCGCGGAGCGGNAGCTGCGGCGGCAGCGGCCAGCCGGGGCCCGGAGCGGAGTGGGGCGGGGGGAGCCCGGAGGGTCCGGAGGGAAGGCGGCCGCAGGGCAGCACCCAGGTGCCCGCTCTGGAGGGAGACCTGCGCGGTGGCACTGCCGTGGCCGGCGATCTCGGGACGAGGGCGATTTCGGGACGAAGGCGATCCCGGGACGAGGGCGATCCCAGCCTGACTCAGTTGAGGTGCCAGCACCCACGGGAAACGGGTGTTGGAAAACAGACCTCTTGGGGAGAGAGGCTGGGTTGGAGAGAGGTAGTGTTGCCTTATCCTTCCATTTTCCTTTATTTACTCGGGTTTTTTTCTCTTTTGTGTTTTCTTTTTGGGGGGGGAGGGGTGCTTTTCTTACCCGTGGGGTTTTTTTTCTTTCTTGGAAAGGCCCCACTTAGGAGTTAGAGACGTCTCTTATTGCTCTGGATTTTAGTTGGAGAAGTGTTGTTCTGGTGTTCTCTTCTGTGCCATAATACCACTCTTCCAACTTTGTAAATAAAGAGCTATTCACATCGCAGAAGGTAGTAAGAATAAAAGGGATTCACTTCTTATAAACAGCTCTTCCCAGAGACAGAAGACATAAATACACTGGGGGCAATGAGCTGAATTTTCTATTTAAGAAAGAAAGAACATGAGGAAAAAGAACCCCATGCCCAGCAAAACTCAAGTCTGCATCAGGGCTTTGCTTGGAGGGAATGACACCGATTCCCTTCAGTGCCTTTTGGAAAAAATACTAACTGATCCTAAAAGGAGAGCTAGTAACATCTATGGCAGAGTGTGGGGCCTTGATCAGACACCAAAGGGGAAAAGAAACAAATGCATGCTTACTACTTAGCACTCAGATAATTTTTTTTTTTCTGACTACACCAACTATGGGAAAATATTTCGCGAAGTGCTCCCTTCCTCCACCCCCTCCCCAGCTCACTTATCTGGACAGATGGTATTTTACTTGGGTGTGCTTCCTAAGCCAGGAAACTTCACCACATTTTTGCTAGCAGGCCCCTTGAAAAATAAAATTACGTATTAAGTAGTTTGCAGTTTGCCTAGCTGTGCTCTCGTTTTAGGTCATAGCTGGAGGGTAGGGATGGGATCTTCCAGGTTTTGCGGTATTTTAAGCTGTGGCAAAAGTGTAACATTCTCAGTTGAGCTGCTGCTGAGCACGTTCGGTGCCTTGTGCATTTAGAGAGGTCACTTTTGTCCTCGTCGGTGAGGATTGCACGGGGGATGTGGTTCGAGCATTGCAATTTCAAAATTAAAAAACACAACCAAACAAAACAACAACAGCCAACTCACCACCAAACCCACTTTTATTTCAAAATGTGGTTCTCCACTGCTCTGCCCGGCGCATTACTGCGAGACTGCAGAGTGTGGCTGTGCCCGTGTGTCCGTGTCCGTGTCCGTGCATTAAAAAAAAAAAAAATACTTGTTGATTACAGCTCTTCTTTCCCCCTCTCCCCCACCCCCTCCCCTCTCTTTGTGTGCCACTGCCN
Source organism: Gymnorhina tibicen (assembly GCA_013399875.1). Taxonomy (NCBI): domain Eukaryota; kingdom Metazoa; phylum Chordata; class Aves; order Passeriformes; family Artamidae; genus Gymnorhina; species Gymnorhina tibicen. Next base: position 723,096 of record VXAZ01003274.1, read on the forward strand.
CGCTCCCCCCCCCCCTCCCCTCTCTTTGTGTGCCACTGCCCGGTAGGCACCCGTTGTTCCCCCTCTTAGCTCTGGTCTTTGAGAAGTGCGAGCTGGCGACCTGCACGCCCCGGGAGCCCGGCGTGGCCGGCGGGGACGTCTGCTCCTCCGACTCCTTCAACGAGGATATCGCCGTCTTCGCTAAACAGGTCCNGCCGGGCTGGGACTCCCGGCCCTTGCCCTCCTGCATTAGTGATAGGGAAAGGTAGCTGTGGCCGAGTTTTGGAGGCAGAGGGAGCGGGAGGCAGGCAGGGGACCCAAAGGAGAAGGCTCCCGTAGGACCGGCGGCCGGCTCAGTACCGGGCCGGCAGGAGCGGAGCGGGCTCCTCTCCATAGCTCGGTGGCCCAGGGCGCTCAGCCCGATTTTGGTACCGGCCGGTTTTGTCAAAGGGATTTTCCCCCTTCGGGCGATCCGGTTACGGGGCTAAAGACAGAAGCTGTAGTTCACACCGCTTTTCCTTCTTCTTTCAGGTCCGCGCAGAAAAACCACTTTTTTCTTCAAATCCAGAGTTGGATAATTTGGTAAGGCCTGCTCCTCCTTCTACCTCACTCCCCTCTAGCCCTTCCCGACCCCTTCACCAGCTGCCGGCAAGCGCCCTCCTCCGCCCCGGGACCGGGCCGAGCGGTGCGGCGGGGCAGCGGCTGCCGGTCCGGGCACCGGGCTGCGCCGGCATGGGAGCGGGGCGCCGGCCGGTCGGCAAGCTGCCGTCAAGGGGCTTCAAAGAGCTTTACTCTTAGAGTCAGTCAGAGTAATGTCTCAAGCCCCGATGCATTGCAAAGCTGAGTTTGAAAGCCACGGGAAGCTAAAGTGAAGGAAGTAACTGCTTAAGAAGAGAGAGCTGGAGATTTCTAATGTAATTCTTTTGCTAATGTGAACTATTTCAATATTCAAAGTGCCTAAATCCGCTTGTAAAGAAGATGCCAAACTATTCAAACACACAGTCACCCCCCTTTCTCCTGCGGGCGGGGGTGGGGGTGAGAGCGTGTGTTTGACTTCTCTGTGGACCCTCAGGGATGAGGGCCGGGGTGCTGAGAAGGGAACGAGAAGGAGAGGAAGAGGTTTTCTCCAAGATCGCGGTAATAAAGCACTAATCACCGCTCCTGGAATAAATATGATAAAAATCAAGTGTTTAGGTTAAAGTTGATCAAAATTGTTGAAGCGTGACCAATGAGCTAAAATCCTGGATAATGACCGCGCGCCCTGACAATCCCCTTCTCCCCCTTTCCCACTCGGGCTCCCGGCTCTGCCCAGCCCCCGTGCTCCTGTCTCTCACGTAACCCCTTGCTCAAAACTTTCTTGCAGATGATCCAAGCAATACAAGTACTAAGGTTTCATCTTTTGGAATTAGAAAAGGTAAGAGACACAGAGGTGGGCGGGGGGCACGCCATTCCCTGCCCACTCTTCCCCTCCCCTCCCCCGGCTCCCTTCCTCCCGACTGTTTGGGCTGACTTGTAAACATGGCCAGAGAAGATAGGGGTAATGCAGTGTGACACTGTAACCTGTGCCATCAGAGCATGTGACACCCGACAGACATGCCCAGACCGTTTTTTTTTCCCTTTTTGTGTGTGTGTAATTTCATTATTTACTAATATTAAATATTAAACCCCTTTCATCCTTCCTACCGCTTTTCTCAGTAGAAGCTCTTTTTCCCACTCAGAAATATTGTGTTTAACAAAAAGAAATGAAAGCACTCGTTCCCTTCTCCAGCTCTGGCACGCACATTAACCCCAAGCAAGCACTAAATGTTTGGAAGAGGCAGGGGCCCCTGTGAGGCGTGGGCAGGGGCTGTGCCCTGGGACGAGAATGGCTCTTCCCACAACCTCAGCAAGTAGCTTCGTTTTACTGCTCCCGGCCATTTAGACCTTTTTTTCAGCCCTGGTTTAAACTGATCCCGTCCCGAGTGACTAGTTGTACCTGTCTGGGTTGTGTATGCTCTGGAGATACCACCTGGGTCCAACTCCCAGTGTTGCGATGTTATCACCAAATCCGATTTTGTTCAGCACAGAAGTCCGAGCCCACTATCTCTCTCTCTCTAACTTGTTGCTGCGGCAAGTCTCTAGAGAATAATATGTGCTGCAACAATTTCTCTATTGTTTCCTTGCCTTCAACTATTGTCCCCCTTAATTAGAGTTACTTGTGGAGTAGATCAGAGGGTAGTTCTTGCTACAAAAAAAAAAAAAGGAGAAAAGAAAAAAGAAAAAAGAAAAAAAGAAAGTTGAAATACGATATTTTGCCATTATTGATTCTATTATTCTTGTTATTCTTTTTAGGTTCATGAATTGTGTGATAACTTCTGCCATCGGTACATTAGTTGTTTGAAAGGAAAAATGCCAATAGACCTCGTTATTGATGAAAGGGATGGCAGCTCCAAATCAGACCATGAAGAACTCTCAGGATCTTCCACAAATTTAGCCGATCATGTAAGTCCTTCTGTTTTCTTTATGACACTTTAAAAATCTTTAAGCTGCTTAGAGGACCTGTTCCCGATTTCCTTGCTTTGCTGCTGTTGTCTATTAGTATTATTACTACCTTAACCTCTTGCAAGCTCGAATCCCATCTTCACACTTCCTTCCCTCTCACTTTGTAAAGTTGTAGAAATGCAAAAGGTTCCTTCAGTTTTCATCTGTAAAGCATCGAGTTTGCAATGGTTTGTAAAGTTTTCTGGTCTGGGCGGCTTGGAGAGCTAGCAAACTGTCGGTTTGATGTGGGGATCGGTGCTTTCTCCTGCTCTTTGCCAACTTTGTAATCAATGCATCAATGTAAGGAAACAAGAAAGTTAGGAAGAAAGTTTGCTGATTTGCTCCCCCCTCCCCTCTCGTGGGGATGACAAGTGATGAGAATTATTGGCAATACTACACTGCATTAAAAAAAAGGGGTTAGCACATTAGAGTTTCCAATGCTTTTGCTTTATAGCAACTTATTGTCAGAATATGGACTTATTGCCAAACGCCTGAAGCATCTTCATAATAAAAGACAGTAACCTTGATGAAGCAATTATTAACAATGTATTACAGAAAGTTGGAGAGAATGATGATTGAGTAACCGTAGGTTAGTGGTTGATTTTTAACACTTTAGGAGTTGGTGAATTAGTGTAATGTGTGTAGGACTGAACATTGGTGTGTGTGGTGAGGAGAGTGCCTTTGTTTTTCCGGGTTTTGGAGCGGCCCTTGTGATCCTTCAAAAGATGTAGATGCAGACAGACTTTGGGATGTGAAGGGAAAGATTGCAGCTGGTACCGCAGAAAAGGGAAGGAATAGCTCTGGTTAAAAAGAGTGGGTGTGAACTCCACTTTATTTATAGGAACGCATCCCTGGGGGGCAAAGGGGTTTATACAGTTTTAGATTCAATTGAACTAATAATCTAAATGATAGAGTCTAATATTTTAGCAGTTGAAATATTAATTTAACACCCGGTGTGAAGTTAACCATGCTTTCTGCACAGGCGCCTGCCTTTATTTCCCAGTGTGTTAAGAAGACTAGCTGGAAGCCCAGGGAGAATGAGCTTTCTAGGAGCTTTTGTTTCCTTTGAAAACATGTTGTTTTTGCGTGTATTTGGTAATTACATTAGACCTGGACTGAAGCTGAATTGGGAGATAAAATAATAATAAATTCTTCTAAATGTCCCCCTTCTGGCATGGCTTAGTTACGGGAAATATTTTTGGACCCAAGCCTTAGCTTTCATTTTCTCATTTGTATTCAGTAAACATTGCATGACAAGGTTTGTGCTATGTTTTACATTTTAAGTCTATAATTTTGAGAGAAAAAATGTATGCAGAGCTTCCTTAAAGTTTCTCTGCTTATCAGCTAACTCACATGTAGGTAATAAACTCCATGAGGCATGACACAATTTCAAAAATATTTGTTTCATGGCATTTTACAACCCTAAATTCGTGGGCATAAGTATTCTGGGAGAGTACTAGAAAAGAAATTGAAATGAGTGGCAACCTGAAAGATAGTGAGTCACTGTGTAAAATTTAGAGAAACAGAAAAAAAAATACGTGTTTCTCCAGTACAGTTTCTTTACAAGAGTGTGTTTCAAGTGGAAGTGTAGAAATGGAGCATGCTTATGTTTATACTGAAGAGATTAGATAAACTAGCCTGTTTAGGGTTCTGGCAGATGGCAAATGCTCAAGCCAATTTGCAGTGCTCCATTATAATATTTAAATTCACACACAATGATAGGACAGGAGTGGAGGGGGTTAGCATTTTGATAATTTGGTAACTATTATCTTCCCTAAGAAGAATCTCCTCTAGCTTTTGTGGCCCCAAAAACAAACTCAAATAAATATGACAACCCATTTATCTTGCACCCGTTAGGGTTTACCACTTCATTGGGTATTATAATTTAAAGCCTTTTATTTCCTGGAGATTTGAGCTATAACATTTTTACTTTAGCCCCCTGCTATTTGTTTTGAAAGGAAGCAATAATTTGTGCAACCAGAACACCAACTGGGAAATGAAGAGTTGTATCACATAGTTACATTTTATTCATGCGTTTTGGGAAATGTGTCTCCTTATTGGATTTTTTTTTTTTTATATTAGCTTGTTTTCCTGACAAAACTTTAACACCTTTTTATAGCTTAGTCAAACTACCATGTTTTATATTTGCACTGTACAAGGTTCCAGCAGAAAGAAATGCACTTTTATTCATAGGAAAGGAAGAGCTTAAAAAAAATCGCTAATAAAAACATGCAAGTCTATTAAAAATGAGCTATCATTTCTGAGCATCTACCTGAAAATGTAGCAGTTCAAGCATGCAAATTTGTCCAATTTGGCTCTCCAGGTTTATTTTTTTTTCATTTGCCTTGATATGCATATTTAATATATAGCCTTAGGCTAGATCTCATTTGGTGAAAGTTGGTGCAGGGGTGATGATGAGCCACTTCAGAAGGACAGAGACAGCATGTTGTTTCCTCTGTTTTATGTATTGGCCCACTATTCTGATCCACGGGTCTTCTCCTCATGATTTTATTTGCACATGAAATACTAGGAGCATTTCAACTGATTGGCTATGAATAATGATAGCCCAAAAGAAGTGTAGGTTAATTTGTTGTGTGCCAAGGTTTCTCTTGTGGAGGTGACAGTTTGTGACAGCTGTTTGACACCCCAAAAATTCATACCCCTCTATTGTTATTAAGTGGTGTATAGCTACCCTGTGTGTGTTTAATTTGAGTGTGAGGAGTGGTAGTAGTGACAGTGGCAGTGCTGAATTAGGAACTAAGGCAGCTCTCAGCTTTATTGTTTTTCTAGACCTTAAAACAGGCATGAAGGAAAGTAATGGAAAGAACTGTAGGATTAGCCAATATTTACCGTAAGACTTTAAATGGGGTGCTCAAATATTACATGCTTCCCCTTTCAAAATCTACTGCTCCGCTATTTATATAACTTAATTGGAAACCAAACCCAAAAACAACAAAGGAATGAACCCTTCAGAGATACACCTGTGCTGAAAAAGGGAGACAGCTGTAAGCGGTTGTGCTGTACATGTTTGGTAATAAATGTGTTTATTGAATTTTATTTTAGTGCGCTATTAACTGTTATGTAATATAGCTAGTGTAAAGGGTCGAGGGACTTGGTAGATCAAATAGTGCCATGCTGGCCACAAGAAGCTGAAACTTTTGTTTTTACTCTGCTGTGTTTAGTAAATATAACAGCCCATAATTAGTGTTTGAATTTTTAACACCCTTGGATTTTTTTATTGCTCTGAGGTATTAGCTGTAGATGGGAAGAAGGTAATTACAGCTATGCCCTGGCTGAACCAGATTAGTTAGGGAAAATAAAAGATAAGAAAAGAGGGAAAAAACCCTTTGCAGCTGCAGTTCAAGTCCGGTTTCCCAGCACAGACAATTTATTATTGTTCGACTAAACATACTGGGCCCTATCCTGAATTCTGTGTTCAGCCTAAAATGTCTGATGAGACTGTTGACAGATTTTGTTTTCTCATTTCAAGCTTTTCAAATCTGAAAAACATAATGCTCATAAAATTTGGCGATTTTAAAACTTTTTTTGATCATATGATAACATTTGTACTTTAATTACATTTCTTTTGTACCTGTCCTCACCTGGTGTCATACAATTGTTCCTTTAGCAGAAACCTATTTTGAAGCCTAGTAATTCTCTGATAGAAATTTATGGCTCTTCTTCCACTGGCTTTCGTGGGAACAGGATCAGGGCCTCAGTCTTTTTGATATTTGTTTATATGTTTTAGTCAATTTGTATCTCAGAGATAATAATATACAGATCATAATTCCTCAAATATAATTAAAATGGATAGAAACATACATACATCTTTTTAAAAAAAGACTCTTGACAGATTAGAAATCCAACATCTTGGCTGTAGAAGAGAAAGATTAGTCTGAATGTTAAACCTTTCAGCTCTCACATGAGGAGATAACTTTATTTTGTACTTTTGGATATCCAGACAACTTAACATTTCTTTAATATTTCTCCTCAAAGAATGGTCTGTGCAAATTCCTGGCATTTTGCAGATAAGAAAAAGTAAAAATAGTGTAGTACATATCTGTTCCAGTAATATAATGAAGTCTTTAGGTAAGGTTTCACTGAGTAATGAAGAAGTAATTTGGGGGCCTGATGCTAGTCTCCAAAGTGCCACACTTTTGTGGACTTCAGTGGGAGTTTTGAGAAACACCAGATTAGACCCCAAAGGTGCCCTTTCTGTCTGTAGTGTGTCAGAGGAAAGCTGAGTAGCTGACTGCAGCAATAATAGGGCAAACTTACCATGTGATTTAAGACTTAGGACATGGTGGTAGGCCCTGTGCTTTCTGAAGGGGCAAGGAGCATCAGGAACTTTCCAAGACTGTAGATAGCGTTGTGCATTCCTGCTTTTTGATGGACCAAGGTACACTTCTGTCAACAGCTGAAGTCTCAAATTTGAGTCCACAGCTCAAATTTGAGTGTCTTAATTTTAATCTCTGTTCTCTCAAACTGAACCAGTAATGCTTTTCACTATCTGTTTGATGACTGTGTTCCCTTTTTGGTTTGAGTTTTCTATTAGTCTAGATGAAGCTTAGCCACACAGAATGACATAGAAGGACAGTTTAAAAAACCCAACAACCCCCTGATTTTTCAAGTCTCAGTTCCTTGATGACAGGTGGATTACATGTCTGATTTCAATCTTAATTAGAAAACACAAAGCACGCAGCTTTACAGAATGCTGCCATGTTCTAGGAGGGTCAAAAATTGCTCCTGACACTTCCTCAAATGCAAAATCAAGGGAAAAAATTAAAACTTGTACATATATACAAAAATATCTGATAGATTGCAGTGCCTTGTTTTTTGTTTCAATTGTGTAATTTTAGTACAAAAAAGTAATCATATTAAGTCTGCATCTGTAGGAAAATAAACCTTAGCAATAACAGGAGCAGTCTTTTTTAGAAAACATATATATTATATCAAATTAGAGTTTTTCATGTCTTATTTGCTTATTAAAAGTTTCTTTAATAATAAGTTTACTGTTAAGTGCACTTGACATGATCTCTAAGATGCCATCCTGAACTTTACACACACAAAACCTAGACACAGATACACAGAAACACATGTGCACGCATGTGATAGATTTCCATGTCCTGCATGGTCTATTGTATTTTCATATATGTCTGTGCCTAGATATAGATTTTTGGGGTATCAGTCATGTCAGTCATTCCACTGTGTTTACACGTGTTACTTGGAAGAACAAGGTGAGCAGGATTTGGATTGTGTTGGGGGGGGGTTAATGCCATCTGTATCAAGTAGTTCAGTTCAGTTTTGTGTTTGCAAAATTAATTTACCAGACTTTTGAGTCCAACCACATTTAGAAACGATAAGCTTTATAGCCATTGTAGTTTCTTTAATAAAAACAACTTGTGTTTTGTTTGTTCTTTCAAGATTAATGATTTTGTTAATTTCATCTGATAAAATTACGTTGGGGCCTGATCCTGCCAGATTTGTATACTTGAAACTTCAGTTAAAATCTGAGAGTCAAATCCTGCTCAGCTTACTCACATGGGTATCAGCTGGCCTGATTGATTTTACTTCCCAGTTATAAATAAGAAGCAGATTCCCTATGGTTAATTGAGTCTTTAATATCACCATAAAAAGCAGTATGAGATCAGAATCAGCCCCAGCAGGACTACATACACTCACAAAAAGCTAGCCAGACTTTGCCCAGCAAATATTTTGGACATACAAAGTAAGAATTGCAATTTATCAGAAGCTTATCCTATATCAAATTTCTCTGTGACAACATCTCTGTTCAAGAAATCCTTTAATAGTTAAAAACTCTTACGGTTTCCAGCAGATTTTCAACATCAGCAAAAGAGTATGCATCAGATTGGCTTTGTATGCCTTTTGTCCTTTCTGTTGCTCTTTTCTAGATTTAGCAAAATTCAATGGTGGTGCTAAATCAATTTTTTTTTTAACTTTCAAGGGAAAAACCACTGGTAAAATTGTGTTTTCTAGGGAAGGCCATGTGTGTAAATGAGAAACAGTGGATAGCAGTGGAGTGATCTCCTGTGGCCCTGCTAGTACAAGCTTTCCCCATATTGTCTCCTGCTTTTATATTAATTACAACTTGCATTATCAGCTGTGAGTCTGTAGCCCAGCAAATAGAAAATACTGCCCCTGGAGACATAGCTTCTTGTATCTATTTTCCATCTCCTTCTATTGTGCTCTACTCAGTATTCACCGCTTTTCTCCTAGTAACACTGCTCTTTAACACAATTAGGTAAGAGCAAGAGGAGTACCATATTTGGTTCCCAATTATTAAAACTACTGGGAATAGATACATGTGTGCTGTTCACTTTGTATGGTATCTGGCATTAGTTTAGGTCATACATGTGTGAAATTTTTGTAGTATGCACATGTACACAGAATAGGCAATTGCATTTTGGCAGACATCATCCACACTCTTCAATGTGTTTCTGCAAAGTATATTACTAAACTTGTAAGAAGAAATGAGAAGCCATGCTAGGAATCTGTGTAATTTATCTAAAGATATCTGTTTGGTTTTTTCTTTTCCTTCTTTTTAAATTTTTTTTCAGTATGATAACTCAATACAAATTTCTTTTAAACTAACAGAAAAATTGCAACTAATATTAGTGGGCTTTAGACTAAGATCTCTTCCGATACCTCAACTTTTTTTTTTTTTTGGTAAAGATGTGCATAAAATAACTACTGATGATTAGTCATTTGGCAAAGAATTTTTTTCGAGGGGTGTGAGGTTGGAAATGGTCTAGTGGAGAAAAAGAGCTGTTCACTGACCTGTACAATGATCTTAGTCCAAAGCACAAGAATGCTGCATTTTTATGAGTCTGTAAACTCCAACCCTAGAATTATTTTTCATTTTTTATAATATTAAAGTCTAGCTATTTCTCTCCCTTTCAAATTCCTTCAGCATTCCACTGTTGCATTTAGTAAATAGTCTATCTTATATTTTCTGTCCTTCAACAAAATTCTGCCAAATTGCTTCCTCAAGAAAACTGTGTCACAAGAAATACACTGAATTCTCAATCAATACAGTTGGTCTTTCTCAAACTGGATCTACAAACTGAGGTCAAGAACAACTCAGCCTGGTAGAGACAGCAAGTGTTTTCAGCTGTGGGAAGTCTCATTCAGTGATCCTTTCCAAATTTTTACAGCTTTTAAACAGAAAGGCCAGTCAAGCTTTTGAAATACTGTATGATAGGTTTTGGGTGGCATTCGCCTTAAAACATAGCCAAGCTGTTACCAGTTAATTATTGTAACTTTCATACATGTGATAAGGAGCTCCAACAGCAGCCAGCGCAAGAGAGCCCGCAGTACACAAAATTAGCATAACTCACTGTGTTCCCTGAAAAGTTTAGCCTAGGTGAACATGTTGCAATTACTACATTTTCTGAAAGAAGGTTCCAGCACGATGTTGTTGGAGGGCTAAACTCATGCTATGCTATTGTTTCTTTTCTTTTTCATGTATTTCTTCTAGCTCTTTATCTGATTACCATCCGGCAAACAGCTGACGCTAAGAGGCTGCAGAGGGCTGAAGAGCTCCTGTCTGCTGTTTGCCTTCAGCTTGAAGCTATTTGAGTGGCTTCCTAAGTCAGAGATAAAAAGAGAAGCTCATAGGCACAACTGTGTTTTAATCCGGGCTGTAAAGAAACTTGCACAGTTTTTGCATTTTATTTCCATCTGAACTTTTTGCTAACCTTATTTTCAACTTTTTTGTTCTTTTTAATAACATCTGGGCTGCCTCAACTTTCAAGACTTCTCATCTTTCTTTTTGTGTTTCTCTCCACCTGACTCTGAAAATGATGGTAAAATGTGGGGGTTTTATTTGTTTTTTTTTTCTTGTTTTTAGTTTTTTTAAAATGAAATTGTGGGGAATAACAATTTTAATTAGAGAAAATTAACACAATAACCTCAATGAATATAAAATACTATTGTTTGGTGGCGGTTTTTTCCTGTTGTAGTTCTGTGTGAGGAAAAGTAGATCAGTCTTCTACGTTTTGGAGGGGGTGGTGATTTTGTGCCATAAGTGCTGTTGTGATGCCTGCTGTGCTGACAGGTTAGGGAAATTTCAGATCCTGACCTGTCTTCTGATTTTACTCGTGTCTTCCTGTCATGGAACCACATACGTGGGTGTACGTGTGTGTCTGTCTTTGTAAGGTGAAGGGGATTTGGATCCTTCTTACCCTTTGGTCACCTGAGACTTTACTGGAAAACTTTTGAAGTCACAGGCTCTTTCCTTTGTCTCTGCTGCGATCCAGGTCAGGCCCGTTAGATTTATGTTTCTGGGTATTGTAGCAAGCCATTACTTGGCAGTTCTATTCTGCATTGCTATACAGCATGTGGTACTAATCAGTGCTAGAAGATTACTTTGAGATGTTTCAATATAGATTTTGGGACTTGGTCCCAGTCACACACTGTATTTTACAATGGGTAAATCAGTTGATTATGTTGAACTTATTCCTGCTACACATTGATGTAGATGAGGTCAGAATCAGTCCTGCTCAAAGAATTTATCCAACTTGTCACTTGCTGCTTTCAGCTTCTCCTCATACTTTAATAGTCTAGTGGTATTTCACAACACAGATTTAAACCACAATCAAACCTAAGAAGCAATTTTTTTTTGAGGGGAGATTTGTTGTTTGTTTCGTTGTTGAATTATTATAATGTGGTCGATTTAAGTTGTCACATGCAGGTGACAAGTAATGCAGGTCCAACCCCTACTCTGATCTGTTTCATGTGTTCTTGCTCTCCTTTTCTGCCAGAGGAAATTCCATCTCTTGCCTGCCTTCATGTGGTGCTGATAAAGCTCTTCCTGTACAGTAGAATTCCTGTTTTCCTTTAAGCAACAGCAGGGTATTGGGAATGATCAGGAAAGGGGAGGAGGACAGGAGGAGAATACATTCAACAAAGTAGCACTAAACTGTAACATTAAGTTTTCCTCACTTACCCTTTTATATAGCAGCTCCTCTCTCCGGGAAAGCCAATACCCAATAAATTAGAAAGTGTACATGAGTTATGTGCCTTAACTACAGTAGTTCAGCTCTTACTTAGCCAAGTTCTGCAAACTTTGTAAGTCTGTCTTCTGCATTCCCTTTCGTAGTGTTTTATGCATAGTAATGTAGAAAGAATTACATAAAAATCACTATACATGTTATTTTATATAATCACCTGGTGGTTATTCTTGACAATTCTTGTAAGTGAACTGTTAGAATGATAAGTCTAGAAAATCTCTTGAAATGTGTCATATCAAGGTGGTGGCTGGGGGTGAGGAAGCATCTTTCCTGGTATATAATGTCTTTCAGAGAAAGCTTGCTTTCCCCCTCACAACTTTGACTTCGTTGGAAGTTTTTCCAGCATTTAAATGGGTGACAGAGAGGTTAGGGAGTGAGGACACACTCCTCTCCCATGTGTGTTCTCCTGTGCTTCTTGAAACGGTTTCCCTCCTCTTCTCCCCTCGAAGCTGTAGTCAGTCTGGAAAAACAGTGTGGGGAGATAGTTTGCATACCAACTATCCTGATCCCAGTGAGGACACTTAGTATCATAAACTATGTAGGTAGATGCTCTTCCCTCCCCTGCCCCTCCACTACCGTGTAGAGCTCCTTAAGAAACTATATTTATGATTTTTTTTTCTCTCCTGAAATATTGTTATGCAGTACTATTCAAACAATTAAATCCAGACAACTCTGTGGAAAGTTTAAAAAAGAAAAAAAAATCTGTCCTATGTTTTAACAAGTAAATCTTTGTATCTCCTCGGCTTGCCTTTGCTGAAGAATTATTACACTGTGCAAACAGTATAGGTGTTTGGCACATTTCACAAATGCTAATATGTATACTTTCCTCCCCTTCCTCCCCTCTTCTCCCGGTTTGCTTTCTGTTCTTCATTTGCTATTGGAATGGGAACCGTGGAAAAAATTCCTTGGCACTCTGACACCAGAATCCTTCATCTTGGAGAGACCACGATGATGCAACCTCAACGCACTCGGCAGGCACACCAGGGCCCTCCAGCGGGGGCCACGCTTCCCAGAGTGGAGACAACAGCAGCGAGCAAGGTAAAAGGTCAAACTTTTTCCCTCCACAAAGTAGGCATGACTAAAATAACTCCAGCTTTTTTCATTATATCAGTACATCTGCCTTAGAGTAAACATGGAGTGGCAGACTTGCAGTATAATCAGCTGTAAGTTAGGGAGACGGTATTTCCTTTTCCTAACCCACTTAGCTGCATTTTATTATTATTTCAAAGTGAAATATCTAATCTTCAAACAAGCTTTGTAATAACAATTGATTAGTTCTGCCAATTCCTTTACAAATTTGGTTATCTACAGTTTATTTTTGTGTGGCGTAAGTAAATATAATGACAGACATACTCTCCAGCTGCGGTGCAGTTGTTTGAGTTGGGTTAAAGATGGAGAGTTTAACCTGTAGTTTTATCTGGGAAAGAGACTTCTATGTGAAGTTATGAAGCTGCTAAATTATATAAAGCAGAAGCAAACCCCAAACCGGACAGAAAAATGTTTCTTGAAATGTTTACTTGTACAGATTTGTTTCTGCTTCTGAAAATCTGAATTCTGAATGGTAAATAGAGACATATCTGAACTGCAAAACCTCTTCTGTGTCTATATACAGTGAAACTTTCTCAAGGTTCAGGAGGTTTGATTATTATTTCAGGGCTTTTTGTTTTATTTCCTTCTTCATTGCACCTTATGCATGGTCATCTGCATCCGTGCTGAGTGAGTGTCAAAGGCTGTCATTCTGTTATGATAGTGTTTTACACATGCTCATTAGAAGAATAAGTGACTCCAGAAGGTGTAAGAGTCAAGCTTCCAGTGCTAAATGTTGGGTAAAGACGGCCTGCTGTCACTCTTGGATCTTGACTCCAGAGTTGATTTTTTCTTTTTTGTTTTTTTGGTGGTTTTTTAAGTCCAAAGTTTAAGGTGGACTTCATTCTTGTTTTTCTTTGTAAACATGGTAAGCTTCTGCTAGTGAGAGAGATTAACTCTATAAGGTCTTATGATATGGTCCCCCCTTGAGATGTTTCTCCTACATCTGCAGTATTTTGCCTGTCTTTTCCCCCATATGCCCAACAGAGCCAACTACAGGGCTGATATCCAACTAGCCTTGCAAGATCCCAAAACTGAAGAAGGGAGAAGGCTTCAGGGCTAGAGCTGCTTTGACTATTCTCATGCTGCAGACTGCTTCCCACCATGATATTTGCCATGCTTAGAATCACAGATATGTGATTTGATGTCTCTTACATGGCCCACTGCTTGGCACAGAGCTAGTTCCCCTCATCTGTCTGATGGTCTGGTGTTGTACCCGTTGTGATTCTAGGAACTTGCAAAGTTTGTTTCTGGTAGAGTGGTTTGGGTTTGTCTCCTATTTGTAAGAATTGTTTATACATTTGTAATCTTCTTGCTGATAGAAAGCGGCCATGGCATAGAGTGTGATCCCACTCCAAAATGAGTCACAAGGATTTTTTGCTATGGGATTAAATTGGAGCTGTGCAAGACCCAGCATGAACCATTACAGCTTCAACAGCTAATGACAGGGAGAGCTTGACTGCTAAACAGCATATTGGTGTTATGTCTATTGGCTGGCCATAGGCGTTACTGTTGAGCAAATGTTTACACTGTATATTGTAGCTAAAGTGCTTGGTGTAGCAGATGATTTGCATGTTTAAAAATGATTCCTTCAAGTGGTCTGCCATCTTCATTCCACCCCTAGGGAGGAAGTTTCCTCACATCTGTATCACCACTCTGCCCCAGGAACCCCTTAGAAATTAGAAAAGTTCCTTTATTGAGCCGTGCTTGATACAAAGAAATCCCTTGTATCAATATCCAGGGATCTTGCATTTCATAGTCTCTGATCCCTTGTCATGTAACTCAAGGTGCTTGGGAAATATTGCTAAGCATTAGAAAAAGCAGTTGATGATTACTACAACTTTCCTTTGGAAACAGGTTTCTACCAATATATATGATTTCAACAAACCTGTTATTCATTTCTGCAGAAGAGGAACAACCTCTGAGAAGCCAAACAGTCACTAGTGCTGTCCAGTCTAGCAGGGTAAAACATTGCTAGTGTTTCCTTTTGTGCTCAGCTGGGCCCTCTAAAGGGAAGCAGACGTCCAGTGGCAAATCACTGTTCCATTCAGCTGCTGGCAGCTGAAAGATGATTCTACAGCACCAGCAGAATTCCCATTGGAGATGGCTCTGGATTGCTCTCCCCCATCTCAGTCCTGGGAAAGACTGAAGAGAGTGAGGTCTGTCTTGAATTTTCCTCAGGCTTTCTTGAGGTGGGGAGAGTTTACCTTATGATTCCTGAGCTGGCAGTGAGCTGTTCCCAGGCAATGCCAAGAAGGACAAATGCCCTCCTGAGCTATTCCAGTGCAGTTACTTACTTGGGGTTCACTTGGTTTCCCTGCAGTTTTGCCAAGAGCTTCCATAAATGGTGCTTCAAGTATTCCACTTGCCCCAAAGGATTTCTTGGAAATGGGAGCTCATTAGAGAGTCTTGGGTTACATTAGCAACTTACAGTCTTCTCCACTAATGCCTGGTGGCAGCAGAGATTGATTCATCCTAGAGTCAGTCTCTTCTGGCTTTTGAGAGCACTCTTTCCGGGGGTCTCTGCTTTTGCCTTAAGTCTATGATGTGCATCCTGTGATTTTTTTTTAATCATTATTTTCTTTTATTTTATTTTGGGGAGGGAGGAGATGGAAAGGATTTGGGTGAGTGATAACTGTTTTTTGCAGACTTTCTCTGCATGAGGTAGATCTGTTTATTACCTGGAAGAGTCCATCCATAATTCTTACAGTTTGAACCAAATAAAAAAGGTGTAGGCATTTTGTCTCTTTATGGAGGACAGTCTCTCCTTTACAGTGCATGGTTGCCCTTTGGCACCAAAAGGGTTAATCTAGTCTGTGTTTGGTATTATTAGAAACATACTTGGCATTGGAAGAGTTAAGTAAAGGGCCTTCAGGCAGTAAACCTTGAAAGATTATCCTAATTTTATTAGTGGTGAGTGTCTATGTTGTTCTTAGCATGTCACCTCACTTGTTCAACAGAAAACTAAGCTATACAACATATTGATCATCTGGCAAACCAAAGTAGTAGTGATCTGTAATCCACCAAGCATTTATTGACTTTATCCCAGTTCAGATCCACAAATGCAAATCAATGCTGTATAATACTATTTTAAAGATTAGTAATTATGTAGTGGGTCTGATCAACTTTCCGCTTGCCTTGGAAAGAGTTAAATGTATCCAATAATAAAAATAAAACACTCTAAACATCTTACAAAGGAGAAAAAGGAGAAGCTGATTTAATGGTCTAATGAGGCCATCTTCCAGAGACTTGTTTTGTGTAGGGCTTGCTTTGACCTTTTGCTTTGCTCAGGAGCCCAACGCTTCATTTTTCACATTCTTGCAATTACGTTAACGCTTCAAGCATTTCTGACTCCAAGTCAGCTAGCAACACCAGGCATAACTCAACACTGTGAGTTTTTCTCCTCTCTGTAGATTCATTAACAGGTCACCGGGGTCCCAACTGAAATTTAAAACTGACTGGTTCTGTTGGGTTAGCTGAGTTATAGCAAGGGAGATGGCAGGAAAGGGGGTGAGAGAAGGGGAGGGGAAAGAGAAGACCCTGGGGTTTTTGCCAAGGAATATATGTGTAAAAACTCTAAGTGGAAGATTAAAAGGTGTGTGTAGCTTTATCATCCACCCTTTTCTTTGGAGAGGAAAAAAACACATCTGAAAGTCTTCTGGGGTATTGTGTTTTCTTTATTCTTCATGAAACAAAGTGAAAACAGCCACTGCCTTTACATAAAAGGCTAAATGACTTCTAGAATTTGGCATCAGTTTGTACCACAGTGATGGATATGATGTCCTAGACTTTAATTCTTATTTAATTTCTTTATGGGATATTGCAAATAATGAATATGGCAGATTATGCATGAAAAATGGGAAATAAATCTTTTTAAGGTTTAAAAACATGTGGTCTACAGGAAAGCACTAGGGAATAATTTCAGTTTCATATTTTATGATACCAGGATTGTATACCTGGTCTGTTATATTCATAGTCCGCTCACTCAAAGGGCCTGATCCATCCAAGTCAGATAGAGGCTGTCTTCCTTCAGGATCTTTCAGGAAGGTCAGCATCTTTTTAGGATTAGACCTGGGGTGACAAACTTGATCATAAGTAAGAAGCCAGAGATAAGAAAATTCTTATAGGTTATAGAGCAGTAAAAATATAAATGAGTATCACATCTACTTTGCTTTACGCATTGGGAGTGAGTAGTTCATTGTTGTGTGGCTTTTTTGGCTTGGTGTTTTGTTTTTGTTTTTTTTTAATGTAACTATTTGTGCTGAATGATCTGCCCCTTTATAAATAATATCTGAGGCTGCTCTCTAGGGCAAACCTCAAAGTAGTTTAGAAGCACTTCTGTGCCAGCTTGATGTCTGTCCACAATAGATTTCTTTGGCAAAGACTCCATGCTCTGGTTCAGGACAAAGTCAACTAGGATATTAACTGAAATGAAGCATCCATCACAGGTTAACTCTCTGGACTGACACTTGTTCGAAAAAATTAGGTAGTGTATTTCTTATTCAGTATATACCATCTTGTAATAACAATAGTATGCAAATAAAATTTGTTTACAAGACTAGGTGATAAAGCCCAAAGGTCTATTCTAGTATTAGAAACTCTGCTGGCCCTACACAAAGCTTAGAACCAAGCTCCAGTAGTTAGAAGAAGGAGAGGGATAAGTTGATGTTAGCAACAATTAAAAAATAACATATTCATGCTAAGTCTTTAGAAGCTAACCCGAAAGCTAATGCTATGACTTCTTTTTTCTAGTTCTGTAAGTATGGTAAGCCTGCTGAAGCTAGCATGCATATTCATCATAAGGATTCAGAACACATTTTTATTCCTTTGTATTTTTACCTATAAAGCAATAGGGTATGGTTTTATTGGGAGAGAGCTGCCTTCTGTAAGAAAGGAAATTCCTGATAGAAAGGCTCAAACATCCAGACTGTGAAAAATCAAACTTGCTAATAAATAATGCTTCACTGGAGATGCATTATTTCAGAAGGCACAGCTCTCATAAAGGTGAACTGTATGAAGTATGAAAAACTCTTAAAGAACAATGACTTTTTTCAACTGAGGAAGATACAGGAAGCGAGTAGCCCTTATTAATTCATCTTTTCCTTTCAAGTTTGAGGGGCCCGTCCTCGTGTTGATATGTATGAGTAATTCCCATTAATGGTGATGGGAGTTACGCATGTGCACTGACAGAAGAATAGACCCCTTAGTGTTCAAAGCACATGAAATTTACATTTTTTCCATTGCTGTAATTGAGATGTTGACAAATTGGAGAATATTGATGAGCCTTTGTTTTAAGTATTTCTTGCCAAGTTTGCTTTATTTTTTCATGGTTTGAACAATGGTGTGGGTTCAGCAGCAATGAGTAATAAGGGTAGAGTAAAGATAACTTTGTATTTCAATATTTTGATGTGCCAATAAGAAATAAATTCTTAGGCAAATGGAATATGTTGTTTTAATCATTAGCTATGCATGAAAGAAAAATTGATGTTGACATCTTTGCTGTAAAATCGTTGTAATGGGGCCTTCCTTACAATTCATTTTTGTAAAATTCATTTTGTACATTTTGCAGCAATTGAACAATCCCTGCACTGTGAATAGGCAGAATTCCCAGAAATACTGAGACAGTTGGCCCAGTAACTGCTGAGCTCACACTGCACACCACATGCACATTAACCATGATCATGCCAGAACCAGCTTAGCTAAATATAGTCAAATTTTGGTATCCTCCCATCCTTTCTTTTATTTCTGTCTATTGCATGAAAAAATAAATGTTTGCCAACTCCAGCAATTAAACAGTAACTGCAAAAAGGTGTGTGTCCCTACCCACTGTTCAATAAGTAGCATTAAAATTTCATAGTGAATCTTCACTTCACTATACAGTTTTCTAATAATCAGGCTGGTAGCAAATTCCTCACCTTTTATTAAATTAAAGCTTAGAGAGTGTGTGTGTGATGTTTAAAATATTATACTTGTATTCAAGTTACTCACCTCACTCTTACCTTTTAATCCATGTAGGTTTTTATATTTAGATGTAGATAAAAATCTACATACATATTTACTTCCATATTTGTAGTGTGTTTTGCTGGGGTTTCAAATGCAGCCTAGTAAAACTCTGTCAATGGAATGTTTTCATAGTGGCAGTAATCTCTTTAAAATAACCCTAAATACAATATGACAGATGCCATCTGGAATAATCTTTTTCTAGTTGCTTTCAACTTTTATTTTTTCCTACAGCTAAGTTCATCTAAAACTGGTCACTTACTGTTACGGTAAACATAGTGAACTCTTTCCTCCACAGTGAACTTTTGCATGTGAATGTTCAGAGAAAAAAGCTACATGATTTTAGTAAAGAGATTGTTACTGTGGCGAGGTTTGCCTCTGACTTCATGTTTCTGGGTATTTTTAAATATATATATGTGTATATGTGCATATATATATTTATTTATGTATTTGTATTTCAAAATAAAAAGGTAGGATTCCCCCTTAGGCCATTCTTTCCATCTCAGATCCTATTCAGCCTAACCCGATTTGCCTCCAAATGCTAGATAACATCCTATTCACTAAATTATAATTGCATGTTTGTTACAATATTAATGCTTCAAAATGCAACACATTCAAATATAGAGTATTAAGTGCTTAAATATCTTCCTGTGTTGTTACAGACTAATTTCTTCCTATATATACCAATTTATTTGAAAGATCTAGTGTTGGAATCTCTGGATTTTTTTTTTAACATAGTTGTGTAAAGGGATGTCTCCTGATGCCTGTTAGAGTTTAATTTAGAGTAGTAATTAAACTTGAATACTGCCTCATAAACAAAAGATAAACAATAAACCAGCCATGTTCCCTGCTGTTTCATAGCTTTCTTTCCCAGATGTTTTAGCCTGATAATTTTTACATAGTGAACTACCTAACATGGAGTGCTATGGACAGAGGTCAAAGCCTAGTTCTTTGTAATGGTTTTATAAAAACTTTTCATTAATGAAATACTACAGGGTTTCCTTTGTGTAGCAGATAAAATTGTCAGATACCGAAAGACACTCATTAATTGACTTTTTAATTCTCTCCCTCTTGTTCATTAAGACAGCTCTTATTAAAAAGATCCCAACCCATAAGCTTTATTTTAACTGTTGATGACCAAGAAATGTTTCTATTTCTTAATATGAAGGTGCCTGAACAGTACATTGGAACACCCTGTGTCATCCTTAAAAAAGAAAAATGCCCTTGCCGGAGCTGCCCTCTCCATGTTGATCCTAAGCAACTACGGAAATGTTCACAGTGGAAGGCTTTTAATTTTTCAAGCTGCTCCTCAGGCTGCCGAAGCTTGTGTGTCCATCTCTGGACCGCTCCTCTGTCAGCCATGATCTTTCTAATTGCCAGGTACCGGTAGGCCGTTCAGCTGCAGGAGCCATGTTATTTTCACTGGGTGGGGTAATTACTGAAAGCTGAGAATAGCTGCACTAAAGACACAGGGATACTTTCATGATCCCATTAGCATAAGAGAGGGTAAATTATTCATGCCAAGTGAGGATTCTATGGGGAAAAGTATAGTTAATGCACATAGTTTTTAAATGTATCCCTTTCTGCTCTGAGACTAAATTCTTGTTGGATTCAGTTCTCAGACATTTACGGGAAAGCTCTAGTGGCATGTTAGACGCAGTTCATCTCTCTCTGTTTGCAGCGCTCTCAATAGAGACCATCTGGCACAGATCCAAAAGGTGATTAAACAAAATGATCAGCTCTTGTTGCTGTGTTACATGTCCAATACTCTGGATTAAAAAACATGACCCACAACAGTCAGCTAACAAAATTTTTTTTTTTCCTCTTTCCCGTTCCCCTGTAAGAATTCAGATGGTCCACAAATGTCTATGCCATCTTTGTGTCCTTATGGCCCATAATCATGAACAGGTTGTGCAAATGGCTCTTTCTGTAACACGGTCTGTTCCAGCAGCATAGAAACATTTCATATTAATTGGGTCAGTCTAATGTTCATAATGACATGGGGAAAAATTACCCAAATGTGTTCTTATAGTAAACACTTAAAATGTGCCTTTCTCCGATCAGAAAGTGAAATTTGACATCAGGCTCATGTAGCTGATTTATTTTTTAAGATGGACGAAAATCAAAGCTTGACACTGTCATCTGCTTAAAATAGTTTAAAGCCCCTTCTAACCAAATAAAAAAAGGGGGGGGGAGGGGTGAGCTGTAGTTTAACACCAGAATCAGGGAATGAATTTACAGTGCTATTCAGAAGAGTACTCCCTTATCATAAACAAGCTGATAATCACAGTGAATCTAACTCCCAATTAGCTCTTCCTTTGCTCACAGAGATCTGCATACATGTCCTCCTTAAGCCATGATATGTTGCTGTTGAGTCAGACAGAACATTTGTATACCTTATGTCATATTCAGAATGTAAGGGTTAATGCAATATATTTACCAGAAAACCCAGCTAATGAGCAAGGTAATTTTTCAAACCAATCCCTTCAATGCCTGAGTTAAGGTAAAAATGCCAAGACTGTGAAGAGGGGACATATGTATCTTATCTTTTTGGGGTTGCATCAAATGCCAAGTACTAGCGTAAATTCAACAGAAACCAGACATTGTTGGAAAGTAATTAAAGAAATATTGAAATTAAACCTACCATATGAGTGAAATATTTGTAGGCCCATTTTGTTGCATGCATAACAATTTGCATGGAATTGAACAGTATTTCTTTCTCTTGTACATCTAGAGTTGTGCTTTGTTAAACATGACAGAGGAATCACCTCTCTATATTCGGCCATAGGATTGGAGGGATCTATTTGATGCTGAGGGTGTTTACAGTCCAAAATCAGTAGGTTTACTTAGAGGAGACATTTACTTAAGAAAAAAAAAGAGAGAGAGAACGGAAAGCCTTCAAATCTATGTCAAGAAAAATCAAATTCCACTTTTAAAAGTTAGGGAAGCTAACAATGGTTCCTTTTTACTGTGCAAGGTGGTTGTGGTTTAGACCCAGCTGGCAGCTCAGCCCCACACAGTCACTTGCCCATTCCCCTCTGCCAGTGAGATGGGGGAGAGAATCTGAACGGTAAACTTGAAAAAACTAATGGGTTGAGATAAAGACAGTTTAATAGGTAAAGCAAAACAAGGAATTAATTCAATACTTCTCCTTAGCAGACAGGTGTTCAGCCATTTCAAAGGAAGCAGGGCTCCATCATGTATAAGGGTGACTTGGGACAACAATAACATCACTCTGGGCATCTTCCCCTTCTCTTTTCCACAGCTCTGTATGCTGAGCAGTACACCATATGGTGTGGGATATCCCTTTGGTCAGCTGGGGTCACCTGTCCCAGGTGTGCGTCCTCCCAAGTTCTTGTGCACTTCAGCCTCTGTGCTGGTGATACTGTGCCAGGGCTGCTCAGCAACAGAAAAACCCCACCCCTCTGTTATCAACACTGTTTCCAGCACAAACAGAAAACATGGCCCCATGATAGCCACTGTGAAGAAAATTAGCTCTACCCCTACCAGAACCAGAATGAAGGTGAAAGACATAGATAGGAGGTACCAAGCTATCCAGAGTGCTCAGGGCAGGAGGGCAGGCTCACCCAGCTCAGGGCAGCCTGGTGAAGGAAAGGGACCCCGGTAGCCTTGTGGGGCTTAAGGCTATTACAGGGCAACTCATGCTCTGTTATCATGCTGATTTTTGATTGATTTTTTTGCTTTACAGTACTTGTTGAAGGCCCTCTAGAGCATCAAACACTGCATTATGGCACCACACATTGTAGTATGCTGGCCTTTTGTCTTAATGCCTTGTCTTTTTGCCTGAGGAGTGCTAACCACTCCTTGATCCTTACAGCTTCTGAGCAGCTTCTATATCTATATAGCAGGGGAAGTAGGACAGGTGAAGAAGATTTGACAGCTGTGTTTATCTGACTCTTAATGTGATTTGAGGCATTTGTTTATAGTTCTGAATTTTCAAACCGTTCTGATTTTGAATTACTGCAAAATGTTGTTTTTAATTTACAAAATCACTTCTCATTTAAGTAACTGATTGTGGGGTATGAATAAACCCAACTCTGGTGTCAAAATATACTTTCTTAGTGTAATTTCTAGTAACAGGTACTACAGGTTGTTAAAGCTGGAGGTGAGGTTGCAGGAAGATTTATACAGGCTAAAGTTAGCAATTTCTCCTGTTTTCTACCTTCCTATTCACTTAAGTTATTGTATGATAGGTTTGTCATTCACTAAAAAATCAAGCCATCTACATGTAAGTCTTGATAAGTTGAGGATTTTCAAAATCAGATGAGTGTCTATATATTTAGGATATCATCTTCAAATAAATGATTGCCATTTTTAACCAGTGCTTTCTACTGGTTGTGAAAGTATTTGTGCACACAGTAAATGTAAAAGAGTATTTAGAAATGTTTACAAAAATAACAAAGTACACCTGAAAACACATGTAGAAATTTAGACTTGCAACTTTCTGGTGTTATATGAGCTATAAAAAAAGCAGTGTAGTCATAAAGATAGGATAATACAGGGAAACAGTGACAGCCACCTTAATTATCCCACTACCTTCAGGCATCATCCAAGTAACAAATAGGGTCACTGGGAAGACGTGTTATTTTGGTGGGCTCCCCTGTAGCTTCTCATGAGGTAAAGGTATGTCTGTCTACCCAGGAGCAACTAACTGAAGAGCTGAATCCGAGAGGACCTTGTGTAAATTACGTGCCCTCTCTGATGTGTTCTTCCCCATCTGTACAGCGGGCACTAGAGTTCCATGAATTGTATGAAATGGTCATCTGTTGTTGTGGGCTGCTCTGATATTCCAGGAAAGCAGGTTTATGTAGAAAATTCATGTATTTTTCTCTTGGCTTCCTTGGATTTCATAAAAAAAGCTCTGGATATACTGCATTTGTAAATTATTGTATTGTTTATTTAAAATCACTTCCTCTTTTTTTCCACAAAGGTGAAAACATGTGAATGAAATAGCCTTGATCTTTTAACTTCGTATTATAACTTTGTTTTTAATGGGCAAGACTTCTGAAGTAGTAAAAAAACCATGGCATGGATCACATCACCACCTCTTTAGTGACATTTCCTTAAAGATGAAAAGTCTAAAGTGGTGTTTCCAATGTTTAAAAAATTGTTGTGTCATTATATTTGGGTATTCCTTGTTTAGTGGTTTTGTTTCTCTCCCCTGAACAAACATAGTAACTGTAGACCAAGGAAAACTTGGATTATGTGTTCATATTTAGCTCCTAGGGACTCAAGGGTAATGTTGATTTTAAACAAGATTATAAAATGCACGGTTGTTCTTTTTTTTCCTTCTTTAGGAATTCCTTAGTACTCTAGAGCTATAACGGGTTGTGATGCTTAGTGACCCTGCACATCAATAGCTCTGTCTTTTAAATATGGACATTGATTTTTCTCATCCTGGCATGAGAAGATGTAGCATACCTCCTGCTTTGTTGCCTGTGAGTTTTCAGCATGTGCAAAGGCAGTGCTGGCTAAGAATAAAAGCTTAGGGCATCAGAGATGGCAGCGGTATCATGAATAGTCTGCTTCCTATTTAGGTGTTTTTTGTTAATTATGAAATACATCTTATCCGTTTGAGGGGGAACTGATAGCATTTTGTGTTGCTGTTTTAGAGTTGTTTATTACTGTTTTTAGTCCTAATAAGCACAATAATCTAGATTTAGTAGCTTGGCTTTCTACAGAACCTAAGAATAATATTTTAGAGTGCACCAAGTAGGTGTCTTGATCACAGTTACAGTACTCATGAAAGATCTGTCTTTTGTTCATGAATTTGTGGAGGACTGTCCAGAGAAGATTTGAAGGAAGGCAGTGTGAGTCAGTTAAAAGCAGTTCTTCCTTCTCAGAGGAGAGAAGAAAAAGACATTATTCCCATAAGGTCTTGATCCTTCTTGCATGGAATCATTACCAAGAGCAGGGGTGCTACTGCTTTCAGATATGCAAAGTTTGGGTCAAATTCATCAAAATAAATGAAAGCAGAGCATGATTCTCCTATCTTAAAAAAATATACTCAAAAAAACCCCTATTTGTTTTTTTTTTTNAGGAAGGCAGTGTGAGTCAGTTAAAAGCAGTTCTTCCTTCTCAGAGGAGAGAAGAAAAAGACATTATTCCCATAAGGTCTTGATCCTTCTTGCATGGAATCATTACCAAGAGCAGGGGTGCTACTGCTTTCAGATATGCAAAGTTTGGGTCAAATTCATCAAAATAAATGAAAGCAGAGCATGATTCTCCTATCTTAAAAAAATATACTCAAAAAAACCCCTATTTGTTTTTTTTTTATAATTTCCATAGGAACTACTGCCATTAAGACATGTAGGATCTACAAAAAGACAGCCATAAAGTCCTAATACTTCCTAATATATTTTGGAACAAAATTTCATCATACTGTACATTCTAGAGGACAAATGTTAATAAGGACTGGGTTTTTTATATTTGCATGGCAAAGTTTTGAATAATTTTTTTTCTCTGGTGGTTTTTATACGTTAAATTGAGCTTCAGAGAAAAAATAGTTTGTGCTTTCAGTTCAGTTAATTTCTTGAAATGCTAACAGTTTTGCAAATTTCTCTGCTGGAGAGAATAAAGCTATGCAGTAAACTCAAACTTAAAGGAATTTGACTGCTTCTGTTTGATGGTACTCAGTATATTAATTCAGGTAGGTGTGGAGCTGGAGAAAGTAAATGATTCTTTGTTTTCTACTGTTACATGTGGGTGGTTTATAAGTGACAGCCCCAAAGCCTGTCTGTTTTTAGGTTATTTGTGAAGCTGTCTTTACTCCGGCATAAGGAGCTAACACAGGGAAACTGTCTGGTGGCAGAGCTGGCACAATGGCCCTGGTGACCCTATTCCTACCTACAGCCGGGGCAGTGAGCCCAGGAAAGAGCAAGACAAAGTGGTTTCCCCCTGCTTCACTGACTTCCCAGCTGCTCTGAGGCTGAAGTCCATTGCTAACTCCAGATGCTCAAACTTGCACTGAGTGCTGTCCTAAACTGCTGGCCTCATAACTCATGGAATGAGCTCAAATTATTTTATGGATGGTTACCTTTGTACACCCTTGGCACTATACATTCCTCATGCACAGGCTAGGATTGGGGTCTTCTATTTTCTTGTGTAAACAAAGCATTTGCTATAACTGACAAGGATTGGTGGAGCAGCCATGAAAGCGAGAGAGGGGAATTCAGCAAATTCTCTATTAATATGTGATTTGTACCATGAAATTTTTTGACAACCCTGGCATTTAATTCTTAAATAAGTAAAGAGTGCACTTTTCCTTATAATCTTGCATTATGCCCACCAGCTTACTCTGGCGACACTTGTTTAAGCAATTACATATGTTTAAATTTTCCTTGGGCCTCTCCGCATACAGCTGCAAGTTGGTTATACCTTGACTAAAGGCAGCCCTCATTCGCAGGGAGTTCAGCAGAGTGAATATGGCAAATACACATATATAATTTTATTGCGGGACTTGGTGCTAAGGTTTTAAATAATTTACGAGCGTAAAATTGGGAAACTCACATGAACTCCCTCTCTAATTTTACACTCCTGCCTAAAGAGGATGGAACATAGCACAAATAGCACAAATCAAAATTTTTCAGCTTGAAGCTTCCTTCCTAATTCCTCCCACCTCAGATTTACCACTTACTGACGGTTCTCCATTTCGTGGGACTCCTGACCCTGTACATCTGTTAAAGGGGATAGTTTGGAATGAACACAGCCTCCTACTCAGAAGGACCGCAGTGTTCTCTTAGCTCCTACTAGATGCTTGAACAAGCAGAGGGCTTAAGTGAAATCCTTTAGCTGAGCCAAAATCTGTTCTTATTTAGGGACTAATCCAAAGCCTGTTAAATCAACAGAAAGAGACTTTGGTTGACTTCAGTGAGCTTTGGATCAGGCCCTTTCTTCCTAATACATCTGAAATCAATGGAGGTACATTGGGTTTCTGCCAGTTAAAAAAAAAAAAAAAGGGAAAGGGGTTGTCCTTGTGCTTTATTTGTACAGTACCTAACATATTGAGGTCCTGGTGCTCAAATAGTATCCCAAGTGCTTCATTGAGACAATAATTTTGACATGATTATACTGCTTGGTGTTCATGGACTTCCATTCAGCTGGGTACATAATTCCCTTGTCTAAAACAACCACGTATGCTGTGCATCCACCTCATGCCCAAACGTTATTTTTCTTTGCTCACACTTTATATAAAGAAAATTCTTGCAAAAAGTAAAAAGGGAGGATGTCAGTTTTTATAGCAGGATTTTTTTCCCTGTTTTTCTGTGCTCTCAGATTGTTAATAAAGCTGTTTTGAATGAAAAATACTCAGGCCATAGAACATGTAAAACCCAATGAGTGTAACTGTCAGTTTTCTGCCTTGAGAAAATTATTAGAGCTCCGTGTGTTCTCTACAGCCAAAGGCTGTCACCTTTATATTATTTCTTCATTAATGCCTTTTATTTTTATTTCTCAGTATTAAGATGAAGTCCAAACTATAATCTGACACTTGTTAAAGATTTTAATGTAATAATCAGCATTATGGAGATGGCAAATATTTTTTAGGCAAGACATGGCAAAGAACTAAAACTCCTATGTATATTTCAGCATAGACTTTCCATTTTCAGAAGTGCCTACAGCAGCTGAAGTAGGACCTCAGTCTGGCAAAGGCTATTACATTTCGTTACTCTGTATATTTCAAGTCCTGTTACTGAAATCAAGAGGCCCACGGTAGTGTTAATATTGACCACCTCAGCCTTTGTAGGATTTGTTTTCAATTGACACTTTTGCTCTAGTCATAAGCTACAAATATTTTCCTCAAAGCTGGTAAGTTTTTTCTGCTTTAGCTTATTAGACTTTTGATTAGCTTTCATTTGCTTCTGAGTTCATGCACTTAAGATTCATTTTGTGTATTCAGACACTTAGCATATTTTGTGCAAAACATCTGTCACAATGTGAAAACGTATTTGAGTAAGAAAATATTTCTGGTTCATATCTTTTTTTTTCAGTGGTAAATTTAGACATGTATTTCTAGATGCAAAGTGTTAAACTTAATAATGTTTTATTTTAATAGACATATTTAGTCAGCAGTCTTTTATCCCTTTTGTGTAAAAAGGTAAATTCCATAAGTTTATAGTATTACAAAATTAAGTTTTGATTTAGAGGTTACCAAAATGCTTAATGCATATAAATGTCTTTCATTTTAGGGAAACAGGCATAGGTTGATCTGTGCTAGCATCCTGTATGACTTATAATTCTTTATGTTCTGTTCTTTGCTTGTGAAAGGATCTTAAAAAGAAAAAAATTACTGCAGTGCCCCTAGTTCATTCAAGAGAGAAGTAAAAATGCAGTTTTCCAGTTAAAAAGACGTAACAAAGACCATCATATTAGAGTAGAATATATCTTAGATTTTAATTGCTTACAGATTTAATTACTTACTGTTTTCTTTCAGTTTTAAGGGACCATCGTTCAGTTTTAAGGGAACTTCTCTTATGTTCACAAACTTACTTTAGACGTAGTTGATACTGTATATCTTACACTCTCTATGCTCCTGTTTTCTCCTTTTTTCTCTCAGAAAAATGAAACTCGTCCTACCTTATCTATTTCAAGAATATCTTCTGTAGTGCATATCTGCAATGATAGATGGAATGCTTTCATTTATTTGTGAATTGGCTATCCTAATTATTTCCCTGAGTTAGATGTTATTAGCAGTTCATATTCCCAGTTCTGAGCATAGTTTGGGATAAAGTTGTGTATGAGCAAGGTTTTATGAAAGAAGGGCTTTATTGATTTCTTTTTTTTGTTTTTAAAAGATCTTTCATTCATGCTGTTAATCTATAACTCAGGCTTAGCTACAATTTTGCCCCTTTTTTTGTTATTTTGTTTTCCCGTCTGAATCTGAATTTGGGCAGGCCTTTCTAATCTGGTAATTCATCACTGACATTCAGGGTTTGGTTTCAAACCCCTCTCTACTTTCTTGTAAACTAATCCTACAGTCCTAAGACCACCAAAGAGAATGTCATTTTAGCTAGAAGTCCACACTGTCAGAATTCAGGTTTACTGTATGCCAATTAACCCTCCTTTAAGCTCTTCCAAATGGCTATCAGTCTGGTTTGTTTAAAAGAAATAAGCTGTCCTTTTATTTCAGAACTAGTTAAGAATTTTACATCTTTCTAAAGCAATTTTCTGCATTCTTACTGACTTCATTGATGTGAATGTAAAGTACACAATAGGTCACATTCTGACTTCAGTGGGAGTTGGTGGGAGCACAGTCTGTACATCTGAAGGCAGAATTGATTCAATCTTAGTGTGCCTGTGTGGCAAAAAAATATCTCTACATAATTTGTCTTCAAATAATCAGTGAGTACAGATTTGAGTTTGTTTCTCATGCTGCTTTCATGACTGCCTTACGCAAGCTCAGAGGAGGTGCTCATGTTCTTAGGAGGTGTGTGAGTGTATTTTCTTGCCTTGTTTATTCACTTATAAACATTTTACATGCTTTCTTAGAGAACTTCCTTGTAAGGTTCAGTTATTCTTAAGAGACTGAGAACTCTGTCTAGCACGTAATTTGTAAACTATGCAAAGAGCACCCTGCAGCCGAGGCAAACCCTAGAACCATCCACTTGGACCTGCTTTGCTTGCCACTGTAGTACTCTTGGATGTAAAGGGTCCTGTACTCTGGCTGTAATGAGCAGGATACACTCATGCATGACCAGATGTCCAGTGGAGGATCCATGTATTCATCCTCTGTTCCAGTCTTCCTTCAAACTGCTGTTTGTTATTGCATGATTAATTTGATTTTAAATCATTTGAGAAGGATATAGTTTTTGAATGTAAAAAAACCCAGCATAATATCGTCTGCTCTTATGCCTTCTCCATGCTCCTTAGCTGTTCTTGAGTTGTCTGTTTTATTTCAATGGAGCAAGGTGTAATATCTGTGAGCAAAATGAGAAAACTGCATCCAAAAGAAAAGGGAGAAGGTCTGTGGGCAGGAATGTTGCTGTTAAATTCAGGTGAAACCATGGATTTTTTACTTGTATGCTTTACCTTAAAACTGAGTAAAAGCTGTATCTCACACTTTCAGAAGAAAGACTTCATTTACACCAGGCTTCTTATGCTTTAAATAACTGGATTGGCAGACTTGATCCACTCAAGTTTTATTTTCTAGCTGCCTTTTTATAACAGTCCTTTAAACAACTTGTTAGGAACTTCTTATATTTTTTTAGAATGTCATAGGTAGAAAACATTGGCTTTAAAAAAAAAAGCTTTTTCAAAGTAGTTTGGTCTTTAACATGGCATTAGAATATTTCTTTCTCTAAATCATCTCCCATATAGTAAAAAGCAACCATCAGCTGGTTTCCTTCCTGTCCTGCATGTATTTAAGGTTATAACATTAGAAATTCAAAGCTTAGCCTCCACCCCTCCTCCTTTTCCTTTTTTTTTTTTAATTTAAGTTTATGACTTTGGGGGGTGATCTTGTAGTTACATTAAGTATCCATGAAGATAGGAGTTTTTTTGGTAGGGATGTTTTTTAGTAGTGTTGTATTCTTTGTTTGATAGGTTTGGCTGGGGAGATTGTTGTTGTTTTTTGGGGGGGTTTAAATAGTATAGCAAAGAATAGTAGGACATAAACATTTTGAAAGTTGATTTTGTAAACTGTAAATCTTGAACAAAGGTTTCTCGGGTTTTGCTTGAATCAGCCCACATCTGTTATAAGAAACTGTAGAACTGCAGACAGGGTATGGCTTTTCTCATGTCCAGGGGAATCCACTGAATCTTGGCCTTCATTTAGGATTCCCTCCTGATGAACAAATTCCCATGACCGCTTTTGAAGCTTTAAAAGCTTTGGTTTTGTTTTAAAAGGCCTCTGAGCATAGGCAATGTTTTCATAGGCATTTAGAAACAAAAACTTGAGCTTTTAAACCTTCAAATGTCGCTGTGGGGATTCACTTGGCTTCTCAGCAGACCAAGTCTGAGATAACACCTGCAAGAAGTGTGTATCTGTGTGTGTGTATTTTGCGAAATTGTGATGCATCATCTCAACTGACCCACAAATGTGACAGTGGTGTGTGTGTGTGTAAATCTTATTGTTATGTTTTGCTGTTACTCAGTTTTAAGAGCAAGCTATTATTTTGGTTCTGTCGCACGACTGGTGTGGATAAGCCAATTTTGGTTTTAGACAGTTTTAATTTCTTCTCCCTCTTTGTCTTCTGATGCAAGCTCTAACAAATGGTCTTCAGAAGAGCACACTGATTTAAAGTCCATGGTTATGTTTCATTATCTAAAGGGTACTGGGTTTTTAGCTTCAGTCTTACTTTTTTCTTCTACAGCTAACATCAGTTGCACAATAAAAGGTAGATTTCTACAAATAGGTGGGTTATACCATATGTAAACCCAGGTCTGTGATTACTAGATGAGAAAAAATGTTCAATAGAAATGAGTGCGCAAATCATCAGGCTGGTGGAGTAACAGAAGTACTTATTTGCACTCCTTTGCAGCTCCATCTCTATGTGTCTTAAACACCTGAGGTGAAATTTTGTCATGTTTCAGAGGGAAGGGGATTTTCAGAATTAAGGATAAATACTAAATGAATATATTAACACTGCTTTTCTCCTGTCCTGTGCAGTTCTCAAAACACCTGTTAAAAACAAACAAGCACATATTTCGAATTGATGATACTGACTGGCAAACTTGGCACCAAATAA
>VXAZ01003274.1:759416-829416 GCA_013399875.1 Gymnorhina tibicen
TGCTAAGACTTGCTTTTGCTCCTAGTAACAAAAATGGAAATCCTGCTATTCAGCTGAAGGAGAAAAGAAATAAGATGTCCTTGTATATCTATTTTGATCACAAGTACTTATGTCTAAGAACCTGCCTTCTAACAGAGTATTTCAGGATGTTCTCTTTATGCTACGCATTTAGAAATGAAGAATTAGTAAAAACAATAGCCATGCTCAGGCTTGAAAAAATGTAGTGCTCAAATGAGCAGAGGAGTGTGTTGGCATGTTTGTATTTAAAAGTAATAATATATAATATTCACTTATGTAAGAGCCACCACCAATTACTATGAAAAGGAGTATTAAGTATTACTTTCAAAGCAGTTTTCATTGAAAGCTGTGTGCCTTGCCTATTTGAGCAGTTTAAAAAAAATCTTTTCCTTAAAGTTTACTGAAGGTAACTTTCTGAGCCAATAACAGACAAAGGGAATAGAATATCTCGTGTTAGATAATGCTCCAATGCTATTAGCATCTCAATTTTTATGTGCTGTATAAATCTCTGTTAAGTTTTAAAAGCTGACATAGTAAAACACAGGTAAAAATATCTTAACTATAAAATTGCAAAGGGGGGGTTAATGTCTCTGAGGCAAATCTTAATAGCTGAGATCCTATTTGCTAATTTTTTTCCTTTTTTTTTTTGAGTACTGAGCCCTCTCATTGGCATCATTTCACCAAGTTTTTAAGAGGAGGGGGAGAAGGAGATAGAGATGGAGAGACTGTGTGAAGTTTCTTCTAATGCATAATGCATTTAAACACTGTACTTTCTGGATTGATGCCACTAACCAGCTCAGAAATGATTCCTGTTTCCTCCTTACAGACTTGCATTTAGGAGTCAGAGATGACCATGTCTACAGTCATTCCTAGCTGGTGTCAGAACATGACAATTCTGTTGTTCTGGGTCAGTGGTGAATAACTCACTCAAATGGTGCAAAGTCAGCCAGTTCTTAATTTTTTATCTCCTCAAGAGTGCATTCAGTGACTTTATCACTGAGAAGAATGACTCCCCTGCCTAGTGCGATCAAGATCTGGAAATTCGTTGCATCAGCACATTTAGCCTGGACTGCTACTTGATTGGTGGGGCTTATATTTGATCTTATGGCAGACAGGTCAGCTCTCTGGCTGGCTAGGTGAACCTAGGTCCAGAGGGAAACTCCGTTTTACCCATCTGAGCCTGAAGGAAGGGAGGTCTCATAACTTGCCAGGCTTTTCCTTTGGGGTTCCTAGATGTAGGCAACCCTATCTCCTTTGAAGGGGCAGAATGGGGTGATGTAAGCTCTCTGGAGAGAAGAAAGTGCTCAGGGACACAGATCAGTCTAGGAAGACTTTGTAGGCACTGCATATTTGTGTTTTGTAATGTTTTTTGTGACAATGAAAGACCTGAAATGAAATTACAGGTTTTGAGCAAAAAGGCAAAGCATCAGGTGTCAGAGTGGGGTGTCTGTGCTTTTGAGTTTTGTGTTGTGAACTCTTAAGAAAATAGTGTTCCAAGTTAGTACCCTGTGGTTTTGCTATTTTTATGCTTCCTTATTTTCTAAATCCAATTCACTGAAACTTCTGTCAAAAGCTTTTCCCCCTGTTTCTACGGAATCATGTGGATGTCCATTCTTTCAATCACTTAAAGCAGCCCAAAGCACCTTACGGGACAGTTTGGCTGCAGAGACAGGCGGCCATAGCCATCCCTTCTTATTTTGCTTGTTTTTTAATCATATTATCCTGAAACAAATCAGTAAAATTATACAATAGGAAAAAATAAATTGCTTGTCTGCCTCTCTGAT
The DNA here is from genome assembly GCA_013399875.1 of Gymnorhina tibicen. Taxonomy (NCBI): domain Eukaryota; kingdom Metazoa; phylum Chordata; class Aves; order Passeriformes; family Artamidae; genus Gymnorhina; species Gymnorhina tibicen. Next base: position 761,219 of record VXAZ01003274.1, read on the forward strand.
ATCATAAAGATATCTGTCAGGGATTAGCTAGGAGCTTTAGCTCTCTAATGCTTGCTCTTTTAGTCCATCTACTGAACTTCAAAGAAAGAAAACATTTCAGGCCTTTCCAGTAACCACTTTTAAGCATCCAATATATATATAGCACGTAAGTTATAGATGGTTTACACTTTGCATTTACAAGGCTTCTTGGAGGAAAAGACTTCTGAAAAACTGTACCCCCAAAAATAAATACAGGCAGGTCCAAAGCACGCTGTTGTCATCTGGAGCATGATTCACTAGTGGGAGCAAGACTTGATCGAGTCCTTCATTTTGAGCGCCAAGTAGCATATCAAAGAGTATTAGTTGTGTTTCCAAATACATACCACACTATATTTAAAGTACGGGCTTTAAGTTAAACCTGCAAGCGCAGACTGTCAGTGTTCCCACGTAACCCTTCACATTCTGGCATTTTCCAGACTGCCAGCCAAATGAACACTTTAGGAGGAGGTGCATATATATGTCCGCAGCACCCAGCGGGTTATTCCACCCTACTGTGCATAGGTGTTGGAGCTCTTATGGTATGTAAGACTTGCCAAGTTTGGAGTTGTTTTGTACTTTAAAATTTTTTTCTGAACTATGCATTCACAGCAAGCATCTCTTCTTATGCTGTTCAGGTGTTTGTGAATGCATATCAAGACAGTACTTTTATTTGTGTTTTATGTAATACACACATTTGTGTACATTTTATCATCAGAAAAAGGTTTTATGGTTCATTTTGAGACCTTTCTACTAAAACATCTTTTTTTTTAAGCATTTAGCCATCCTCCATTTTCTCTTTAATACATCTTAAAATAGAGTAATGTCCATTTTGGACTTGTGGCCTAACAAGTGTCCTTTTTAGTAATTGAAGCTTTTAACTTAGTATCTCTCAGGAATAACTGTCTGTTATGTTTCTAGTCCTAACTTTTCTTTTTTTAACGATGAAAACATCTTATCCATATGTACCTATATGTAATATTTCAACTAGTGCTTTCTTAATAACTAAATAGTCCTGAAAAAAGAGGTTTCTAATGTGGACAGTACATGGACTCTTGCTGTGCTAGTGGGCATCATTTTAGGGGCTGTCTCCTGAGCAAGCGGTTGTGTCAAACAGCACAGGGTCTAAGGGGAACTGCAAGACATTAAAGTACCTCACAGTTCGTAACTACTTTTAACAGCTGTGAGGAAAATCGAAATGCTCTGATTGCTATTTTCCTTTAAAAAAACCCAGTCATTTTTACTCTTAAAAAAACTACATTAATGATTTAATGAAGAAGAATGGTGCAGGATGTTAGTCATCATCTACTTTTAAGTTCTCACATTCTGCTATATATAAACAACTGCAAAATAGTAAAGGTTAAATATTGATGAGGTACAATTGAACTTAATTACTTCAACTGCAGGTAGAACTTTAATCGAACTTAGCTATTTTGCTCACATTTGATACTATTCTAATGACAGAAGAAACAGGATAACAAATAAAAAATGGTACTTTAAACAAAATATAGATCTTTAATGTGTACTTACTTTCATGCAGTTGATTGAGAAAATGAAAAACACTATCCCAGAACTAAAAAAGGAAAATAGTCTCTTAAAGGAGATGTGCTTTCAGCAAAAGAAAAATATTTTTTTTGTCTCCTGATTTCTTTAATGACTTGTTATTGTTTCCTCAGCTGTAGCCAGTCTGCAGCTGGTATTCTTAACAGAATTACTATGAGAATGCCAAAAATACTTCTCTAAAAATATATTAAAAAAGATTTAAAAAGAATGCCACTTAAACTGCAGCACAAGGACACTTTGTGTGACAGTGTTTAGTAGGATGAAAAATTTAAACAGAATAACAGCTATTTACATTCACACTGCAAAGTAATTACCGAAGCATATAAAATACTTAAACCTATTTTAATAATGCTTTCCTTCAGCCTAGATACCAAAAACTGGGAGTACACTTACCAACTCGTACTGAGGTGGGGAGGATGGGAATTGAAGTTAAAACCATGTAGAAAAAAGTCCATTGAACACTTTCCTGGTGAGGTACAAAGTGAGTTTCACTTTTAAATAGAAGAGCATCATAAATCAGCATAAACTACATGTTTTAATGAGTGTATCTCCTCTGGAATTGTGCAGTGCTTGCAATTCTCTGTGAACAAGACAGGGATCTGGTCTTACACTTCTTACTCAGGCAAAACTGCCACTGACATTAATGATAATTTTGCTTGAATAGAACAAAGTGCTTGATGGCAGTTGTGCCAGCATGAGGGGTGCGAGATTAGGATAAACGTGCAAAAAAGTACAACTTCAAATGGCTGTACCTTTGACTTCTTCAGCTAGCGTTTCCTCCAACTACAAGGATCTTAATTATAACATTTTCTGGTTCAAAGATTAACATTTAGCATTCTGGGAAAGACTTTCTGGACTTTAGTAACCTGATCAGCACGGTCTCCTTTTGGTCTCTGCCTCTTTCTGGTTCTTTGTATTGCAGGGGAGATGATAGTATCTGGCACATTCCTCGGATGACTTGAAGATAGCAGCCTTCTGTGTTTGGGGCTGAAAGATTGTGAACTCTGTGTTAGCAGAAATGCCACACAGGGGAGGTGAATAGAACATTAAAAAAGCTTTAGCTTTAGGTACTGCAGCGCAAGCAGAGTTGAATTTGAGAGCTGGGACTTAAGTGGACATTTGTCCCTGCTTTCTTCCTTAATAAAATCTGAGTGTTAACTGTGGGTAAGGGCATTTGAGAGATCACTAAAAATGAATCATTGAGTGCCCAGAAGAGCTTTATTATGATATACTATGGACAACTTTAGAATATACCTAGTACTTTTTAAGTGGTTATCAGATGCATGTAGAAGTTACTATTATGGAAGTGAATTATTTTGTCCTTCGCTGCAGAAGCAAAATAACTTGCCAAATTAAAATGTCAAAATAAAACTCATCAAAACCTGGATCTGTGTGGTCCTTTCTGGCCCTGTGCTCCCATCCAATTTTCTTTTGCCCCGTGAAAAGCTATTGAGCAAAAAATCACAAGCTCCAACCAACATCATTTGTTGTGCTTGTGTATGTGTTTTTGAAAAAGCCTGACACAATACTAAATCTGGGAAAAAATCTCAGTGCAGAAATCCTGACTGGCCAAATTGATTTAAAAAAAACATTACCAAATTTTAAAAACCCCAGACTGATATCAGGTTCCAATACTGAGTCCTCGCAGATAGAGGCAAGAGAGGTCGCTTAGTTGTTTGTTTGCCCCAGGAGCAATTAGATAGAAAGAATTATTCTGCTCCTAAGTTCCACTTCGTAGACGTTGCCACTGCCCAGTTAACCAGTGTGAAAATACCATGGAAAATAAATTATTAAACTATAATGTTATTACTAACTTGCCAGTTCCAGAGAAACAAATGCAGCCACATTTACATATGTGTCCATCTGTCTGTTTTTACACTTTATGTCTTCAACCAGTGGGTGAAATTGTTTTAATCCAAGCTGCAGTCTGATTTTTTTTTTTAATTTGTTTTTTCCCCCTGCTGATATTTTTCTGTGTGTGTATGTTATTTGTAGATGGACATGCATATTCTTGACAGTAGCTAGTTCTTAATTGCCCCTTCAAGTAACCTAATCTATCTGGCCACGGTAGTTTTAACTGGAGTATGCAGCAGAGTTCTCCATGGATAATTTTCGTTAGTTAGCAGATTGTTACCATCTCAATGTTGCTGAAATCCCTAATCTCAGGTCAGCGTGAAGCTGCAGTGGTTACAATCCTGTTGCCTGATGCAGTGTGAATGGAAGTGCTTTCTGTCAGAAACATGTGGTCTCTTCAGTGGAGAGCCTGCGTAAATCCTGTGTAAATAGAGGGAGGCTAACAAAGGATGAGCCCCTGCAGCTCAGAGCATTTGGAGCCATTTGGAGGCTGAATTTGCTAAATGCTGCTTATACCGCCTGAAAAGTTGAAGAGAAAGGAGCATAAAATCCCTTCTTTTTTCTCTTTCTGTTCCTACCCTGGGGGGAGGGTGTTAAGGGCCAGGGAAGCCTGAGGTAAGCCTATGAAGACTGTTTTTTCAGTGCTCTTTTGAGTGTGAAAAAGGTGGCATGGGTCACTGTCCCCTCTTTAATGTCGGAAAACCCACACAGTTAGTAAATGTTGCATGTAAACTAAAGCATTTCATCCCTTCTCCTGCACTCCACGGCAGTGGGCCATGAACTAGTCACTTGAAAATCGCAGAAAAATTTCACTTCAACATGTCCGGACAGTTTAGCACAGCAGGAACGTAAGAGAGATCAGTAATTAGCAGGTTGCTTTACTGTTGTTTCTCTTGTCTGCATTGGAACACTTTTTTCACCTGATGTGAAAAAATGTTGGATCGCAATGAATGAGCCATGAACCTCCTGGCTCTATAAAAGAGCTTAACATTTAAACTGCGGTTTATAAGTTTTCCCGTACAAAAGCTAGAAAAATATACTTTTGGCATTTGACAGAATTTCTAAGATTTCTCAGTTCACAAATACACATGAACTCTAAACACAGACAATTAAGGACACAAAAAAGCCAGGCTTTTTTCTTATTTTTGGACAGAAAAATTATGAAAGGGGATTTGTGAAACTTAACAGTTCTGAAAATAATTTTGAAAGACTTAGATCACTGATTTTATAGCATGCATGGCTATAATAATAGAGCTGAAATGTCATTCCTCCTTTGAGTAAACAAAAAAAATTTGTAAATTCCTTTTTGCAGATAAGATATATTAGTGACTCTAGAGAGATGCCTGCCCAGAAACAGAAAAGAAACAGTTTTCATTCTGTCTCTTGTAAATAGACTTTATATACAAGATACCATGCAAGTCTTTAAGCCTTTAGCACATATTGCCAGATGGCAATAGGGACTTACTCCTGAATGACAAAGTATGCTAAGTTGTAATTAGATTACGTAGAATAGCTTTGTAGATGGGGTCTGATAGCATCTTAAGTTTTCTTCCTGTTTGAATTTGCAATAATTATTAATGCCTTGTGTGAAATTCATACATCTCATCTTTACATTATCAGCCCAGTGGAATCACTGCATTTTATTCTGGAAAGCAAAAGATGCTCCAAAACAACAGCAAGAGAGAAGGCCAGGTCTTTGTCTCCTTCCTGCTTCTAGAAGGGCAAAAGAATAACACCTTCTATAGTAAGAGAGATGGCAGTGGTGTATGTCTGAAGTCTTCCTGTTTCTTCTAGTGCACCAGTGTCCAACCTTTCGTTCTGTCCAAGATGTTCACTGAAACATAGAACAGAGAACCATGTGACGTGTGTCTGGTATCTCAGGGACACCAGGGCAGAGAACATAGTGGTCTGATTACAGCAGCTCACTTGAGGACACTCCACTCCAGGAAGAAGTGATCATGCAGGTCAGCATAGGCTGAGAGTGCTGTAAGGCCCCTGAACAGCTTCTGATGGCTCCTTTCGTCTTGCAGTAAAGTAATTTAGCAAAACCAGCAGAGGTACTGGCAATGATGGCACAGCTCTAAGCTGGGTTGCCCACCTGAACTGTTTGTGATTTTTGAAGTCCCATATTTGCCAGTCATAACCTAGCTTAACTCAGTTTCCCTGAGCAATAAATGCAGGAGATAAATATGGCTCCTGTGGTGTGAGGAGACATAAGTCAACTTCCATGAACAGAGATCATTAAGAAGAAGAGAAAAAAAAAAACAATCCATAGCCAGAACTTCATTCAAAGATCTGTGATCTACTGGAGCTGTAAGGCTAAAAGACTGATAATTTTAACAGGATAGAATGGAGATAAGGATTCTCCTGAAGTGCCTTTGATTCTGGAGCTGACCTTCCCTCTCTGTTGGTCTTCTCTTCAGCACAGACTATCTTATCTTCAAAAACATCTTCAGACACTTCTCTCTCCAGCTTTTTGGCAGTGATAATTAACCAGATTTTTAGGATTTTTCTATGGTGGTGGTATAGATCATATTACTAAGCTGAATGTCCTTATTAATAATGGTTTACAATACTTATGTGTCCAGATGGCCACATTATAAGTACAAACAAATAACTGAAAATTGTGAATATAGGCTGGATGCAGATTTTCCTCTTTGTTTTGCATTTATATCTACATATTCCACTCCATCAAAATATTACACTGGAAGATTAGAGTAGCTTACTTAAGATCAGCATAGTGCACTGCAGCTTTCCTTTTCAGAATCCTTTAACTTGCTTTTGGTATTGCATCCGCTATTTTTAGAAAAATGGCGAAGTGTCTTGTCTTCCCCCCAGTTTAGATACTCCTGCTGTTCTCTCTTTTCCTTCAGTGTGACAAACCTTAAAGCTGTAAGGGACCTCTGATGGTGAAGAAACTCAAACACTGGGTTCTGAAATGTACTTTTCCAGAAATCACTTTTTTAACTGCTCTACTTGCTATGATGGTAACAGAAACTATTTCTAGAATTTGAATCTGGACTGTTACCAGATTTCATTACAGACTTCTGTGCTTTGGCGTGCGCGCGTCATCCTTTTCAGTTATCGTTTTGATAGATTGGGAATTTGTTATTCATCCTGTTCACAAGTGGTAAAAAGACAAGATGAGCAGCTTCTAAACTTGCTTCATCTGTTGCTGGGTTTTTACTCCACGAAGAACACAAACAAAGACTAGGGTTGAGATAATACTGATAGTGTGGAAGACTAACAAAGAAAAATTCATTGATACAATAAGGTTGGACAGGCCTTATGTAGGACTGGTCTATGTTTCTCTAAGAGTCCTTGGCTGTGTCAACAATGGCTTTGCAAGCTTGTCTGTCCAAGGAAATCAGTTTGCAGCAAGTTAAGTTGGAATTATGGTGCAGTGGAAACCCTGCTGTAACTACTTATTTGATATTTTTAAAAGAAGATGTAGTCTCCTTTGCTTTCAATGCAAAGGAATTTATCTTGTGGAAGGAAACCCTCAGCACATGCTGAGTTCCTGAACACAGAGCCAGTGTGGAAGCCCAACTTCCCACTGTGTGAAGAAGACTTGCATCTTCAGCGTCCTCCACAAACTCTTCCCCTAGAAGAGAAGGTCTTTGAGGAACCCCAGGTGGGTCACTTTGCAAGGTTTCTTGTAAACTCTCTCCATCTTTTATAGGGGTTATTGAGACTATTACATAGCATTGCTACAATCTTAAACAAGATGGGTAAAATGCCTAATTCTCTACTGGCTCAAATCCTGCGTAGTCATTGACACCTCCACAAAGAGAGTGCCACTTAAGAATTCTCCACTTTCCTGGAACACTGATAGGGTTTTGCAATAATGCATACTCTCTGCACAGGAATAAATGAGTGAACAGTATGGAAAGCGGGAGAAAGTCACCCCTAATTTTTTTGGTGCTGTGTGAAAGAAAGAGACAGTGGACCAAAATCTAGCCTTAATTTCTCCTCTAGAAATATGCTTGTATAATTGCCATTTCCATAGAATTTAGGATTTGACTCTATTCTTCTTACAAATTACCACCTAAACCTGGATGTGAATGGTTCATATATGCAGAATCTCTTGTAATGATGATTTAAATGACTTAAATTTTGATTCCTTCATATGGTAGTGAAAAATATAGTTAATCTAGTCTGCCATAAAGTGACTTTCATATCTCTTCAGTTTATTTATTTTTTGATAATTTATTTTTCTTCATTTAAAGTAACTGATATTTATTTAGATACAGAAAACTAGGAACAGAATTAAATAATTGCATCTTGGAAAGGACAGTTATGAGCTTTTTCTATGATTTCTTTTCACTAGAAACTGCATCCACTAACATAAGCAGTTGTAGTTGTCCTATTAAAGACATGACAATACAGATTAACAGGCCTGGGTCTGTCATACACCAGGACGAAGAAATCTTGCTGTATTTTTCTTCTGATATCATTTGGAGTTACAATGTTTGAATTTCCTTTCATGAGGTTATGGAACAGATTAGGGAAGCATTGACTCATGATTTCAACTGCTGATTAGGATGAGAAGGCAATGGGAGTTTTAGCTGAACTTTTCTTTCTTGGGCTGCTATTATCTTTTTAAAACCAGGGTATTAATAACCTCTTCAAAAGGTCCAAACACTGATTTAGCGTGTAGGCGACTCCTGCTGAGGATGCTCACAAATAGGAGAGTATATGCAGACAGACAGGAATTTGTCCATACAGAGAGTGAACTGGTGCTTCTGTGGTTTGAAAGGATGGTGCAGAGCAGAAGTTTTACAGCTCCACACATCCTGTGCATACACACATTACCTTTACATAAAGAGACAAAGATATCTTTATCTGCACGACAGATAGACAAACAGACTGACTGACTTCAAACTTGCACTTTCAGTAGGGATTTTTTCCCCCCATCTCCGGGTACTGCTTTTCAAAATTGCCTGAGGCTACAGTACAGCACCTCAGATCCCCAAGGCCCATTGCCTGGCTCCTAATAGCCACTCTCCATCTGTGTCACATGAACAGCTGATGAGATAGCTCCAGTGTCTGTATTTTGGAGAGCATATCCACCCAGGTTAAAATGCTGGGGTTGCCAAGGAGCAGTCAGAAGCCATTAGTGTTTGTGAGAATTTGCCTTGCAGCAGTTCCTTGGCATAGTGGAAAGTGTGTGTGTGTGTGTGTGTGCGCGCGCACACGCGTCTGTGAGAGAGGGGTAGGGTGGAATATATGGGTAGGAAGAAAGCAGCAGAAAGGAGTGCTTTCTAAATAACCAGTATATTGCAAAAGCGAACAGTTGGTTACAGTGTTTAGAGCTTCCATAATCTCTTCGATTAGTTTACTGTGATTTGACTCTCCATTCTCTATCGTTAATAGAAAAAAAAAAAAACCCCACGAGAAAGAGAGCAGCGACTTCAGGGTCTTGCTCTGGTGTTTGGGCAGATGGAAAGGAGCTGCTCTGCCTTGGGGCAGGGTGGTTGTAATGAAGTGGCCTGTCAGTCTGTAAATAGTGAGGGTCATCTCTTCCATGTGATGGAGGGTATCACATTGCAGTGAAAATGGAAATGTCAATAAAATTAATCTGCCAGCTCTTTGCTGTGGCTTTTTCTGTCTCTCCAGTCCAAAAGGGTCGGTTTTTCAGAGGGGACGTGGTACGAGAAGGGTGATCTGGCATGGGAGGGAAGATGGAGCTGAAATGCAAGTTTTGAAGCAAATGGACTGTATGTAGCAGCAATGTATTTCGTTTAGTAGCACTACAGATCTAGACGAGGCTATAGGAATTAGCTCGTGAATCTATAGCATTCCTCAGGAAGCTATGGAGCGTCTAGCTCAGGCTACATTGAGCACAGAGTTTATTGTTTTAGGCTTTCTTGGACAAGGTTTTTACTTAGCATGGGATTTATGGCATTTACTGCTAATGAATGTCTATTCTTAAATTACAAAAACCACCGTCTCAGCACAATTCCCAGATGTCCTTCCAGGACCTCAGCTTCTTAAACACCAGCAGGGAGCATAAACTCTCCACTTCTCTGTTTTCCTCTTTCGTGTGGCTCCGGGCTAATGATGTGTAAGGAAAACACAGCAATCTATAAAGTCTCAGTGCTGTCCCAGTATTCTTCATTTATTTTGCATTTGATTATGCCACAAGTCGGATCTTGTTTCTTTCCTTTTTTTAAAGTTATTAGTTCAAATATTAATGTAGGAATATGGCATATATTGCTGCTCTTGATTGATGCCTTCCCAAAAACAGGAAGACGTGCTCGTATGAATTTTAAGAAAGTAGGGGTCCTGCAATGCCTTGCCAGAAGAGTTTTTCAGATACATAATTTAGATGCCCTCCAGGCAGGCTTTCAAGGCATTTTTGCTGGAGGGCAAGAAAAAATAACTATGACTGTTAAAAGTAAATGATTTTTGCTAATGCACAATTAATGCCAGGGAAAAGCACAGAAGAGAAGGATGTTGATGGAAAGTTCTGATTAAGTGAGAGCTCTACCTTGATGTGCATCTTTTTTTTTTAATGATAATAATCACTGATGCAGAGATGTAGAAGTTTTCATGTCATGCAAATGCTGTATGCAGGGTCATACTAGGTGTACGTGTTTGTGAGTGCGTGTGCATGTGTGCTGGGAGGTGATGGTTATGGGGAGGGGCTCATCTGACAGTGTGTTATGTGCACTGAACGGTGACATGGTTACTGCCACCTCTGCAGAGGGCCTCGAATATATAGACTACAGAACATTTAACTTGATTACTTATACGTACATATTCAGAATGGTTGTAGGGATGCATTTACAGTAAATGGGTTTTCTTGTGGCAGGTTTTCCCACACTGAATCCCATAATTGAAAAAGAGCTACTGCACTATGTCAAGCACACAATTATAATTGAATTAATGATATATGCATGTGTGAAACACAAAATTAGTATTTGGAGAGACACGGTTTTCTAATTTTTACATATTTGTATCAGCATTCTTATATAATGAGAAGCGGTATGTGCCTGATCTAACAAATAAAAACCCCCCAAACTGTGGTAGTGTCTCGGTAATTAATTATACTTTTTGGCTTCTATATTTTGTTCATTAAACATCTTCTCCTTCCCGTTTTTCTCTTTGTTGTAGGTGATGGTTTAGACAACAGTGTAGCTTCACCTGGTACAGGAGATGACGATGACCCAGACAAGGACAAAAAGCGTCAGAAGAAAAGAGGCATTTTCCCCAAAGTAGCAACAAATATCATGAGAGCGTGGCTTTTCCAGCATCTCACAGTAAGTGGTGCCCAAAACCAAAATAAATTTCTATTCATGTGCCTAATGAGGTTTATTCATCATTATTAGAAATCAATTGTCCCCATAATTTTTTGACCGTTATTAGGTCTCAGGCTTTGTTGCTTTTTTTTTTTTAACTAGACTTTTTCCCTTGGGTCTTGGAATCATGACAAATCTCAAAGAATGCTATCTATCTATCTATCTATCTATCTATCTATCTATCTCTATATATATGTATATATATATGCACACATCCTATAGAGAGAAAAAGAGAGAGCGTACAGCGCCTTAGCATGGAACACCACCTATATATGAAGTAACCATTTTTGGCTTTGAACTATTCAAAATCTTCCTACGGACAGCAAAAGGGGGATTCTTGCTTTAGCACATGTGAAACTCTGCCTTCTGGATTCTTTATTGCTGGCCTCTGTTTACACAAACTTCATATGTATGTGGTGAAAGAGAGAGCCCTGGTCTGTGTGTGCTGACATACACTGTGGATGTTAGAGAAGTCAAGGCAGCAGCTTGCAACCTTGTTATTGTTACGTTTTTGTGAGGAAATAAAGAAGGCTTACAGATTTCCTAATTTGTCCGTTGTGCAACAGAGAGAATAAGCACCATTTTTGCTTCTCTTCAAGTCCATTAATATTAAAACCCAGACATATTCACATTTGAGGAGAGAGAGATTAAATATGTGAAATAGCAGTGCTTTCCTTGGGCTTTTATTTGTCTGCTTGCTATTGGTTTTATGTGTTGGTATTCTGTTGACTATTATAGCTTCAGTTAGGCATCAAAACAGGGTTCCACAGAAAACCTAGTAAACCTAGTTTACTTCACTTGGGAAATGACGGAAACTGGTGAAATTATCAATTGATTTTCTTCTTCCTTGTACTTTGAAATTGTTTGTCACTTGGTAAGGCTTAAAATGCTAACTGTTATTAACTACCTCTTCTTCTACTAAAGTTTTATAAATTTCCATGGTTTTATAAATTTCCTGCTGTTGGTTACAGTGTAATGATTCCGGGATCCAATTTATTTATGATAGAGACTATCGAACTGCTCTGCCAGCAGCACAGCTAAAGGGGGGAGCAATAGATTCACATTTCTAAACCATCATTTTGATGTAAGGACATTAGTAGCAAACTAAGGTGCATTGATCTGGCCTGTGGGGTCAGGATTAGCTGGAATAGCCAGTGTCTCTGCTGGAGTAGTGGTTATTCCTGCCTCTCAGCTATGGCCATTTCAAAGGTCAGGTGCCCTGTACCCACTTGGCTCAGAGGAATTAGACAGAACATGAGTCTCTGGGCTGATTACTTAACCAAAGACAAAATAATGAGTCCTAAGCAAATACTGACTAATTGAAAGGGCTGTAAATCCATTACATATTGGTCAGGGATAATCAGGAGTATTTAATCACTTTTATCTATTCAGGAGCACTGAAGCTGCAACAGCAAAGCCCTGAACCTTGCCATGTGCTTATTATTCTCATCATTATCAAAATTACTTCACAGCTGTTCTTTGCTACATCACCTCAGCTGGAGATTTACTAACCTGTAAAATGTTTTTAATTTGGAAGTCGAGTGAGTGTGAGTGGAGGGTTTTTCATTTAGCTGTAGGGTATCTTTAGACGGGTAGTACAGGCTGACAGCAAAAAGCAGGGCCACAAATAAACAAGTTTGGTTTGTAGACATCTCCCTGTTAACTCCTTTTCCTCTCATGAAATTTGTAATATCTAGTTTTCTTCCTCCCTGCCTTTCTTTCTTATGTGCTCCTTGAAAGCATTTGACACTTGCTTATTAAACAGTCAACTGCCTCTTGCTTCTCTTGAGGAAAGTCCTTCTGGCTTTTTGAAATCCCTATTCCTTGTTTCTATCCTCTCTCTCCTGACCCTCTCCATCCTGCATGAATTAAGGAAATTTGCCATCACTGGTGAGGATGGCCTCACAAAAATCAGATTAAATGAACACAAAAAATCCCCAAACCTTTTACCGTCCAGGCTTTAATGAGTTTGCAGGTGTTGAAAGATTTACTGCGCTGTAATTCTCAGACCTGCAAACTGATAATGGAGACCCCTGACCAGTGCAAGGTAAATTCAGAAAGCTTCTTGCCATAAACACATGCAGGGAAGGAAGAGAACTCCTTTCTTTTAAAGATCTCACACTTTTTCTCAAATTAGCTTGTCCATTCAAAATGCAACACTGGCTGAGCCAGAACGGGGGAATCTGTGATGTACAATTTTATTGTTTCAAGTAAATATCTTTACAATGGCAGTCCATGATTCAATGTACATTCCTTCATTACTACTCTAACCTTATTTCAAATTGGTTTGTTCCTCCTTTGTGCTGTATGACCTGTTTTTGTATTACAATAATCCCCTGATGTACCCTTTTTTCTTTCTCTCTCTCTCTCTTTTTTTTTTTAAAGAAACTAATTGAATTATCTCATTATTTTAATTTGTTAAGCAAATGTATTTTACGTCTCAGGATGTGTTCTTAAAGAAGGAGCTGCTTAGGCTTTGCCCCCTGAATGGGCCATTGGTACATTTTGACATTCATGCATTCATTAAGGAGAGGAACATAAAAGAGCTCTGGTTGTATTTTTTTTTCAAACACCCAACCAGCATGGAGCAACTTTTCCATAAGCCACAGGGGTCTCTCTACATATGTTCTCAACTGCAAGCCATTGTCACCTATTCTGAATACCTCAAAAGGACAAATAAAATACTAAAGGCCAACTGTAGCAATTGTTAGCTGTTAGTCTCAATATGACAAAAATCATTAACCTCTGATTTCCCTGGAAGGAGAGGCAGTGGCAGTCCATCTCTCATGGCATGGATTAAACCTAAAAGTCCTTTAGACCGTCAAATTCCAAGAGAGTAACTCAGATCTGACTAATTGTATTTACTTATGATTTTAAATAAAATGCTATTTTTTTCCTTTATTCAACCAGTTTGCAAACTCCTAAGGCAGCCAGTTTTAAAAATTGAATGGCCTAAGTGGCTTTTTTGAAGAGACAGGCACTTGAACGCTGATGTAGAATGAATGTGTCTGACAGGCTGTGTCTTTTAAAACGATTTCTAACCCCTATCACAGCTTCCATTTTGTAGTAACTTTAATTATATTTGAAATAGGATACACATGCATGTTTTTATTGTTGGAAATCAAATGCAAGGAGTAGGAGCTTCTGTCATGTTCTTGTTCACTTACTGAGCTCTGTCTTACATTTGGAATTACAACAGTACCGGAAGATAAAAGATCTGAGGATGAATTGGTTGGAAATGTGTATGCTTTTTCTGGATAATATCCAGTGTTTAAGAAAGTAGAGGAAATCCTAGTCTGGTAGTATAATCTTTTCAATAGTACATAAAGATTACGACATCAGAAAGGTAAACCTGACATTATAAGACTGTTTTTAGTTGAGTTCAAAGGTGGTTAAAGAAAAGAAACAGCAAGAAATCTGACCCAAGCCAAGAGTTTATTCATAGCTTTGGAAGACTCCTTTTCCTCTATGCTAAGGAGTTCTTAGTACACTCAATTAGCCTCTCAGACATCTCTGCTTTCCTCCCTCAAGTGCTCCCTTATTTGCCCTGCAAAGAACATATTTGATCACGAAGTGAAAACAGGAAGTGCTCAAATGTATTGACACCTCCAGCTTACACCAGTGTTGAGATTAGGGTTTCTTACCAGCAACTATAGAGCTGGTCCCCCTCCTCCCATGCCCTTTTGAAGATGGAGGACCTTTAAAATATACATACATAATCAGAAGAGAGGAATGTTATAAAGGAAGTAATTATACCATTCTATGGACTTGTACCTCTGGTATTTCGTCCATTTCTGCAGCAGTGTGCCGAAGACTACAATTTTGCTACATTCAACATTTTTTCACCTTTTTTACAGAGCTGATAGAACAGAGTCTCATTTATGCTTTGACACTTACCTGGAGTGATGCCCTTTGTTAAAATTCTATTTTGGTTCTGTCTTTTGTTACAGTCCTTAAGAAGACGTGTATCTTAACTAATAGTACCAGATTTAGCAATGGTAGCCTGCAAACTAAAGCTTTTTTTATGAAAAATGCCAGATTCCCATCTGATGGTATTTGGGATATCTCCCCTGAAGCCAGAGGAATTGAGCTGGTTTTTCTGCTTTTTTTTTTTGCTGGCTGAAGTTCTGTCTTCTAACATTGACCATTGTCACTTTAGCCTGATTTCCACAATCCTTTGGATGAAAATCTTGCTCTTTACATAGTCTATTGTAGAATATATTTTGGTTTTATCTGTTTCTTTGTCAGGCTAGAGTAAGTTCTCCTGGAAGGTGGCAAAATGAACCAGCCACAGCTATTGTACTTGCCTGAATTAATTTTCTTAACTTGTCATATTCAGGTGTCCAGATTGGATAATATGAATAGTCTTACTGAAACAGATTTATTTTTTTTTCTGTATTTATGTGGGTGTATCTGAGAATGAAATGTGTATCTATCATATTTTGATGAATGGCTTATCAAGCCTTTTATACAGGGCAGCTATTTTATTTATTCATTAGATTTGATTCTAGAGATGAATGTCATCAACCAAAGCCAATCTTGGAGCAAGCGTTCAAAGAAGTTGAATCCAACCTACCTTCATAAATGCCCCCTTCCATATTGTGATTTTAAGAATAATACCTTAAAGAAAGGTTACAAACATAGCTGGCTATCGCGCTCCACACTGAACAGCTTACTTTCATATCAAACAGTAGATGAAAAGCTTTTCTCAGAGATGTGATCTGAGAGAAACGTTCTTCACATTGTTGTTTGTGCTCTACTTTAAAAAAACAAAACTAAACCCAAAAATACAACCAACCTCGGTCCAGTTAAAATGGTGAGAAGAAGGCTGGGAGACTCCAGATAATACAAGAATGTGCAGTCATTCTAGTGAATTTTATGCATGTGTTGGAGTGCGTTGCAACATGCTATACCCTCCGAGGGTACACAGAGATGGACAATGTCCCCTGATTCTCCTGTAAAACTACCTGCATGTGTGTTCATGTGGCTGCCATTTCCACCTCAGTGCACCACAGAGTCAGAGAGCTGGAGGAGCCTAAGCTACAGTTTTATTCCAGGTCTGCTTTTAGGCAGGGCTGGCTGTGTGCTGTTTTCAGCAAGGTAATAAGTTGCCTGCTGGTGTAGAACAGACCTCTTTGTACAAACACCACCCGGTTGGAAGCATGTCCTACAAAATAATATTGTGCTCATTTTTCAGCTGGATAAACTTTTGTGAGGAGAGGTTAAATGACTTCACCCCCCAGTGCTAAAGAAAAGTCAGTACCTGAATGCCAACTTCCCATGACTTGTGGTCTTGCGGTCCTCAGGATGATGGAATTGTGCCTCTTTGTACCCCAGAGTTGCTCTGGTGTCTCATCAGAAAGGCTGGTGGTGGCCATTAACATTTGTAGTTATTGCTGCTGGTAGCACAGCCCTGCCTAATTCTAGCAGCATCCCCCTCCTGTCCTGCCTGCCTGCACTACCGTGTCACCAGCCTGGGCAGAATAAACCTGGAAATCTTTCTCAAAATGACACTTCTGATCCCAGGCTGAAAGGTTTCATCCTCCAAGTGCTCCTAGTCCTCGGCCATGAAATCCATCCTGAAGCTTTAGTAAGAGACCAAACATTCACATACCTTTTAAACGCCACAATCTGAAAAGAAAAGAGCTGAAATGGGATGGGGGTGGGGCTTTGTTTGTTTTAAAAATGGAATCTGAGATTAGATCTGACATTTCTACATCCACCCCCTACAGAAGAGGGAACCCAGGGTCATGGGGTGTGTGGGCCTCAAAAGCTAGCTTTGTCTGGGAGTGGTTAATCTAATCATTGTTACATAGACATCTGTTATTTCTTCTGAAAAATTGATGCTTTTGTGACACAATGATCCATCTATTTAGTACAACAGCCTAAGTAATTAAATTAAAAAAAGAATATTTTTGCGGGAGCATGTATTATAAAACTGCCATACCTCCTTGTACCAGTGAAAAGGCTGAGGAGAGGGAGTGGAAGATGCAGAGGGGCAGAGGGAGAGGAGTGCTTTAAGTCTCGCATTGTTTTCTGCTGGCTGGAGGAAAACATCTGTGAATTGTTTGAACTGAACCTTAGCAGGGACTGTCTGAATCTGTGTCATCTCTGTTTAATTTCAGGAAATGATGTCACAGCGCATTAAATAACAATGCTGCATGATTTATTTTTACTTGTACATGCTGTCCTAAGCATTTCGGCAACACAGCAGTGTTTCCAATTAAGTGCAAGCTTTTGGTTTTAAAAAATATACTCAGTAATGCTTTTTTGGGGGGGCATGGGGTATGGGGAGGCTGGGTTTTTTAGGGGGTCACCAAGGTTCAGGGCTGTCGGAGGGCTCTGGGCCCATTTGTCATGTGCTTATTTGTAGTTGGGACTGGATGTCAGCTCTCTCGTCACCCATGGCAACCTCCAGGACCGTGGGTTTGTTACAAAGCCTGTCTGGGGGAGAAAAAAACCTAAATATTCCGAACCGATCCGTCAAAAGACCTATTAGATAGTTATAGCCAGGCCTATGTACTGTAGCTTTTGCCTCGATCAAACTTTCTGCACTCCCCCTTCTTCTGTAGAAGAATAGAGGACATAAGTCAATTCTGTCTGCCATCTGTCGCCTCTCTCCCCGCTCCTCAAATTAAAGAGACAGTCCAAAATTTAAATAATCGGATACAATCACAGGAAGCTGGCCTGGAAATTATTACATGTGCAATTGGTTGAGGGTTTCTTTTTACTTCTCATTTTATTTTGAAGAGGGGATCTTTATTGTACTTCTTTGGAGATCAAAATATGTTGCGTGTTTCAGCTTCAAAAATAGCATGCTGAGAAATACTGGATTTGCAGTGTCACTGGGTTGTTTTCTAATAGGATTCCAAGTTATATATAGGGTGAAATTCACACACACACACATACACACCCTCCCCACCCCCCCAAAGATTCTCCGAATTGCGAATACTGCAAGGGACAAGTAAATGAATCTCACCACCCTTTGCCTCCCGCTCTCCCATCCCTTTCAACCCCTTTCTGTCCTCAAATCTGTGGCAGGCTGGGGGTCTGCAGCAAAATCTTTTTTGGTGCTACTAGGACAATTTAAGCTATTGAGTCTACCTAATGGTCCTCTTCTAGGCCTGCTGTAAGAGTTTTTAACAGTACCCTGTCTGATATTAGCTTGTTATGCTTTACCTTTGCCTCTCCTTGTTTTTCCTTTGTACCACCCTGCCTGTTTTTGCCTCCTCCTCAACAGGCAACACAATGTGTCAGGACTGCAGCCAGGTGAATTTCATTCATGTGACATATGAGGTCAGCCGATGCCAAACCATCACATAATGCGGCTAGATGTTACTTTCCAGTTTAATATTTTACCTGCCATTTTCAAACAGGGGATTCCTGAGAACAGCAAAAAACATGTGCATGGTTTCAGCTGAGGCTTGATTAAAAAGCCTCTACTGAGCAAGCTGAATGTGGCCTAGCAAAAGATAGGATCAGCCACTGTTTTTCTCTGGTTGTTATTGTCAGATTACAAAGCTTTACAGAGTCAGTATAAGAAGTATGTGGAAAGAAAAGAAAAGAAGACAGAACACCAAAGTCCAATTAATGAATTCCTTAAAGTAATTGAAACAAGGAAGCGGTAGTTACAAGAAATCATATATATAGAATTGTGGCTTCGAGGCTCACAAGACAAAAGGTGGTTTAACCAAATATAAAATGTTTAAACACTTTTTTAACTCCAAAAACATTGCACTAAATGCAGTTTGTGAACTGCAGCTTTTGAAGATCAAGATCACAGTCAACTAGAGGAGATAATTCTTTGGAGTGTGTTCAGGTTCCACTACCTAAAGCTGTTGTCATCAGAAAACTCATAGTTCCTCCCTTTTTCTGTAGCATGCGCACATGATTATATGTAGCTATAAAATGTATTTTTAGGGAAAATACAATTGCTGTTTTTTGTGCAGTGATACTACCTCTCAGTTTTGCCACAGAGTATGTTTAAAACTTTCTTTTCAAAATCCATGGGCAGGACACTTGGTTTCAATGGAGTTTTCAGTACCATTAGAGTTACACTGAAAAAAACCGCGCACGTTTCTGCCAACAGTTCCACAACTGCAGAGAAATGGATATGACGATTCTTATTGTTGACTAATTAAGAGAGTAGTTTGTGGCAGACAGTATTACTCCTGGTGTTGTGGAATTTGCCTTGAGTTATAATACCTAGAATATCATGCATTTCTTATTTTAGAGTTGATTGGCAGCAGTCATTTGTAATATCTAAAGCAGTCACTGGCATCTCTAAAGATTTATGATTATCTTTAAGCATAATGGTAATACAGTTTTCATCCTTTTACATTTGTTATTTTTTATTTTTAACTGCTAGCCCCAAATCTGCCAAAACTAATCTCAGTTGTTTTGTCTAATACTGGGTGATAGGCCATAAAGATTTTTTAAAATCTTGGTTTTACCTTTTTATGATGACATTTCAAAACATGTATTTTATTTGTAGCAGTTGACTTCTTTATGTCCATAAAATGTTTAACATCTCATGACATACTCTTACAGTCTCAGAACAATAAATCTGAGTAGCTCAGTAAACAGTAGCAAATATTTTAGTTTAGTGTTTAAAAAAATATGCATATATCAATTTGTTTAATGCTGTAGAAATTTGACTGTTGTCAGGATCAAGCTCTTATTTGGTCATTTAAAAGTGGGAGCTTGATATTCTGAAGTGGATATACTGTGGAAATATTATCTGACTAAATCAGATAACAATGGGAAAGCTCCTGTTCACTTTCTTAACATATACTAAATATGTGAAAGGAGTAGATTTTCATAAGATCCATGGCCTATCCTAGATTACTTTAAGCTAGTTATGTCAATTAAAGAAACTCCAAAGATGATTCAGCTACATTGTTAGTTGATATGCTGTATACATATACGGATCTTTATAAAAGCTATTATATTTATTATTTATAAAAAGTTATTTTTCTTGCCAGGTAAGTTAAAAAATTAAGGTTCGATTATTTGTGTTCAAATATTTGCAGATAATTCACGGATTAGTGCCTAACAGTGTGTATCTCTCAGTCCTCCTTCCACTAATTCCAGTGGAACTCTGATCCCTTTGAAAAAGCCAGAAAAGGTGTAGTGAAATCATAATGGGAGACAAGCAGAAAAACACTTAGTAAGTGTTAAATGCTCTAGCCACTTTATCCACGAATTACACCTAACAACTCTTTCAACGATTCTCTATTTTATGATAGAAAGACAAATGTCTTGAGTACTCAACTGTTTGTCACATTCTCTTGTGACCCAGCTTTCACTGCTGTCCTCAGGATGCTTTAGCACAAGGGAGCTCTGGTAGGCATGTGGAGTTTTCATTTCTCTTTCTGGTTGTGACCATGACAAGACACTGTGTCTTAGTTTTCCTGTTTAAACAGTATGGCATAATGATTGTGGCTGCTTTTTTAAGTGCTTTTCATACTTAGAGATGAAAAACACTGTGTTAAACCTGTATTTTATACTTTGCAACAGCTGAATTACAGAGAATTACACTTCTGTTGTGGTTTTATCCTGCTGCCAAAAGAGCATGATAGTCATGCAATGCTTGTACAAATACCTGAACTTCTGTACTTTGAAAGCTCAGAACGACTTTCTCTTTATGAAGGACCATTTAATATAAAATTAGGAATGTTATGTTCTTGTAGGTCTACACTGAAGATGACAGCATATGATTTCTGCAAGCTACTTTAGTGCAAGTGTCTTGGGCTTGTGTTAATTTTGTCAGGTTTATTCCTTGCTGGTGACCTGATGTGGTGATTGCTGCATGTAAATGGCATCAAATATCTTTCCCAGAAAACACTGAGAGAAAGAATGTTGGGCATCAACTGCTGGCCAAGAGGCAATAGTGAGAAGAAAGGGAGTGTAACAGTATTAACAAATGCATCTTTGTACTTCATGGAGTTACTAGTGGATATTCCCCTCCTCAACAGTCCGGGTGTCTCCTGATGTTAAATTGGACTTTGGCAGCTTTCCAGCCAGTCCTGATCCTTTCTGCTGCCTCTTTTGACTCAGTCAGGTGCTTCCCACTTGTTCATCCCACTTGTGCTTGAATGAAGAAACAGGAAACAGGAGGGTGACAAAGTACAGAGTAAGGGACTGAATGGATATTGTGAAGTCCCCATTTCATATTGGAAAGATACCTGCCTACTGAGGACCATATGCAGATAGCTGACAGCTGTTTGGATAGTCCACAAATGGGCTATTCAGGGTATGGAGTGTGAATAGTGAGAAAGATCATGATATGTGTGATAACAACAGGAATAAGGAATGTTATGTGGTCAGAAAAGTGATGTGTGTATTTGAGGGAGTCAGCAGAAAGGAGTGTTGCATAGGAATGGTGGCACATGTAAATTGCAAAGGAAGTTGGTTAATTTGAGGGATCAGTTCAAAATCTAAATGTTTAAAGAGTACTTTAGTTTCAACTATAAAGAGATATTCTGGTTATCTCTTTCAGATATAAAGTAGGAAATTAAACAGAAATGTGTTAATTATCGTGAACAAAAAAAAAAGAGGGAAAAAAATTTGATTCATTTCTCCCTTCCATCTTCTTTATTCTTTTGGTAGACTAATCCAAGAGTTGCGTTACTTGGTCTTGTCTGTTTTCAATTCAATTTCTTCCAGTTACACAGGGACATTTTACTGCATGATCTAACATCTCTTAGGAAAGAGAGGTGCTTCCCGAGTTGGCATGAACTTTTCTGTGGATGGTGGGATGAACTGCAGAGTTTTAGGGTAATCCTAAGAATTCCACATTGTTTCACATAATATGCCCACTTACACCTCAAGTTTAAACAGCCTACAACCTATGCATGTGTTGTATGGTGGCCGTGAACTGCCAAGCAAACACTTCTCAGACCAAAAAAACCCCACTACTTTGTACATATCTAACCAAAGCATTTGTGGACCATTTACTGCTGTAATTAGTCTTAGCTGTCCCAGCTCTTATCAACTTATATCTGACAATGCTCTTGGATGCAAACAACCTTCTGAGAAAAGAGGCTCTTGCCACTTTCTCTCCCTTTTCTTCCCCAAAAGTTGTCCATTTAGAAAGCAATAATGCTTTCAAAGGAGATTAAATCCCAGTGTGAACCAGTGCAAAACTATATGTGCAGCAGGAGAATAAAATGTCTACATATGAACAAGAATATGGTGTTTTTCTAGAATGGATACAAATAAACATAACCATAAAGCTGTGAAACTATCATGAATTTGGCTCCTGGGGTCTGAACCCTGTTCAAAGCCCCAGCTGAAAAGATATAATACTGCACTCTCCAATTCGGCAGTACTCTAATGTGCTCTACTGCCTTCCGATCAAGCTCTGCAGCAAACTTCTTGCTGAGATTGAAAATTCTTTCAAACAAGGCCTGGGGACTCATGAGCTTTCTACTCAGTAGTAGGCTCACTCCATGAAATAGTGTCTTGCCTAAAAGAGGCCAAATATCACACAACAGAGCTGGTGGGAAATTCAAACTGTTCTAAGCAAAGAAGTCAATAGAGCTGCTGTAGTGAAAGGTAATGTTCAGAGTGAGATCACCGTGTTATGATCTCATGCTGAACATCAGCACTGGGTTTTTTTCTTGAGGGTTATGAAACTAGCCTGAGGCCAGTCTGGTGAAAGTCTGAGAAAGATACAGAAGGATGTTTGGAGAGCCTGGACTATCAGGGCCCTTATTCCCCAAAAAGGGTAACAGAGGCTGAAAAAAGATGAGAGAAACGAGAGCTCTATTGTTATTTCCAGTGCTCTTTCCATCCATCCCAAAAATACAAGATCTAGCCCTAGACAGAGAATGTGTATACTGAAGCAGTGAATAAGCATAGGCTACAAGAAGATAAGAGGAGAAATTACTGAAGAGGAATGAAACACCTTGCAGGAATAATGGAATTCAGCAGACAAACCCCAGTCGTTTAGACTGTAGAACAATCTGTGGAAGTGCCTTTGCTTAGCACTTTTAAAACTAGACTCCAAAAAAACATTTGAAAGTATACTGCTGAGAAACATCTTGCATTCCTGGGCTTACACTAAAGTAGTGTTGCCTGAAGCTTTTCTCATATTTTCATATTTTCTTATTAATGATTAAAAATGGAAAAGTATCTTGAAATTAGAGTTGTTTTCAGAAGGAAATCTTCCCAAATTTGGCTTCCTTCAGGTTTAAGTTTTTGTTGTATTTGTTTCAAATTTTGTAATGACATTTCATTTATCTATCAGTGGAAAAATTATTGCAAAATTAACTTACAAAGTCAAACTAGAAATGGGCTTGAGACACAAATTGAAGAATTAAGCTTAAGAGAAATATTTAACTACTGTTCCTTCAGGCATTGGGAGTGGATGCTGAAGGTCAGCCAGGCTTGGGCTCTGTCAAACTGACAAAGAAAGTGACTTTGTATTGAGGTATAAAAACACCTCCCTTTCAGATATTCAGAGGCAGAGACTGTCACAATACATATGCTGCTCTCCATTTACAACATGTGAGGTTTCAGCAATATCTGGGTAAGGTGCAGGTCTGAAATCAACCCCTAGCCAGCTTAATGTTCCCCAGTATATCTGACATGTGCTCCAGCATTTGCTCTATGAAACTTCAATCCAAAACACCAAAAGTTGTTTGAGCATTCAAAATATGTGTCGATTTTTAAGGTCATGGATTCAATGCAAATTTAATGTAAAATGGGATTGATTATGGATTTACACAGAAGTTTGAATGCCAAAATGGGTGAAAAACATAGCTTTTTCACCTGTTTTTCACTTACAGACATTTATGGCAATTTGACGCCATGATTCAAAAACAAAGCTTCTGCCCTCAGAGAGGCAGAATGACCGCAAGAAAATATTGACTGAGTGCCTGCTGACTTCAACCACTGAATTTCACACACAGCTTTCCTCAAAAGTATCAAGAAGAAAGAGATCGTATTTTGAATTTAAAATGAAATTTTACTCTTGAACATTACTTTATAATAATGTAACTGTGGGGTTCCACGTTCATGTCAATGCCTTCCAGATCAAATGAACTCTGTTTTCATGGCAGAAAAATGTTTTAGTTTTTTTTCCTCTTTTTTTATTTTTTCCTCCCCCATTGCCAGAATTAGAAATTTAGCCTTGGATCTTAGATCCAAGTCGGATTCTTTCTGGCTCATTTATTGGCAGTCACAAGGATTATACGATAACAGTAATGTTGCAATTACAATGGTAAAGCTATGCAATTACAATAATAAATAGATCATGGATTAGCCAGAAGAAAAAGTCCAGTTTTCTTGCCTATAGCTAGACTGGCTTTATGAAGAAAAATAGCACAAACTTCCATTATGGATTGAAGTCAATGGCATTTTTTTGTCAGCAGAGAATCAAATGCAATTCAGTCACACGGGGACATAAATCTGTTCAGTAAGTCAGTCACTTTTCAGAACACCGCTGCTTAGTTCTGTTAGTATTTTTCTCCTTTTGGATATTTTTTTCTGTCTGGCACAACACAAGGTTAGTAAGTCAGGCATGTTTCGAAGGTTTTTAAAGAAGTGAAGCAACAGGAAAAAGATCTCTTTTTCTCCCTGTTAATTATGCTTCCCAGGAATGGGCTTATGTACCCATTTTAAAGACAGCATTGGCATGACATGCCTTTTTTAGGATTTTCATATACAGTTCAGAAGTTACCTGCTTGAGAAATGAGAGCAGGATCTTTCCATGGCTGCATGTCAGAATCCTCCTAGCTGCAAAAGCAGTGAAAACTGACCTTTGCTCTCTGAACAAGGAGTCTTCTGGCATGGAGCTTAGTTTTCCTACTGCTCTTCACAACTGTAAATAATGTTAGTATACCCTGAATTCAGTGCATGCAGCACTTTACATTACTATTGTGTATCTTAAAATAAACAACATTGCAAGCTGTTTATTTTGGTGTTACTATGTATGCATTTTTTAAACAGTGGTTACTTAAACAAACGTCTCTGTTCCCACAGCACTTAAAAGCTGCTGTTTGCTCATTGTGGTTTTTGGGTTTTGTCACTTTTGTTTTGATTGTTTCTGAAAATCACACTGGAGGATACAGAAGACAGGAGTATGTTGTACTTGTTCCAAACAAATGCTTCATGTCACAGCTTTTTCTTTGTGCCAGTTTTTCCCATGTTCCTAGCAGAAATAATTTTGGTTTAGCTCAAATGTAGAGATCACGAGTATTCCAGATTGGTTCCAACTGTCCTCAAATGCATTTCTGCAGGCCAGTCAGGCCATGCATTTGTTATCAGAATTTGACCCTGAGATAGCAAAATTGTTTTAATTACATTAGTACTGATTATTTATTCATTGCTTAGCAAAACAAAAGGTGCAGGGGATGAGAATTTGGGGAATTGAGGGTTTCCACATCTTCTTTCATCCTCTCTCATCAGTCTTCATTCATCCACCCTAGAAACCTCAAGTGCCAAGCAAACTTCTGTGGTTGGAAATGCTTATATGAGGTTGATGAAAAAGCCATTATCAAAGACATCAACCTTTCAAAGCCACATTGCCACAGCTTAGTGGCCCTCTACACACAGAGGGAACTCAGAGGACACTTGCTGGTCTGACACAGTTCTGCCAGAGGGCTACGTGACCTACACTGGTTTTCACCTGTAGCAATGAGCTTTTGGTGATGGCTGTGCTCCTTGCTATGCCATGTATACTGTCCTCAGGTTGTGGTGTATTTGGTTAAATCTCAGTAAATGGTGAAGGAAAAAAATTATGTCTCCCTTCACTCACACTCCCCACCTTTGTAAAAGGTGTCTATGGTACCTCATAATTGTGATAGTTATTCTATAGTTGCTCTGTTCCACTTTGCCAATTTTTCCTAGGTAATCTTCAATTAGCCCTTTTTGCTGAGAAAGAAAAATACTTACCTGAGTCTGTAGAGTTGTGTCTTAAGGGACTAAGAAATCAGACGCTTCCTCTGTATGAATATTGCACTATTATAAGGAAAACTGAGGACAGCATAGCAAGACCACCATCAGTATTTCTTAGCAGAGGCAACATTGGTAGGTTGAAGGGTATGTGTTATTAAAAATGGGTGGTCAGCTTACCAGCTTCTGCCCTCATTTTGTAGTGAAAAGTGCCTGGGCAGTCATGAAAGTGCTGAGGTGATTCCTGTGTGGAAAAGGTTTAACAAGAGTGCTCCAACAAACATGGGAGACAACACTAAACAGTATCAGGTACCGAACTAGCTCCGTCCAACCTTGAGATCAAAACAGCAGAGTTTGGTTTCCTCGCGCTTGGATATGGCTGAGAACTGAGTCTGAGTTATTAATTTGTAGAGCTTGTAAAGGTTGACTGTCTTTTTGCAACAGAAAGTAATCTCTTCACTCAACTGCTAATTGCCCCATGATTTTAATCAAGCAAGATTCTTAGATAAGGAAAATTAGTGTTTGAGAAAAATTGTGAACACACTTCTTTTGCAATTTGTGTAGACTGTAAACCAGTTTGTCCTCCTTAATGATGGTCTTCAAAGATAACAGGTTGAAGGGTGTGTTGCAGTCCTTGGCACAAATATAGCATATTTCAGAGCTTTGTTGAGCAAGCTGTGTGTTTTTGAGAAAGAAATAAAAAGTTGCTTGCATTTTTTAATGTAGTTATGATTTATTATCTTTTATTTATAGCTCAGCAGGTGTTGATTTTCAGCGCTGTGTATACGCTCATTTGCTTCTGGACTTCAATACACTGGATGACCCCCCCTCTCTCAGTAGAACTATGTGACAATTAAAGATGAGAGGAGCATTTGATAGAAAAGTGGCCAACAGCAGAGCAGTCCAACAGCAGCTGGGCTATGACATTCTACCTACTGAGGGAGGACAGTATAATATAACAGTGTTCCGCAGCTTTCCTTTTCACACCTAACCTTTTCATCTAATTTGCAGAGCTATTAATTTGTTTGCTTGTTTTTTTCTTTTCACCTGCTGATAATTTTTCTCCTAATCAACCATGAGTCTTCCACGACTTTTGTTATGCTTCACTCACTGAGAAATGGATTAAATCTGCTTCAATGCTAGTATATACATTTAAAATAGTTTTGCATGCTTTTTTCAGTCTAAATACTAAGCCAACAGTCTAATTTGTGACTGAAATTACTAACATCATTTAACTCTGTAGGTGAACATTCCACCTCTTCTATCTGAGAGACAGAAGAAGGCAGAATGATTAGCATTTTTGAAATGCTGTTAGCAGAAATGAAAACTACTTAGCGGCAGCAAAGTTTTGTGAGAAGGAGCAGGTGACATTAATTATTTTAAAAGTATTCTAAGAAGTGTTTTTTTCTTGGTTTTCTAAATAAAATCTGCTCTGCTAGCCAGACGAATGCTCCACGGAGACAGATAAGGGTCAGCAGTGAGTGGTGATGAGGCCAAGAAATGATGCAAGTGTAGGAAGATCCCAGAAGTCCCAGTATGTTCTCCAGGCTTCTGGTCGGCAGAAGTTTAAAGAATTTCAGAGTTGGAAGTTTACATGCAGATCGTAATGTTTAAGAGCCATTGATGCATCTACATTTTATTTTCAGGCCTGCTATGTACCAAGCTGTATATTCATGGTCCACATCCGAAAACACTGTAACAAATGGATTATTTGAATAACTGGGGACATTTGTTAGAATATTTTCTGATGTGGAATGGGACATTTGAATAAGCTTTACATTTCTTAATATGTGGACCTAAGTTTCTAAACTGTATTTAAAAAAAAAAGCAAAAAAAAGAAGAGAGAGTGAGGATATCAGTTTACACTTGATTTTAAAATAAACCTGCTTTCTTTCATGTAGTAACAGGAGAAAATTAGCAGCCCTGCAGTTTTATCAGAAGTTTTTGTGAAGTCTTGGGAAAATTTTTTCTCCTTCATTTGGAGGGAACCCTGATTAAAACTCTTACCATTCCACATCTTTTCAGTGTCCTATTCTCCATTGCTCTGATCCTGTTCTTCACATGATTGATTCTGGCAAAATAAAACACTGATCAGCCCATACATTTGGTAGAGTGCTTTTAAATAAATATCCCTGCTGTGTCCTAGCAGAAAGCAGTCACACAGTTTTGACACAACCTAATCATGTGCAAAGCTAAA
The DNA here is from genome assembly GCA_013399875.1 of Gymnorhina tibicen. NCBI lineage: Eukaryota > Metazoa > Chordata > Aves > Passeriformes > Artamidae > Gymnorhina > Gymnorhina tibicen. Next base: position 789,053 of record VXAZ01003274.1, read on the forward strand.
CCTTTAGTAGCTAGTTCTTGCAGACATTTTTTTTTCTTCTTTTTCCCCTCCCTTCTTCTTCACATGGCCCCTTCGGAGCTGCTGGAGGGCGTTGTTGAGAAGTTGCTACCGTTGATACAGTTGCTATTAATCACAGTCTGCCGTGATGTGACGCAGGTTCTAATAACATCCCATTGAGCTGCCCTTGTATGCTGGAGGCTTACCAACAGCACTAGGCCTTTGATATTCATCTCACACCAGGATAAAGAAAATGTAGAGTTAAAAAAAAACCCAACTGCAAATAGGCAAAGAACAAAAAAGGGGGAAAACATAGCAAAATCAAAAACAGACACGCTTTCTGTGTGCTGCTTCGTTTACCATGGGAGCAGCAAAGCTATAAATCTCTGCTGTGTTGTTTGAAAATTGAACATGAGGCTGCTAAATTTATCATTCATTCTTTGTTGTTTCTGGGTAGTAGCTGCCTGACTTGGCTGACTTTGGTTTCTGTCCCCTCCTCAATAACAATTTTTGTTGTCATCGTTGTTTCAATACATTACACACGCAAATCAAAATTTTACCGGATCAAGGAATATTGGAGGATTTAGTAAAGTGCTCATAAAGGGGAGGAGGAACAAATTTGCTGCATGTTACACATCATGCTTCCTTGGCAACTGACTCCCTCACATTCATAATTACAGGAACATAATTTTTAAAAAGCAGCATGGGCAGGGGGAGGGAGAGGGAACACTTCCTTTGGTTAAAGACATTCACAACTTTTAAAAAATGTGAGTCTTTGAAAATTAGAAAAAAAAGTTCACCCATATGCTCTGTAAAGATTAAACCTGGAGCCTGATAGAACTGCACAATCACCTTCTTTTGTTAGCACTTCTTGTCCATGTTGAACTGCAAAGAAAAAAAGGTGGAAAGCAAGCCTGCTACAGATGTGACTGGCTATGAATATTCATGAATGCCATTGCTCCTCCTTTTCTACTGGCATCCAAGCCATTCTGATCTCCTTCTCTTTTTTCCTCTTCTCCTTTCCATTCCCTTTCCTTCCTCAAGACTGAACAAGACTGCAGTTTTATTTCGGTAACAGCCTGGTACGATACAGTTATCAGTGGCCTCCGAAGCCTTTTATTTCCATTAAAAAAAAAAAAAAAAAGAGAAAAAAAAAGAAAAAAAAACAAAGGAAAAAAGAAAAAAATTGTAATTATCCACAGTTTTATGAATCCACCTCCCCTTAATGTTCATTATTTAAACCAGCAGCAATTACAAGTTCAAAGGGGTTTAGAGGGCCAGCAACCCGCATAATCACTGCCAAATTAAGCGGGACTCATTCGTCACAGAAGAGTACACTCTGAGCAGTGAATCATGCATGCAGTGACAGGCACTGATTTACATAAAGACGAAATCTGTGCCCTCTAGGGCTGAGTGTTACTTTATCTCAGTGGCCCTGTGATATATGCATTTTCTTTTGGTGTTAGGAAGGTTCAGAGACTGATGCTGTCTAATACATTATATTTTATTCTCACTAGCATCACTCCTACTGCCTAATAAATACTGATAAAATACTGCCTACACTAATTCATGTATATGTGTATTTAACTAACAATAATCAAAACTTCAAGGCTTTTGAGTTTTTAAAAGAAGTTTTGTCCAGAAAAAAAACCCTTTTCTAATCTGTTTACAATACTTATGAACCTCTTGAGCTCGTGGTTTTTTTTTTTTCTGTTACCAATTTGCAGGTCAAACACTCATTCTTGAAAAAGACTACTTTTATTCTCCACTGCCCCACTCCCTCCCTGCCCCCTACAGTGATTTAACATAATATTTTTTGAGTCATTGTAAGTACTTGTACATATAAGTACATGTGCAGTGTCAGAGGCTGAGACTGAATGTATTACTTTATCCCTAGTTTTCTGGCTATCCAAGGTGTTTTAAGTCAGTGTGGCTCCTCCTTACAGAGACATGCTGTAGGGTCTGGAAAAGTTATATCCATTAAGGGCCTCTATACATGTGACAGTGGAAGACTAACCTTTTCTGTTTGTTAGAAAGGTGTCTCTTACCTTTATCATGCTACTCTGCCTCTGATAATGAACTGTTTAAAGATGTTTTTATATTCTGCTTGAAGGTTCATTTACCTACAACCACTTACATAGGCAAGGTGAATAGATCTTGATCCTTCAGGTAGCAGACGTATCCATGCAGGGAGTATCTGTAGTCTGATACAACAATGAAACCAGAAAATTAGTTTTTGTGTAATCATTACTCACCTTTAGCTACGTTAGCTGCAACTCTTTTCTCCACCACAATAGTGCTGTTTTATGGACGGTGTATACAGTAGTTTGGAAATGGTACTTAACTCTCCTCCCTTAGGGGTGACTCCTCAAAGTTTATTTAGAGGTCCAGTAGCTACAATTTGTGAAAGGCCTCCTTAACATATAAAGGCACTTTACATAAAAGAGTTTGATTCCCAGCTGTCACTGAGACACAGCAGAATGACCCCAAAACATCTGTCTATGGCACCTTGACACAGATGCTGTTTCTACACCAGCTCTGGTGCAGAGAGGAGGTAGCTGGTGGTGTCAGAAAGCAACAGCTGTCTGATCAGCCCTTCTTTTGCTTTGATATGCTACTGCTCACAGGACTGTGCTGTAGATCTAGCATTTGTGGCTCTCCTCCAGTTGTGTAAGTCTGTCTGGTTTTGGTCCAATTAGGCCATTTCACTGGTGAAGAAAAACAGCAGAGTTCTGTATGTGAATGCACAAGCTCATTTTTTGCACAGTGTCACTTGCATATGAAAGAGATCCGTATTGCATGTACAAATCACACAGGAAAATATCATTTGCATATGTCATTGCACTGACTGTGCAAGTGACTGTGCATCTACCGTGTCCACCTCAGCACTATGTCCTCTGAAAGAAGCTGCTGAAGAATTTGAATAATTTAGGTAAAATTAAGACAAAGCCTAGTCACATCATCTTTTTAATTGGATTGGCTACAGTATGTTTAGAGAGGACACTGAAGTTCTTATGGGCATAATTTAGGTATCACTTTTAGGTAGTAGTGCATATTACCAGGAAACAACTTTATGGTTGGTAAATAGAAATTGTACACTGACTCTCATATGGATGTAACTTACGCCACTGTAAAATCAGATTAAATGGATAGTTAGTGAAAGGGAGATTATAATGCGGACTAAGATATTTTTGTGAAGGTTTGTAAATGAAAGTGGAGTGAAGCTCTTATGTGATGGCAGTAGATTTGTGTGAATTGACTGGTTTAGGTTTATTCTATTACACGTTATGGAGTTCAAGAGTCACTGAAGTCTAATACTAAGATCAATGTTTGCAATATTATATATCAAATAACTAATTTCTACCTTTTTATCTTATTATATGCCTAAAAGATGTTAAATTACTATTTAAATATTGGAAATTCTTTAATGTTACATTATATTTTCAAAGAACATAGAAAGTAATGTATTGATCAGTGATGAAGAGACGTGGAAATGAAAACCTTTTTGCCATATTGTACTCTTTTTTGCTTTATTGAATCAGGACAGTTTAATATAAAGGACTTGGCCTCTAGAAGTCAGAGTAGCATGTCACAGTCTTTCTTTGGATATTTCTGGCTTCCATGTACTGACTTTAAATTTCCGTGTGTTTATTGTGGTCTTCTACAGAAAAGTGAATTGCTGAAATATTTTAAGTCATGTTCCCATGCAAGAGTTGTCCGAAAGGAGTTGCAAAGCCTTTGCCCATGTAATTTCTCACTTTGAGCTCAGTCATCTTCATCAGCAGCTTAAGATGTCAAATTTTGTTGATCTGGCTTTTAAGAATTGCTGCAACAGGATTCATATTTTGTCAAAGTGCCAAAGGTTTTTGCTTTTAAAGTACAGGAGAGTAAATTAAGCCTGGTTTTGGCTGGATTTAGAAAACAGCACATGGGCATGCCTGGAACTGAGACAGTGGAGTTGTCTCATCCACATCCACCTCATTTTAAATGTAAAAACCTAACCTTTGGAACTGGTGGGACTTAGGAAAATAGTGGAATTGCAGGATTCTGGGTCCCAAGGCTGTTTTCAGCAGTGGTCAATGCTCTTGGCCATGAGGGAAATGAAAACAATGAAAAGAAAGTGGCATTTGATTTGAGATCTAATTTATGTAACTATGTCCAAAAGTGTGTATCAGTATCAGCTCAAACCCAGAAATCTGGGATTCATGGCAATCTTGGGGAGGTATGGTGATTGCTGTAAGTTTTTGTGGTTTTTTTTTAAACTTGGGCATCCTTTCTTTCAGCCCTACTAACTGTGATGTGGCTGATATGGTGAATATATTTAAGTACTTAACATGGAAAATATCTTATTTTCTTTCACTCTTGATCTTGTGCATCAGCTTTCAGATTTAATTTATTTTGATTTCTCTGTTTTAACTATGGATATAGACTGTTGGGAAAGGCTTGGAGGATACAGTTGCTTTAATGATCAAATTCCCTTTCTCCTTGGTCTAGCCTGTATGAAATCTTGATGCGGTTTAGAACTAAAGAGCCCATCAATGTTCCTTTTGTTGGACATGCTTCATATATTGTAGTGAAGTTATATGCATCCACATAGGTTGTTAGGAAAAACTTAACATGCCACTGGTGGGCAATGAGGGAGAGTTAATTGTGTAGATGTCCCAAGACTACACCAGTGACCAGTGCACATTGTAGTGGTCATATGAATCCATCTTGAATAAAAATTAAGACAGGTTTTCAGCCAATAGCCTAAGGTAAAATCCTAGTGTTAATAAATATGTGCAGATGAATGAGATATTTTTCTGTCTTTATCATTTATAAATCTTGGTACTGTAGATATAGGGACAGACATCTAGGGAAGATTAAAAGTTAAATTGGCATGTGTTTTACCATAACTGATAAGCACGTTGTGTTTTTCTATGCAGAAGTATCTTGTTTTGCAGTCCAGAAGCATCCCCGGAAGGGAACATGACTGAGCCTCTTTTCTTCCCAAGGGAATGGGGCTTTTTTCACCTCCTCTACACTGCCACCACCTTGTGTTGCATTAGCCAGAGTCTTTTCCTGGCCCTGCAAACATCAGGTCTCCTTTGAGCAGCTTTTTCTAATGCCATCTCTCAGTACAGCAAAGCATCTATGTCCTCTGCCCCTGTGCCCTGGCCACAGGAAGATTAGAGGGGCAAGTCTTCACTTGGTGCTGATGACATAGCTCCAACGAAATCCAGATTTTGCCGGCAAGCCTAATGTGTAGACTGAAGAGCACTGACTTTTTATACTGGCAGGTTTGGCCTGGGCCTCTGCTTCTCCTCAGAAATTAATGATCTGCATTTTTTGAATGCCACAAAAGGCACCTTTAAAATGTTGATTTCCACTTTTACTGAATTTAGCTCTGAAGGAATCAGTGCCTGCAGTGGCTGGATAACAATACAGTTTTCCTTAGTTGCTATGTATAAATTCACAGATGCCCCTACAAAATTGTTTGATGCACCTTTAGAATCTGATTCAAACTCAAAAGAAAGTAGGAAACTGAGTTCTATGTTGGCACAACGCAGTGATCACTGTACAGTGAACAATTAACACTAAGATTAGTAAAGACCCCTAAACTGGGCATGCACACATCAAGCTATATCCAGAGCACATATGTGCTCCATTGATTTCTAGATGCACTACTGAAGAGTCTGCTATCACCCAGTAGATTTACAGCATCTCTGGGAGTCCTCCAGTTTATACTGTTTCAACTGAGGCTCTTGTAGCCCCTGACAGATCCTGGAATCAGGAAATGACAAAAGTCACCTCATCTTCACCATGCTTATGCACTGAGAACAATTTTTGGAGCCAGTTTTTCTGAAATGGAAATCCTTTGATTTCCTCTGACACTTACTGATGCTTGCTTAGATGACTTCTCCAGAAACCAACCATGCAGAAGAATTCAGGGCTTTTTTTTTCTTTTTGGCTTCTAGCCAACATCCAGAAATCAAACTTTAAAAAACCAGTCCGTGTCATCTAAATGAGAAAGAGCATAATACCTTTCCAGATGTTAATTCTTTTCATGTTATTTTGCAGCTAAGTTTTTTTATGTTAATTGTCCACACCTTCGGGATTTTTTAATTGGGGTTTTTTTTTCAGTATCTATAATATCTATACCAAAAAAACCTAAAAGAGTGTTTACAATTTTCAAAAAAATGGCAGACTTCATCTTTTAACTGTTAGAAACTTCAAGAAGGATTTAAAATTACTTTTGATGGTGGGTTAGCATGAGTGAAAGTCTTTATCTAAAGATCCCACCTGACTTTCTGAAGCACTTAATACCAGGAAATTTGTTTCTGTGGCTTATTGTAGAAATAAGTAGATATGTGAATAAACTTTCTAGTGGAAAGGAATGCTACACAAAAGGGTCTAGAGATGATAATTAAGTTTTCTTTTGCTTTTGATTGTGTTTTTAAAACCAAAGTTCCATATTAGTATGCTGACACCAGTGATCATGCCTATACTTAAGAAACCCTTTCTTTCCTGTTTATTGATAGTAAACCAGCTAGATTTTTAAATGTTTGAATGAATATCAGAGAAAGGAGGTCCAGCAAGAGTTTGACTTCACTGTTATAGATGACTTCAATACCATTTTACCTTCTAGTCTTATGACTTTACTTCCAGTTGCAAACACCATTTCTGCTACTGGACTTCAGCTAGGTTTGTGTCCCATCTCATAAACACCATGGCCTCAGACAGTGTCATGACCCTTTGGTTAGGCACCATTGTCCTACATCATGGTGCCTGACCAGCTTGGGGTATGAATCCAGATTGATTTGTTCTGTGAAGGTTTAGAGTAGAGAAGCATCCACTTTGTTTGCCTATGTTATGCAAAATACAATTTTCCAGGTAGATACAAATAACATTGACAATAAAATAATTAAAGAAATAGATTTATTTTTTTTTTTTTTGAGGCTACCTTTCCTTTTTAGTGTTCTTTCTATAGACTATTCTGAAACTAGTTCACAGCTGTACAAATGATAGTTGAATGTATTTTTCTGTGTATGTAGCTTAGATGACTTGTTAACCCTATGCTATTAGGAATATCACCATGTGTACTGTTAGAGAAGCTACATATCTGATAAACCCAAGTCCCTAAATACAGTGTATTGATAACAGATGTTAGCAGTTTGCCTATGTACCTTCTTTAAATTATATGATAGAAAAAATGTTAGATCATAAAATCATTAATGTTCGTTGTGTATTTGAGAGGTACTTCAAGACTGAGGTCCCCAGGCTTAGGATACGACCAGGTGGGACTGATCCAAGATCTTCAGAGGCAGTGTAATGTAAGGTGTTGCCATACTGATGAAATATCTGGGATACATATCAAAAACCCCAACTGCTCAATCAACATAACAGCATTTTACATGCAACACTGGTTGAGAGTTTTTCCTATATGGAAATATTAACTTTCATTTTCTAGCTTGCGTTAGAAGACAACAAGCTGGAATATCTGTGCAGCTACTACAGTACTGTAAATGAAAAGCACTAAGGTTAGTGTCTGACCTGCAGGGAAAAAACCCAAAACCAGCAGGACAGCACTTACATCGAATTTTGTGTTGTCAGATCATTTGGTTTCACCAGAACTGCTTTCGTTTACCTTCCTCAGAGCAGTTTAAAAGTTGTTTAGCCCTTCAGGAGTTTTTACTCACTTCCTTATCGGAAGGAACAAAGTCAAACCTATGGAAACTATGTATGCAATTGGCAAGGATTTCAAAATTGGTGTGTCCTTTGGTTCACAGACTAAGCTTGACCTATATATATATAGACACACGTGTGATTCATTAACGGTAATAGGGAGTTTTCTGATATGACTTCTCATGCATGTCTCATACAAATAAAATAAATTGTGCAGTCTTTTGACATGATTTATATACTTAGGACTTGATCCAAGTCTCAAAAAAAATAATGGAGAGTCATCTTTGAGAACTAAAGCCAACAAAGATAGTCACAAGCTTTCAGTATGGAAAGGGTAGGCTCGAATGCTGGCGAAGCTTTTTTGGTTTAACAGATAAATATTTTAATTAAGTTGCCCTTGAAGATGGCAGAGATGCCTAAAGACTGACATCTCTCTGCTTAAACAGCAACAAGAGTCATTCAAATGAAAGAGGCAACCAAGCCTTTCCACAGGGTCTAGCATCAAACCTGTCTTACAAGTTACTCTGCTGAAATGCTCTTCAGTGCTTTCGGCTGAGACAGACAGCAAATGTGTGAGAAGGGTTGTGGGTGGGGTATGCAAGGCAAACATTTGTGCACAGAGCCCAGGATTTTAAAAGAGCTCAGTGAAAGTGGTGAGCACTGTTGAAAAATCATCCATTGACATTGTGATTGGTTCTAAACCTGGCCGTGGGAGCAGATTTGAAATTATTTTCACATAGGTCACTCAGTTCAGCCACTGAGTGAAAGATTCACTGATTTGATTCAAATTCAAGTCATTGTCAGAGCAGAAATATAAGAACCTAAAGACACGTGCACATGCAGGGCAGCACGACTTTGGAAGTCTTTTGACAAATTTATAAGAAGGCCCCATCTTCAAATATTTACATGGAAAGTGAACAGGGAAGTTCTTTTTAATGAATCTCCGGATCAGCACTATATCAACATGTAGTACGTTGGATTTCTACAAAGCCTATTTTTATTATATTTGTATTTAACAGACATAGTGCTATTTTGAGGAGAGAATTTTTTTTGATGAGCAGTAAAGATAAATGTTCCTCTGGATGAAGGGAGGGACGGAAAGCTGTAGAGTACTCAGTGTGATAAGTATTAGAGAGGTAAGACTTGAGATAGGAATGTAACACTGGAATTATTTAGATAACTTGTCTTGAAGTTTCTAAGGCATCAAAAAAGATAACAAATATCAAGTGAAATATTTATACTTCAGTTGCATACCATGTGCAGTGGGAAGATAGCTCAGCCTTTTTTTAAAAATTTTTGTTAGGCAAACAGATATTTCAGATACTGGATCCCTGAAGGCAGTGGTCAAAATTAAGGAACTACTAAAACTGAACATTTAGGAAGTTTGGGCTATGGCAGCAGTATGAAGCTTATAATGCAGTCTTTTGTGACAGGAATATTGCAAGTGGGGTTCTCAGAGATCACTGAGACAAGAGCAAAGTTCTCTCATTAACCAGCTATATAGCATACTTTTGCATATTCAAAAACCAAATACAACTTCAGATTTGCCTAGTGTACTGTTATGACCTCACATACAGACAATAGCTAGGCTCAAAAAACACTTTATAGGTTGCTAAGTGAAGGACTTTGAAGGTAGAGAATGCCAGATATTTTCTTCATTCTCAGTTCCACTTTTCTATCGCCTTTGTGGTGAATGAAGCTTGTATCCTTTCACTGGAAGGAGAGAAAATTTTATGTATTCATACAATTAAATATTGCATCATATTTTGTATATACAATGGGTATTTTCCTGGGGCAAAGCATTGTCATTTCCCCTGTCCAGTGATGTGATTGCTGCTGAGTTTTAGGTCTAGCACAACAAAAATAACACATTTAAAAGAACCCCCAACAATGAAATTTTAAATCTTGTTAGAGTCCCTAACTGCAGGAACCATCAACATGTGCTAGCATGGTACAGTACAGTACAGTGCAGGAATCTTCACTCACCACTTAAATGCAGAAACTTCTGTGATACTTTCCACTCTTAACAAAGTCCAAAAAGTACAAAACAGCATAGCACAGAAGCAAGGGTAAACACAACAACACTCTGTGAAGTTGTAGGAGGAAACTTAGGTAGGCAATGGGGACTTGATGAGGACACTATGGTTAACATTTGTGCTTTATAATTTTCAAAGTGTTTTGCAGACTTTACCAAGAAATGATAGTAATCATACTAGAATTTTGCCCCTTAACACCTTTTCAGTCAGATAAAGTGGGAAGAATATTTTTTAAATTGTGTTGGGGAAAAAAAAATTGCAATATGTCCCACCTGATTTCCTTAAGGCTCAATCCACATGATTCTCACTAAATCCATAGGATGTGGCAGTGCCAAGTAACTAAGAAAATAAGATTGCTGATTTGATAACAACTAAGATGTTGTTGTTAGGTCTTTGTCTTTACACAGATTTGTGCAGCACCAAATGTAATGATGAATCCTTGTTGGCAACCTTGAACTACGATGGTTAAGAATAATGATGGATCAAAGATGAACTCAGGTGACTGATTTTAGACAAAATTGGCAGAAAATGTCATGCTGACTTTCCACCAGCACATTAAAAAAGAGAAATATACTAACATTTTTTCCAGACTGGCATGTCATGAATTGAGAAAACTGGACAACAGACTACATTTACCGTTCTCTTTCTTATTGTCCTTTTTACCCCAAAATGAACGATTTCTCTTATCTTCTCTCTCTTCTGTTTGTTTTGTGGGACTCATCTGTCCAGCAGTTGTTGGAGGTCCAGGTGGAACTTTTTCACCCACCAGGATTTCTGCAGATTTTTCTGTGGCAAATTAATACTTCCCTTGCACATTTATCCATCAAAATATTGTTTCTAGCTTCAAAAGGTTCACTTCTCCAAAGAATCCCTAATTTCAGAATTGCTAAATTTCCTCCTCCTACTTTCATGCAGTCGATGAGAATTCCAGGGGCATACTGGTTTTTTAATATAATCAAATGTAAATGAGATAAGATTTTGGGTATTATTCACCAGTGGTGTTGTGCAAACCCAAGTGACCAATGGAAACAAATCACGTGATAATGATCAAGTAGGAATTGTGAATTGGAGTCTCAGGATAAGAGATCAATAGAAAGTCTCATCAGACTGTCAGTATAGAGTTCTGTTGACTACACAGCCTTCTTTCCCACAGCCATCCGGAAATTCACAGGCTCCATTAACTTCCAAGGGTAGATTATCAAAACAGGTGCACTGCACTGTCAAGAAAGAAATACCCTGAACAGAAACTGAAAAATACTGTGGGCAGTGTGTGTGAATTCCTTTGTCCTCCAAACTACAGATGTAACAGAAATAATACATCGGGTCATACTCTAATCTGGGGTGGTCAGTTGGAGCAAAATCTGTGCAAAACAAACTTAATTGTAATTATGAAAGCCAGAAATTCTGAAATAAACTGGAAGTATTATTAACAGTAGAACCACAGCATAGCAACAGACAAAAGCAATTTAAACAACTCCATCAGCTCAAAAAAGTCTTTAATATTAACATAGCACAAATTTCTGAACTTCACTTCCCTGAAAAGTCTTGGTTTGGAAATTACTGTGAAGATAGTATGTATATGGAAAAGTACCTCAGATGAATAAATAAAATACTGAGGCAATAAAATACTGAGATTTTTATAATCTCTATAGTTGTTGTTGTTATATGTATCTATTTACATTTCAGTGAATGAAAGTAGCTGGTTTTGCTGCCTTTGTTTTTTACACAGCAAATTTAAATGTAGAAAAGTCTGTCTGCAGTTGTATGTCAGAATCCACAGCACTTGTAGAGAGTCCCATTGAAATCCAAATATGGATATGGGAGATCAAGTTGAAATCTGTTGGAGGGGGAGCAATATGACTTCATTGCCCTCTATCGCCATTCTTTTTTTTGGCTGCCTTGCAGTGAATAATCAACTGAACTTGGATGGCAAAGAGAAGTTGCTATATAGGCTGCTGAGCTCTACAGCTAGCAGACCTGCCAAGTCTTAGCACTGAGAAAGAGACATTTGTCTGACTTCTTTCACACTGTCCCATGTATTTTCAGAAAACAAGTCATGCACTTGCAGCTTTACTTTTGGGCCCCACAATTTCTGTTCTGCTTCATGATCCCTTGTGCCAGACAGGCCTATAGACACTTAGCTGTAGCCTGGGCCATGGGAAATCACGGAGTGGGAGAGAAACTGCTGCACCGGGCTGCTCTTTAGAAGTGTAAATCTAGCAACCAAAAGGCTCCTGACAGAGACATATCTGGAACATGGACTCTCTGCTGTTATGTGAGGGGCTACATGCCTCCCACACAACTCTTCCCCTTTTTCTTGTTCTGCAGTGACCTGACATGCAGGGTCAGGTGCACGGAGGCCTTGGGAAGTTGAAAGGTCTACAATGTCACTATATAGCTGGGAAGAATATGCTTCTTGTATAAATATTAAGACCACAGGTATAGGATTAATTCCCGCGCTTTCAAAAAGCACTAAATCTGAGCTCAAGTAAGTGAAAATAGATTGCAGGCAACCTTCTGCAGCAAGAAGCATGTCCTGAGAGTTAGCAGTGAGACTTCATTTAATTTGCTCATAATCAGAGTAATAGTCTCTTTGCCATGGTCTAGAGGGGAAATAGTCTTCCTAGGTTAAGTTTCTGGGAGTTCTCATGGGTGCTGATCTCCATCACAACTCTCCGTCTTCTCCTCAGCACACACCATAAGCAGTTGACATAGCACTGAAAACAGTAGAAATAAATTATTGAGCAGCTAATATAGTCATCTCTTTTTTTTTGAGTCTGTCTTTATGTCCTTCATTCATGTCTTCTTTTGTGATCTCAAATGAGTTTTCTGAACTTAAAGTAAATGCTTGCAAGGACAAAATGCATACCTGTGAATAGTTGCCACTAATAGTATATCTGTTAAAAAAACCTCAGAAATAATTTTGTACCTAACCAACATCAAGTATTAGAAAGAACTGTGAGGAGCAAGGCTGAAATTTCTTTTTCTTCTGTTGTGGGATACTGAGTCTAGTCAATAGAGATCCTTTATTGAGCTTTCCATACCTTCCTTTAGACACCACATTAGAGACAACATTGCAAGGGCCCATTCTCTCATATGAGAGCATATGAGATGGTGAAAATACCACAGTAGTTAACATCTTTTGAGCTCTGTTTCCTAGATTCCATTTTGAGCTATGTTTCCAGTACATAGTGGAGAAAGTCCAGTGAAGGGCCATGAAGATGATTAAGGGACTGGAGCATCTTGCTTCATACAAAGAAAGCCTAGGAGAGCTGGGACTGTTGAGCCTAGAGAAGAAAAGGGGGAATCTCATCAATGTATAGGAATACCTTAAGGGAAAGTGCAAAAATGAAGAGAGCCACTCTCTTCTCAGTGGTTCCCAGAGACAGGACCAGAGACAACAGGCAGAAACTGAAACACAGGAAACACTCTGTGAGGGTGACTGAGCACTGGCATAAGTTGCCCAGGGAGGTTGTGGAGTCTCCATCCTTGGAGGTATTCAAAAGTCATCTGGACCTGGTTCTGGGAAACCAGCTCTAGGTGACCCTGCGTGAGCATAGGGGTCAGACCAGATAACTTCCACATATCCTTTCCAATCTCAACCATTCTGTGATTCTGTGAATATTAATGCTTTTCTTGTGTGTCTTAAATTCATTTGTTATTTTCTCATTCATTATGCTCTACACTGGGGGAAAGTTGGTGTTTGAATTTATTTGGTTTGTTTTGCTCTGGTTTGTTTTTCAAACTATGTGCCAAAATGAATTTCCTTTCAGAAAGGGAGCCCCATAGCTATTTTTAGAGGACATCTACCTCTTGTATGTTCTGCAGGCTTAGAAGACCTTTCTTCAGGAAGGTGCATTGCCTCCCTGTACTTTTAATATATTGCTTGCAAGACACCAAGAGGAGATTTGCCTCCCATCACAGCAATGTGAGCTAAGCTGTAAATGCAAAAGTAACACATATCATTTGGACTCACCTGTCAACAATAGCCTAGGCATTCAGAAGCATTCCAGAGAATGCCGGGGTACTGGGAAAAATAGGAATTTCATGCAGCAATAACCCCAAAATCTGTGCAGTTTGTGGCAATTGGAGAGATGTACTGGGGAGGCAGTTGGAGAGAAAGGTAGGAAAGGATGCAGCTGGATTACTGAAAGGCATGTTTACTGCTAAACCTCTACCTGGCAACTTTCTGAAGAGGGAGAGGCCCAGCTTTGGGCAAGGGAGCTGGGGGCAAGTAACAAGCAAGCAGTTCTGGAAAAATCACCTGGTCAAAAAATGAGGAAGTTGAAGTCTGAGATGTCCTAGGTGTGTAGGTATTGTGCACATACTGTGTATAAGGGAGCTGGGGGCAAGTAACAAGCAAGCAGTTCTGGAAAAATCACCTGGTCAAAAAATGAGGAAGTTGAAGTCTGAGATGTCCTAGGTGTGTAGGTATTGTGCACATACTGTGTATATATAGCACAGGTATGTGCTATTGGTCATCAAGACCAGGGGAGTGTGAAGAGGAAGAGTATGGTAATTTTTTTGCTACAGCTTGCATCTTAAATTAATCTAGATTTTAAGGCAAATCAGCAAAGACTCATCAATCAGTACCAGATTAGCTTTACCTTGTTCAAGTAGTATAGCAGACCGGAAAATTTATCAGGGTTAAGTCCTATCCAGTCCTATTTAAAAGTTCTAGATTTTTCCATCCAGACATTTCATCTCTTTGCTCACATAGACTTCCAAAGAATTTATCCTGAGGGGTTATTTCTTCTTGCATTGCAGTTACAAGGCATTAGTTCATGCACTGCCGGTATGTCAAAACGTGTAGCTGATAACTTGGTTACATCATTAGTTATTCCTACCTCAGGTGGAAAAAAAATAGCTGTCTTAAAACGCTGCTCAGTGTGCGTGTTCTGCAGATTCTCACAGAGGGACCTGTGGTTACCTCAGCCCGATGATTGCTCTGCATTCTTCTGATGTAGACACCAAGAGCTGTTGAAAATAATTGAGACGCTTGTCAACAGAGTGGGAGACTGGACTTCATCAAAACTGTTTTAGTCTCCAGGACTGATGACCTTTTGACGGAGTTTGTTTTAGTTAGGAATTAAGTGTCCAATCCTGTGTAGTGTGAAGCGCCTTCCCTGAGGTGCCGAGTATCCCTGTTTCTCTTGTGGTTGCTCTGGCGCTAAGCATCTCTGTCAAGACGCTGAGCACTTTGCAGAATAGGGCTTCAAACTGCCTTTGAAAGGAGAAACAAGGTTTTCACTTCTGTTTTTTTAAAGAATGAATTTAAATTTGAAATACAGAATTGTTGTGAGTAATCCTCTGTTCATCAAGAATGAAAGCTATAAAGGAAACTAATTTAGCAGATCCAAACTAAAATCACTTTGTTGTCTAGAACTGGGGTATAAAGGCAGGTACTTTAATGCAGGGAAAATACATGCATATCATTTTACAGAAGAGGAATTTGAAAAAGAGTGAAATTCCCTAATTATCCTCTGCTATTAATATTAGTATTATAATGCTGATCATAATGTTTAAAGAAAAATATAAGGTTTCTGACTTGTTATATGTTTCCAATTTTTTTTTTATTGCTGTAAACTGAGCCAGCTGATGAACAGCCTCTAGGGATGAGACAGGATCACCCTTGTTTCCTGTTCAGCCTTGCTCCAACAAAAAGCTAATGAAAGAAAAGAACGTAATGGCCTTGCAACCCAGGTAAAAGGTTCAGGAGAGTTCACAGGTCAATTGATTTCTAATCTCACTTTATGTTATATTTCAATCAAAAAAACCCCAACCCAAAACAAAACCACTCCAGTCCCATAGTGCAAATATATGTTTGGCAACAACACCCTGATTTTACATTGTCTTTGAAAATTAAGTGTTAAACCTCTCGCAGCAGAAGGACACTATGTGAAGTGCAGCAGTGAGCGTTCTAAGCAATTTGAAAAATTCTTCTGTTTAGCTATGTCAATAGGGATGGTGGTATATCAGCATATATATGCACATACAAATATATTTCAAGGTGGAAATATTTAATTAGCCCATCTGTAAGCTTAAATAGCAAATCTGCATTCAATACATTCTCAATTAATTTAGTGAAAATTGCACCATTGACCATTTCTTTACTGCACTATCTCAGAATGGAGCAGGGAGATATTAGTTGCATCACTGTAGAGCAATGAGATTTCTGTAAGTCGTGATCTGCTGGCATGTAATAACTCGATCTGCTTCATGCAGACAAAATATATTAAAAGTATGGACGAGTGAAGTTTGTGCCCCAGGGAGAAGGCAAGATAATGCATTGAAATTGTTCAGAGGTAGTTAGATACCTAATGGTCTAATATGTGAGCTATGTGAGGTCTGGGGTCTGGTTCTCATAAATTCTGGCTAGACTGATCCTGTAATTTCAAGCAAAGGATAAAAGCGTTAACCAGAGTCATCAGTGTTCAAGGTCCATGATGCTGGATATTATTCATGTAAAGATTCAAGAAAAACACTAAAAGGAAAGCTCTGGAGCATATGTGTTTATATGTGACAATATATGTATATATAAAAATATGTGCTGTATTCCTTGTGTATGTGTGGATGTATGCACAGAAATGCACACAGTAAATGTGTACATTAGCATATGTACAGTTACACAGAAATCATGCTAACAACTGAATAGCCAAAATAAGAGCTTTTTGTTATGTGTTTGGTGTTTTGTGTGTTTGTTGTGCGGTGTGGTGGGGTTTTTTTTTGGTTGGTTGGTTGGTTGTTTTTAATGTCTTTAGCAAGTTAATCTATGGAAAAACAAAATGCTAGATCTATTTTACTACTGCTGCTTTGTAATATACATTGTGTATCAACAACATTTTTACACTTGGCATGTACAATTTTTTTTTAAGTTGCCTTGTGTTAATACATATTAACAAAACTTGCTTATGATTATAGCAAAACATGGTTAATGCAATGCTGATACACTTGTTTTCTCACTTTGTACAGCAGCTCTGAACATATTAAACTAGTGAGGTCGCTCCAGTGGCTGAATAGTCGCCACTAGAATTGTGTATTATGCTTCCTGATGAGTACATGAATGTACTGTAATATTGCCTTAATTCACACTTATAATTTTGCATCATCACCGCACACTAATCAAGAATTTGCTGTTTCAAAAACTGTATAGCTGCAGAATTGAAATTAAATGGAAAGAGAAAGTCATAAAAACTATCCCTTATTTTACAAATTGTACAACACAGCATAGATACTAAAAATATGCTGGACTCCATAGATTTCATTTACCATTGTTTCCTTATGCAGTATTTGAGTTATATTCGTCCTGTGGTTTCTAGTATTATAAAATGTAGTCATTCTGTGACTGTAAAATGTCACCTGGATGTTACCATGGATTTACCTAAATCTTTGGATGGGAATGGAAAGAATCTCATGTACACCTCTCCGCCTCCCAGAATGAGTTCTCACCAGCTCCATGGGCTCTGACCGCTTTGTTCTCTGGACTGCAGAGTTAGACCCCAGGAAGGAAAAGATCATGTGATGGTAGAGGAATTCTTATCTCTTTCTTGATAATATGATTATATATATCTTTCTGATAATATGATGTTTTCTCTTACTTGTAAGTACATCCTGATTTAAGAACTCGAGTTTTTGTCTTTCTGAGTATGTATGATTTACAAATATTTTAGTAACTAAGGTAAATCTCCTTTTGCCTTGATGCATACATTTTAAATTTAAACAGAGGACAGGATACAAAAGCAAATCAACAAAGAAAGTAGTTACATTATCTTCAAAATTTTTTTTTTGTCTGTGATGTATCCCTGTTTACTTCTTTCCAGTTCTGTAATGAAGTATTCCCTTGAGAACTCTTGTAACAAATTCCATATTTTTTGACACCAGGGGTGTATCTGCATAGTGTGAGGCATTCTTAGAAGCCCAGAACACTGAGGGGGAGTTGAAAAGGGCTGCAGGATGAGTATTGCGTGTTATGGTGCAAACCCTCTCCCCCTTCAAATTTAATTAGGTGCATTTGGAGGCTATGACCCATTTCTGCAGTGTTGGCACCTGTGTGCCAGTTTTACAGAAGAAAGCACTGAGACCATGAATCCAGTGAGGAGGCAGCTGGAGCTGTTGTGGTTCTATGCAACTGCTTTCTTCATCTTGGGGTAGTGGGAGAGAGGCAATGTAAAGAGTTCTGCTAACACCGCTGCTTTTGAGCTGGTGTTTTCCAGGGTTTGCTTGAGCTTAAAATGCTGCATTTGTATTAAAAAAAATTGGCTCTCCTGCAGACTTACTCTGATTCAAAATATGCACCTCTTTTTGAAAAGAGTGCTGCTTTTAACATTATTAAATTTAGCTTTCTGTATAACATTTCCACATGCGTTTTCAATTAGTACTTTGAAAATTACAGATTTTTGTCAACCCTTAATTGCAGGGCAATAACACACCCATGTCTATTTGACTGACTCATTTGGATGATTGTTCTGACAAAAGCAGAGATCATCTGGCAGGTTTGTAAGGACAAACTATCCAAAACTGCATCTAATTTTGAGGTCCTCAACTCAAAATTCTTTATTTTGCACATGCAAGGATTGAAAACACAGCCAAACTGTACAGTTATATGTGTACTACTTGACCTGTGAAAGCAAATTAGTTAGGATTGTACCACCTGAAAATTAGAGGTCAGATTAATGCCTCTTGGATAAACTGCCCCTCGAAATTTTAATAGTAAGTTTTATAGAGCAATTGCAAACTATCTAGAGCTGCTTTTCAGTAATTAGATGAGCTATTAGGTGGAAAATTGGCAGACTAATGAGTGATTTAAGACACAAAAAACTCAGCTTGCATTGGCAGGATTATGGAAGGGTTAGGTATTTTCAAAAAATGTTGTAAAAGATAACATAGTTGACCCAAAATCAAATATATTTCAGAATATTAATATATTTTTTCCTGTATGAACTTTTAAAACCTATTGTTTTCCCCAAATGAAAGATGAAACATAGATGCTAAGAATAAAATAGCGATCCAAGAGCCCTATGCTTGTTCTAAGATCAGAGGTATGTGTCTGCTGTCTTCTTTCTGTCTGTCTAATTTACTCTGAGGAGAGCAGAGACTATACTGAAGTACATAAGGGGTATCGGAATTCCTTTACGTTCCAGTGTTTTCCCTCCTTCAGGGAATGGATCAGACGGTGAGTGCACAGGGACAACATGACCTGTGAATACTCACAAACCAAAACACAGCTGGCAGGTCTAATTTTAGGTCTTTTAGCCTTGATCATGTCCCTTAAATGTATTAAGTGGAAAAAGAAAAGCATTTAAAATACAGGAAACATCACAGAAGGTCCAAATTCCTCTTTAAATAGAGCCTGTGCATTGATGTGTTTTTCCTCAACTCTGATTTTGTTTAATTTTCTGTGTGATTTTTTTTTAAATGCATGTGAAATTTGCCAGGTTGGCAGTCCTGGAGACAGAAGTCCCCTATCAACAGAAAGGTTGCTGCAACGCAAAGTGGAAATTTGCCTTTCCTACAATGACTTGCTGGTGTGCCAGAGCCCTGACCTAAAAGGACTACCTTTAAGCTTGAGAACATGGTTTAGTTTCCACACCTCATTCCCAGCCTTGTCTTAGACAAGGGGAGAAACAATAGGGTTTATTTTTATTTTCTATTTAATCTAATGGGAGGAAGATAGGGCCTCAGACCTTGACTTTTCTCAGTATCACTTTGTATGACTTTCTGAAATTCTTTTCCAAGATGCTGAGAAAGCTGGGGATTTCCATGCAGACACGCAATGCAGAGATTGCATGAATTATCAAACTATACTTTAAAAAGCTTTCCCTTCAATGAAGTTTTAAAAACTTCTTCCTTCAGTGCTCAATATCCAAGCCATTTTCTACAGCAGACAGTTTTTATCTTTCGATTGCCAAAAACATTCATTTTCCAAGTGCCAAGTTCCTAAGCAAAAAGGCCTTATATTTCTGCGAAGGTGGATTCCTGTTTTACAAACATACAGAGAGGAAATTTTGAGGGAATTGCATGCCTAAAAAATTAATTCAGGGTTTTATCAGAATATGACACTGATTTGGTACTTTTAATTGCGAAGACAGTGTAAAAAATTTTACAAAAGCTTTACTAGAAAGCATAGCTTTTGATAGAACTATTTTTCCATCTGTGTTGATTTTTATTCCTTAGTTTTTGCTTTTTCATTAGATTTGAGAGATCCACTTGCTGGTTTGTTTGTTTGTTTTTAAAATTTTAATCTCTTAACATCTTGCTTTCTTGGTTTTTCTTTCATTTTCCTGGAATTCTTCAAAATGTAAGTGTATGAAAAGCAGAGTGTTCAGAGTGGACAAACTAACGTACAGCATTGATCCCATCTTGTAAGCACACCAGCCCTGGAGAGAAATAAAACTTAAATAGACAATTTTCTGTCAGCTTGCATAGCCCACTAGGTCTGAAACTTGAGAACTTTTTGCTGTGTGTTACAGTGTAACCCTGTCCTACTTGCGACATACGAGCTGATCATAAGCAGCAAACTCTTCGGTTCTGTCAAACATTTTATTCCTAGTCTTTTATTCCTAGTCGTGGACTTTTTCCTATGATCAGATGCCACACAGACTTTCAGGAAGGAAGTCAGAAATTATTGCCTGGAATCCATGTTATAATCTTAACACAGAACCCAGAAAAATGGAAGATCAAATGTGATGTGACTTTACTCATATGTGCAGCAATTCCAACAAAATCCCCCCAAATTAAAATGTTTTCCTTGATATTTTAAGTTAGGCCATTTCAGGCCACAGTAGTCTTTGAGCATTAGTCAATTTATACAGGTAGAAGATAGAGAGGCCAGAAACTTGGCAGGTTTGTAGAGTTGGTAGATATACTAAGCTCAGCTTTCAAGCTCTCCATGTTGTCATGAATTGCAAAAAGAGAATATGGTAATTTTGCAAAGTACATTTTTATTGTTCTTTAGGTCTTCATCTTCTCTTTCCATCACTAGAAAACCCATTTTGTCTATGGTCCTCCCACAGTCAAATTGAAGGAATTGGGCTTCAATTAATGCTGCTTACTGATCTATAAAATGCAGTGCAATGGATACAACACCTCTGAGACAAAATGTTGTGTTAGATTATTAAAGTAACAGTACTCTTCTTACTGACAAAAAATTATCCAACATCAAGAACTGTCTTAACTGCTTTGACTAATGAAGTTAAGTTGCATTTGTTCTGTCCAGCAGAGCTGATGGAAAAGCAGGGAAAGTAAACAGAGAAAACTATATCAGTTCACAAAAATTTTGCCATGTGAGACAAACAAGTTAAACTTTTCGGATAGCTTAGAAGTACTATAAAGATATACACAAAATGAAACACTTGATCCAATTAAAATGTCCTACAAGCACCTGACACATTACACATTTATATTACATATAAAATGAGCTCTGTTTTGAAGTAATTTTCTTCAAATGAAAGTCCATACCTATAGACACCACCAGTCTTAGGATTTAAAACATTTAGTTTCCGATTCTGAGATACAGGGTATACGAATAAGTGCAAAATAGAATCATGACCTCATTCTCAGTGTCCTGTTTAGGACCTGTAAAAGACAGCTAAGATGTCAAGAAAAAACTAAGACAAAATATATTGGTGGAAAAAAAATTGTGCACATTATTTAACTTAAATAATGCTAGAGACTTTAGTGATACCATTTGTGAGAGGGGGGGATTTGAAATTTTACAGGTCAGTGTTAGGACTGTGCTTTTGCTTTCCCTATACCAATATAACAATTTGTCTGCAGTTAAGTGTTAACAAAAATTACAGTTCACAGATGCTTACTGAAGTCTTTCTGGGTATGGATAGCTAAACCTTCAGAAATTTAGTCCTAAATAGCCAGAATCATGAATCCCACACCACCTTGTGCTTGTGAAACGGCACTCATGCTGTAGAGGGACTATATGTACTATTGCAAGGCTGTTTCCAAGTAGCTGAGAGTCACAGCCAGGCATTGAAACAATGAACTATTATCCCATACCTACGATTCCTCCTGATACCCAGGACTGTGATGGAGGAAGCTGCCAGAGTTAAACGCAGAGGGGACCAAAGCTGTCCAAGAGAGTAAAGGATGTAGTTTGTGTCACACTGACAGATACTATGAAACAAAGGAGGAGATGAAGGAGGGACTGGCTGAGTAAGGAGGATGACAGTACACTGGGAAATGAGGAGACTCCAGTTGTAAAGGAGTAGAATTGCAGCACTGGAAGAAGGTGACTGAGAATTAATTAAGCTAGTAGGAACGAACTGGAAGGAGGCAGCTTCTGGACTTGGACACTGGGATTCAAGTGGGATGAGGGAAATGAGGAAGGAAAAAGAAATATCAGGGCTGGTGAGATGGGTGACGGAGGCTGGATGAAGAGCCGGGACCTGACTTAGCCCCCATGTCATTGCAAAAGAGGAGCCTCCCACTAATGCATTCCTTTGAAGCCACTACTGGCAGTCGTTGGTGGCAAATATTAAAAGAAAAATGCCACACACCTTTACATTATTCCCCCGTGGTCCCTCTTGCCACACAGATGTGGGATGTAGAGGAAACAGGTGACAGCACCCTGTATGCAGTTCCTGGTCTAGGAAGGTCCACAGTAATGGAGCAGGACCATTTCAAAGGAAGTCCTGCTCAGAGCTGGAGCAGTGCATGCTCCCTTTTTCTGTGGGGGGTGCTGCAGATGCCAGCATGTACAGGCTGGAGCATGTTCGGTACAGATGGAGTCTTTGAAGAATTTAGCTGACAAACTCTTAAATGTCTTTACTAAACTAGTGCTAATTGAAAATTTTCAAAGGTTTATAGCTTGGCCAAATGTGGGTGGATTTTCAAAGAGATGGCAAAAGGCACATCCCCAAGAGCAGGGCCATCCCTTCTCCAAATGTTATGCTTCTGTTCCAAAGCACATTCTCCTCAATTAAATATAGCATGAAACAACATACCAATATTTTTCTTTAATTTCATTTTCAGAAATGGCTGAATCATTTTTGCTAAAACTTTCCAGAATAATTGAGGCTTGGGCAAACATTCTGCAGACTAAATATCAATTTAGAAAGCAAAGTTTAGCAAATGGAAATACAGTCTGACAAGAGGAATACCTGTTCTGTCTAAAGTAAACTGAAAGTACAAGTTTTAGGAGTCCTTTTCCAGAAATTAGGAAGAGAGGAACTGGTAGTAAGTTGCTGCAGATTTGTAGCACTGCTCAGGAGGACAGAATTTGTCTTTAAATGCACTCCTCATATTTAAATGCTTACACAAGTTAATTCAGTGCAGATATTACTAGTGAGTGATTTGCCTGCATGGGAAGGTTACTTCTGTGGTGTTGCCAAATGCAGTGAGGCTTTGGCAGTTACATAGTGATAGCAAATCACCCAGTCACGTAAATTAAAATTCCCTCAGGGTGGCTTTAATTTCTGTATCTAACTTGCTCAAAATGCTTTTAAAATTTGCATTGTAGAGTTAGTGTGATTTACTCATTCAAGGTATGTCCTGTGCCCTCTCTCTTCACCCTTGGATGTGTTACTAACTTCTGCTTTTTCATAATATCCTGACCGAGTGCCCCTCTGCAGCGTCAGAATTTCCAGCAGGTGAATACTGCTGCATTCTGCTTTAAAAAAGAGCTACAGGTTATGTTTTCTTCTGTTGCACCCAGACAAATCTAACTAACACAAATTCTAACCATCTGTATTAAAGCAGTGATGCACACTTTTGAGGCTGCTGGAGAAAGAGCAGGTTTTGCCATATATCTAGAATACTTACCTTTACGTCCCATCCCCCACTCCCTTTTCACAGAAATGGTGGATAATACATTTCCCTTAGGGAGGATTTGAAAGCATTTATTATTATGATGGCTAACATGTAGGCTCCTATCACTGTGGAGATGAAGCCTACTTTCACCAAAACAAAACTTACTTTCCTCTGGATAGCAAGTTCCACACTGGAATAGGCATCAAGGCGATTGTCAATTCGCACAGTAACTTTTGCACTGCTCACCTAATTCAGGTGGTGGGGAGCAAATGACACTTCAGCATATTGGGAGCCATAGACATAAACCTGAGATCCTTGAATCAGAACCTGGACCACCAAAGATGTGCCTGTAATTTGCAAATGTTTGGTGTGTCCGTGGGGATCCTAGAAAACTTACAAAGCCATCTATCTCAGAAAGGAGAGATGTCCAGCTGGGAGGTGAACATAATACAGCCTGAGGGAAGTAGTACTGTCCCAGGTTCTGTGCTATCAGATTCTCTCATCAGGCAAATTGGAATGAGGGAAGTGCTCAACTGTCAGCAGTAGTTTATCATCACTGGTGGAACTGGAAAAGTTTTTTGGGAAACTGGTAGAAGCTTAGAAGAGAGATACACAGAAGCAATCAGTGAAGAGTAACAGGCGGTTGTGGATTTTATATGCGATTCATTGAATGGTTCCTTGAATTGCACCAGTTGCATGCCAGAAAGTACAAGAAGAGACCTCCAGACTGGGCTTTACATGGAGAGCTGTACATGGTACAAATGTCTTGTCTGGAATTTAGAGAACATGTTAAGCTTTTGTATGTGGGCTCCGGGAGCTCTTCTTGTTCCAGTCTGTATTGTGCTAACAGCCCTTAATCCTAACAGAAGATTGTGTGTTTGTTTTGGTAGGGGGGAAAAGAAGCAGGAAAAATTTGCTCATTTAGTCTTAAGTATATTTCTAACCCTAAGAAAGGCTGTGTGAGGTATCTGTAAGAAGTCTCTCTGAAAGAAAGGTTCTTTACAGTTGCTCAGAAAGTAGTACAGCTTGAGGTATTTTATACCAGCCTATAAGGCACTAGATTTAAATTGGTGTGCAGTGAAACATTTAAATATACTATAGCAAATGAAATATGGTCCAATAGGTTTTTTATGGTCCGGCTATGCTTTTTCTTTTCAATCACTAGCCTGGGGCGAACAAGTCGACTTTAAAATGTCTATTTTAGCTATGCTTTTATCACCTCTGTCTTTTAGGAAGTTTGATTTCTTTTTTCATTTCTTCTCTTTGATAAAAAAAGAGCTGAGATCTCTGAATGGGTTATTTATCTCTTATGTTTAATCTATTTATCTGTCAATGGACATGCTGCTTTAGAAGTGTTTTATATTACTAATTAATTTAATTTCACATACTGTACTCCATGTTAACACATTTTCTATTATACACTATAATGTGATACAGGGCCTTCCCTCAGCAACCTTACCTTAGAGCTTTAATTGCTTTCCTCTAAGACTCAGCTCATGTTTGATTTATCTGATTTCTTTGTATAAAGATACCCTGTTTTACAACGTGTACGCAAGCTATTAAATTGGTGTTGATGTTTATCTAGCAAACTTACCAATTGGCGATAGTATACATCCCTTTATGAATTTATGGCTGGGCAATAAAAGAAGTGTCAGAAGCCCTGTTGTTGTCTCTATCAGGTCACTCTGTTAGTTTATGTTTAGAAAGACAACATGGCCTGCCACTGACTTACACAGTGATTTGAAGGATTGACGCCTGCAGTCAAAATCTGTTATGAATTTCTAGCCGTGAAATGAATTTTTTTTCCTTTTTTGAGGGGAAAAGGTGAATATATTGGAGAGGAGAAAAGGGGTAAGACAGCTTGAGCAGGTTTGAAGACAGCGCGGACTTCATCTGACACACATTGTTGTTTACATAATGGAAAAGCTGAACCAAAATGCCAGATCCCCAAGCTATGTGAAGTTCAGAGTCTGGATCCAAGTATTGCAGCTTGAATTCTCTCTGGCTCTCAAGAACCTAAATGTAGATACCACATATTAAAATGCATGAAAATGAATGATAGTAAATAATCAATGTAGAGTGGGAAATCTGGTCCTTTGATCTGTCAGGTTTCATCACATAACACAAGCATAAGGACATATGGTATTTTAAAGCTGCATTTGAAGAGATGCCTACGCTGACTTTTATCCTTATTTACAAATAGTCAGCAATAAAGGCTGTAATCTTGCAGATAACACTATGGATGTGCATAAGTCTTCTTGCACAGAGTTCATTTTAGGTTTGAGATGTGATTAATATAGCTAGGAAACATTTGGAAAATGCATGCATACTTTTCAATGCATTAAGTGAGCCCAATATTATAGCTCTTAAGTAAAGAGTAGGTAGATGTATTTATCTCTGCCGGTTTGTTTCAAATCCAGAAAGCTGTATTGTTCCTGTAAAATCTCTTCATTAGCTATTTCATTGTTATATTTACTTCCCACTCATTAAAGATCCATCCCACTTTCCTTTACGTATGGATGACGTCTATTGGCTTCAGCGAGAACTAATTGCACATGAGGTGAAAGGATTCAAATTAGGATTACCAATATATGACCACACAGAAAAGCAAGCATGAAATATTCTAATTCTTTTTAGATGCAAAGTAACTTATGAACAAAACCCATTGTGGCTGACTCTCACAAGTTTAAAGCATTGTGAAAGAAAAATTAAAATGGGCAAGGCTAATTAATTTGCTCAAATCCATTGTTAATGTAGTGTTTTCAGTCCTCCTGAATGCTGCTCTCATGACATTTGGTGCCTTTCTAAAGAACTGTCCCAGCTGTAAATATTGTATTTTCTTTCCTCTGAGAATATAAGCTTCCATTTAAATAAGTAAATTCCTAGACCTCATGATAAAATAGAAGGTTCGGAAGCCAGAATTGCATGCTTCTTAGTCTTTAAAGACAAATAAAGATCATCCTGTGTATTCCTTTTAAAGTCTTTTTCTAAAGTGTCACGATTTTAAACTTTTTTTGAACTGTGATGTTGGATTTTTTTGGATGAGGGAAGGGGTAAGAAGGCAAGAGCTTTTTGGCTTTTCAATTTTTGGGATTAGAAAGGAATGAGTGGCTGCATGGCTATTCTAAAGGCTTTTTAAAAACTGCGTCACATATACCAGAAGAGATAGTATCATCTGGCAAATTGCTGCTGAATGAAATAGTAATCAAAATATGTGACAAAAGCTACAAGCTCTCTCCGACGACTCCGACAGGGCTTATGCCACAGTGGGGTTATTGAAAATCACTCCTTTAAAACTCTGTTCAGGAAAGCCAAGCCATTGAGAACTTCAGCCCACTAGCACTTTTTCCTAGCAGTGGCATTTGCTGCTGTGAATTCAGGGCTCTGTTGACTTTGGCTGATCTGAGCACTGCTCCCTGTCGGGCGAGTTTGCAGGATCGGGCCCTTGGATGATACATGTAGGACTCTGGAAGACCAGCTTTTACTGCTCATATGTTTGGCAGGCAGATTTGATAATCAGTGCTGTTCTAGAACCTTACACCATCTCAGTGAATATAAATTGATGGTGTAAAGCAAATGGGCAACTGGCGGGAAGCCAAACACGGAGGGGAGAGAAGACGGTTTATTGTTGAGGGGGCAGCCCGGTGTTCTACAGCAGAGCTTTCTGTTCACAACAGCTCTGCAGAGCTGCTGAGTTCGAGTGTGGCCTCTGAAGTGTATGAAATAATAACAGTTTTATTTCTCCTGACACAAGCACGGAAGCTGTTTGCTGCCACCTCAGAACTGTTACCCTGCAATGCAAAAGTACCAACAAGGCAGGCTGGATGCAATGTTATTATAAACAGTGCCGCAGTAAACTTCAGGAAAAGCCCATTATACGGTGATAGCCTGTTTGTCAGGAGAAAAGTTCACTAATGTATATGGGAAGCAGAGCTCCTCATTCGCTGGTGTGTCTGAGTCTATTTTGTTGCACTTTTACCTTTATTTACTGTGCAGGTGCTGCTGAGAATAACCTCAGAAAACACAAAAAGATGGGAGGCCATGTACTCAGCTAGTTTAAATTGGCAAAGAAATGGTTTCAATTCTAGGCAGTTGATGCTATGGTCCATTGCTTGTTAATCCTTTTTAAAATTTTAGGATTTTGGGGGGTATGGAAGGAAGAATGCTTTCTCTGTGGCTGTTTCATTACTTCAAATCACTGAATGGAAGGTGCATTTAAAATAAAGCAATGAATGAATAATAGCAGGAAAAAAATTGAACATATGTACACGATAGAATTAAGTTCCATTTTAACTCTAATTTGTGTTCCTATGCAATCAGTTGCAGTGATATGAGCTGAGAATTTCAATGAGGCCTCAGGGAGTTTGACACTCGTTTCTTATTTTGTTTTGATGGGATTAGCACCCCTAAACCTAAAACTTCTTGGAAAATCAGACATAATGTCAGTCCTTCAAACATATCCTAATTCCTTCTGTTTGTTTAATTATTCCAGGAATCATTCTGTACTCAAAAGAAATGCAAGTACTACCTTTTGTTGTTGGAGAAATATCATCATTCATTCATCAGTCATAGATCTTAAGTGCCTGTCTTATAAAACTAGAGGGTTTTGACTGCCCTCCCCATGCTCTAAAACATCTGATTCCTGATTGAGTTGTCTTTTCTTGATGCAGAAACTTACTGCTGTATTTAGGAAGCTCATCCCTGGGTTCTGTCATCAGTTGTGTATTTTTCCTCTCATATGACATAGGGTCAGGCACTTGGTATCTCTAGGCCTTCCTTTATCCACCCAAAATCAGCTTCTTTTTTCCTTTCTTGCTTTCTTCTTCCAGGGAGTGATGTAGTAAGGTTTTCATTGCTTGTATTCCTTAACATTCATGAAGACATTTGAGATTCCTGTCTGGAAAGTATTCTAAATACATACAAATATTAAGTTATGGTAATTCCTCAACTTAATTTTCTGGCAAGTTTCTCAAGATAAACATGAAAATGGCACAAGTCTTTTGTAACGCTAAGAGCATGTTCAACATTTTCTCTGAATTCCAACAGAATATGAAAATTTTAAAACTTGTAAAGGAGATCTGCCAACTTCACCACTATGTACTATCAAAAAGTGGAATAAAAGAAAGAATAAGTCAACTTGTTAACATTTTGTTGAGGAAATCATTGTTTGTAAAAAGCAGGTATGTTATGCAAATCAAGTGATTTACTGAGAGTCAGTTCTTACTTCCAATAACTAGATGAGCCAACTCAACAGTGGCTAGAAAGCCAAGAAAACAGCATATAGATTAAGATTACTCAAAAATTTTGTTCCTGCATAAAAAAGATGCAAATTGTACCATCTTAGTATTGCTTGTGGGTAAAGGCCAAAATCTTGCTTCACCTCCATTTAAGATACAGAGCTAAAACCATGTAACAGTGTCTGTGATAGCTTTCAGTGACTGCATTTGGGATGAGTGGCCTCCTGTCCTGTCAATTCACTTTTCAGAGCCAGTAGAAACAAGCAAATCACAAAGATGGAAAGAATAGGATTTTCAAGGCTGAAAAAATGATTTTTAAAGCTTGCCACTATTCCTGTGTGGGATGGATTGAGGTAGAAGGCCAGGCTCTAAGAGGTCTTTCTGCAGTTTGCAGGAGAAGATTTTTAACCTCATTCAGGTAAAAAGAAAGAAGAGGATTAATTCTTTAAAATCAGTATAGAATTCATATTTCTGGACTTCTTTTATTCATAAATACATTTAGAGTCAATTATAAGGATGGATGTGCATATTCACCTGCTGTTTCTTATGGAAGTCACACATCATTTCCAAAACTGAAGTGTGGGTAGGAACAGAATATCAATTTATCTGTTTACTATTGAAGTTCTTATCCTGTCTATACCCACGTCCAGAATATCTGAAAGCCCCCTGGGTATTGCATCTTCTTTGCAATGTAAAAAACCTTCCCCTCTTCAGCTGTTTCTCCCTGCTTGGTTTTAGGGAATTAATTATCATATGGTTGCCATCTATTCAGAAAATTACAGGATAATCCCAGTGTTTGAACACCATGTCTGAATCTCAGTCTCCACTTGGGCAGGACACATGGTGTGAGAGACAGCTGCTAAAAACTGTGCAGCTATTACAGTGTGTCAGTTTATAAGCCGTGAAGTGTATGCACCAGCTCACAGATTGTTGGTAGGAGTGTGGTACTTTGTTATAAATATATTTTATTGATTGTAAGGAGATTTTATTAAAAAGCTACCCAGAAGAAATGGGCAGTAAAAGACCAAGTAAATTGCTTGGCTTTCATTTTGAGTTGCCTAATTTCTTAAGGGTTTATGGGGGCTCCACAGGCTCCCAAAACACTGACAGAGATTATTCTCACTTGGTGATAGTGGGTAGTTGTGCACTGGATGTTGAACAAGATGGTGGTCTCTGGGGAGGGCATCCAATCTTACTTGGAAAGGTCAACAGGTTCTATTAAACCAGGTCTTAAATATGTTTAGGTGACTAAAAATGCAGATGAAAACTTGTCAAACTGTGAAAAGTAACTAAATACATTGCATGCTTAGCTCCCACTGAAATCAGGTACATTAGCCACCTAACTCCTATTCTGTTTAATCATACATAGATTTGTCTTTAGGTCTCTAAATGTATCTATGGTCACACCAAACGCTTCTTTTCAGATTAATGTTAGCTCAGTGCACCTGCCACATAGCAAAACAGTACACACTTCTAAAAAAAACCACTTTGGATCAAGACGTTTTAATGTATAAATATTATACATTCTTTTAACATTTTCCTAGTAAATATTTTAAAAATGTTACAGATCTATGGCAGATGTTGCTATCTACTGTTTCCTAAGCATGTATGTGATGGGTTGTGTGTGTATCTGTGTTTTCACGCTTTTTCCGTTTTAAGCCTAGGAAAATCAGCATATTGTGCTCAGTGGTAGTGGTAGGCAGAACATCAATGTGTAGTATCTATTATTGCACCTAAGACTACTGGCAAGTTGTGCAAATACAAACACAAATGGAAAAAAAGTGCAAGACCCAAATAACTGAGATTATACACCAGCTGCAATAATTTCCTGAGGCCTTTTAATACTTTGTAAAATCTCAGGCTTATCAATAAATTAATTCAAACTCTACAGAGGAACTCTGAAACAAACCAGAGATTCCCAGGTATTTGTCAAACCCTAATGTGATTTGATAATACTTACTTTCCCATCATTCCCACCTCAGCCCTGCTGAAAACCAGCCTCTCAGTCCCTCTGGCTGTGGGGCTTCCCAACACCCACACTTCCTGCTCTAGAGCCCTTCTCTGCTCCTCAGCCATCTTTTGCTCTGAATTCCCCAGATTCACTTTTCCATTCCAAGTTGTCTTCCTGAGATTGAGCTAAATCCTTTACCAAAATAAAGCCTATGTCTTGCTGCATTAGCATCCCTATTTCTCCTGACCTTAAAAACACCTTGCAAAGCTACTTCCTCATCCATGTGCTTGCCCTCTCATCTCGCATACCTGAGCTACTCTTCAGAAGTTGATTAAATTTAAACGTAATCATAATCATATCACTTTAGACAAGAGGCATGAGCAGTAATAAATACTTCAAATCAGGCATAATGCTTTTTCAGATGTTTTATTCTTTTTAGACCTATATTCTAGAAACCCTTGTCCAAAAGGGCCATTTCAATTCATAGTCCTCAACCTCCCACTCCCAAAACCATAAAATGTCATGACTTCTGCTCTAAACCTCATAACAGTCACCGCTGGCTGGATATGTCAATGCTGGCTACTAACATCCCCTGACTACTTCCTATCACCTGGTACAAGCTCTTGTCTCTTCAAAGAGACAAGTCTCCAGGTCTTGGTTCTGCAGGAATTTCAAAGCCCTGTACACAAGCTGCCAGTGTAGAATTTGCCGACTTGTGCTGGCAGTTCTACTCAGTTGCAGAAAAAAGGCCTTTCCAGGAAGAGGAGAGCATATAGTCTTCTGGACTCACTCAGAAAATAGAAAACCAAATCTACATATGCTTTGGAAAGGAGATATCCTTTGAAGACCTGAGCTGCAGTTTCCCTTTGCAGAATACTGGAAATGTTTGTAAATTTATGTAAATTCATGGCTTAGAGTTCATCTTTGAGGTTTCGGGTTCAGATGTAGTGTGAGACTCAGCCTGAACCACAGCAGTTTCACCTAGTTGCCACATGAAAGCATCGATTGCAGCACTGCAACCAAAAGTCTTACAACGTTTGCCAAAACTCAGATGAACTCCTAAATAAACCTGGCCTTAACTATGAATGGTTCAGGGTTTCACTATTAATGTGGTGTCTTTGTACTACAAAAGTTTTTGCAGCCGTTGCCCGTGGTTTGCAGATTCAGTGTGTACATATATATAGATATATCTAAAAAAACAGCTGAATACAAATTAGACTATGTACATTAAAAATTAAAACATAAACCTTTATTTTGTGATGACTAGTTTTCTTTCCTTTTAGCAGGTCATGAATATTTTCTGGCAAGATATGTCACTGGCTTATAACTTCATTAAGCTGCAGTCCATACCTTACCCTTTCACTAGATCCCTGAAAAGAACTTTTGTGTGTGCCAAACAGATATCCACTTGGTCTGTGGCTCTTGAAAGGTAAATTGCCAAGTTCCAGCAAGCAAATTAAGAGGTGCAATGAGAGTTAGCTGTTGCATTCTATCAAATCCTGCTACTGAATGTGTTGAAAAGCTTGCCCAGAGCCATGGCCTCACATATTTATGGTATGAATGGGAGACACTTGGAGCTATGTATTGCCATAGTTCCCATTTCTTTTGTAATAAACTAGCTCAGCAGATGTAGCTTAGGTAAAAAGGAAATTCAAAGTCTCCTACTCAGAGACTAACCAAAACAAAGTTCTCTCTCCAGTCCTCTGTCTATGAGCCAAACTCAGAGCCAGACCTTACTTGTACTGATTAGTGTTTTATTCTCTGTGTAACCCAAGGAAACTCAAAGGGTTCCCAGATGGAATAAAGTGCTGCTTAATAGCACTGTGTAAATATCACTGCCAGAACGCGGCACAAAACATGTTTAAAAAATCTAACTTTCCATTTCTAACACAACACAGATTAAATCATAGCATTAGTTTTCCAAGTCAGTTGCATCGTTCTCTGGGTTTATAAGTTTTGGTGCTGAAGACATCAGTTCTGGGTAGCTTAGCTTTTCTTTTATGATAGATGTACAGCAATTTTTTCAGTATCAGTACCTAATTCACATCAAATAATTCCATAATTGTGACTTAACCTGTGCCTGTGTTCTACAGGCTTCAAAGTATTTAGTATCATGTTTTTGATGTGACTCACCCTGCCTATTCCAGCTGTGTAGTAAAGTAAAAAATTAAGATGTTCTATTGAACTTTGTTGATTTTATGTAGCCTGATAGGTGCACAATAGCTCCAAATTAAAGCAGAAGCAAAAGATGAACCCAAGATCTACAAAGCAGCAGAACCTGTAGGATCATGGATTAAACTAAAGACCTCTAACAAAGCTTGAACTTTGATCCAGCAAGGTGGTGGTGAGGGAGATAACAATACACATTTTCGTGCTTGTTGATACTTTCACTCATGTACTATACCAAGATGTTTCAGAAAACATTGATTACAACTTTCTACACCATTTTTTCACAATTTACATAACAGCATCTGCATCTCAAGAAAGAAAGGCTTTCTATATTAATCAGTAAAGGCTAATAAATTTACAATTCAGCTTCCATTGAAGTCTTCAGAGAACTTCTGTTGCCTTTGTGGGGTGGTAGGTTGGCCCTTTAGCATACCTTTCATGCCTAACAGTGCATGAATCTTTTGTATTTCTAGCTTTATCTAATATTGTTGCTTAACTCAATTACATATAAAAGTGCAAGAGTCTCCCCACTCTTCACAGCTTAGCCCACCACTTGTTGTTACTTGTTTATGAGACATTTTTCTACTTTATAGTCTTTAATCTGAAATTATATCAAGTGCTGTAATAAAACAGAAAGAGATAATATCTATGGCATTTCCATTCCTCTGCTCTGGTGATAACATTATTTAACAACACTAGGAAGTTAATTAAGAAAGACCTTGCTGTCATAAATCCATGTTGCCTTCCTCATTAAATTAGGCTTTGCAATGTATTGCTGAAGTTCGGAAAACTTTTCTGGACATTCAGCAATGGATACTTCACTAAATAGTCCACAATATGTTACATACTCTTTTACAGGATGAGGATCTATTGAACACTCATGCTTCTGGGGTTTCACATGTTTAGATCAGATTAATTCTGAGTCTGATTTATTCTGATTTAATTCTGATTAATTCCTTTCCTTTGAAATCATTAGGAAAATATTTCTGCTTCTTGGGTATTTAAGGTATTTAATCTTTTCACAGCCATGTTTGTTCTCATTTACATGTTATATTATCCCTATTCTGTGTTTCCTTGAATCCTTGATTTATGCAGTTCTCTATCCCAGCTAACAGAAACCAGCCACTGATTGAATATACTAGTTCCTTGCCCATTATCGTTCATCGTGAACACGGGGTTTTTCCTATCAATTGAAAATCCTGTCTATAGTGCAGAAAAAAATGAAACTGGGCTTTATCTTTGTGGCTTTGTGAACCCTGCATTCTTTCATAATGCATTTGTAAACCATTTTCTGTAAGAATTTGGTTTAGGGCAATCAAAAAAGAACCAGCTCCATAGGTTAGACAGGGGTTCAAATTCAATTAAATCAGCCCTGTAGGAACTGATTCCCTGAGTATATTGCAAAGCAGAGCACTGGGATTGTTCGGGACCAGATTTGTGAAAATCCTTATGTGGTCCTGAATTTTTCAAACATATAATCTGAGATTATTTAGTTTATCCAGTCTTGAAAGAAGAATTGTTCAGTGAGATGGCTTAACCATCAAAGACAGTTGTAACTGTACTGTGTGAATATTACTTTTGAATATTTAATGTTTTTTTCCATTCCTAAAGGTGTCTATATGACTCACAAATTCCTACTCCAGACTGGAAAGGCTAAGTAAAAAGATCTTGTATTAAATGATCATCTGCCTCAGTCACAGCCAGTAATTTAGGTAATCACGAAAAAATGTTGTGGAAATGAATAAACACAAAATTTGAGAACTGTCACATACCTGGATCTGGTATCTACAACAACCCTTTGTTTGAAGTACCTTACATCAAAACCAGTGACTGTATAGTGTCAGGAGTGGATATTTGCATCTAAATTGTGTTGATGGGGCTGATCTTTAGCATAAATAGAGATTTCTGATAAGCCTGCCAATAGGTAAAGATTCACTTTTTGAAGAAGAATAATCTAAGGCTCACCAGAGAGTTCCATTTTGCCAAGCCATTAAAAGGGATGCAGTTCTGCCTCCTGATATTAATGAAAGGAACACTATTCCTAGTAGTGCTGATTATTTTGTTAACTTGCATTAAGTAAGGTGTTCTCATCCGCCATATTTGCTCCAGGTCTTTTCTCAAGAGATTAACAAAGCAGAACTTGAAGAGACACTTCATTATAAATAGGAAACAGAACTATTTAGGTGTTATCTTTCAGTCTTACATTAATTTTGTTCATCACTTTAAGGCCTTCTCAATATGATTTTTACTTCAGCGTTTACAGTATTTTTATTTTTGTTTGCCTTCATTACTTCTGAGACTACTTCACCGCACTGATTGTTTAGTGGTTTGAAAGACCCTCTTCCTTAGCTACATTGCAGATTTTGGTCTTCAAGTATTGTCTTTAATTGTTGGGGTTTATCTTTTTGTTCTAATATGCATTCCATATTGTCTTTTCAGTCTTTTTCTGCAATAATTGTAAGATATTACAGACAACTCTTAAATATTTGTCTGAAATATGGATTTTGAATTTCAGAAGCTTAAAGTAACATTTTGGTATGTTTACTGAAAGGTTAAGTTTCTTAAATTAGGCTTCAAATCAAATTCTAAGGAATATAATGGCAAAACCCTTACTGACTCAATGGAAATAGGATTTTATATCCAAACATCTAGAAGATCCCATATAATATCTATAAGAAGAAAATTGCTGTAATACTGTTTGGTTTTATTACTACACATTGTGCTTTATGTCTGGAGACTGACCTGAAAGCCCATCGGTCCAATATCACTGTTCCTCTCTCTCCAGTACTTTCTTGTTACCTAAAATGTATTTTTAAAATCTTTTCAATCATTTAATCTTTTCCATAGCTACCAATTTTACCTCTTTTTAATCTATCAGCAAAATTTAAGTCAAACTTTGAGTGTCTCTCTCTTCTGCAATTCATTCTGCCCTTCAACTGCAACAGAAATATTTTCAGTTAGCTAGCTTTAGAGTCTTATAAATAGAAACCATAATATTTTCCTGTAGCACAGTTATTGCTGCATTTTCTTTTTTGTTGCTTTGTTTGTTTGGATTTTTTTTAAATTCTTTGCTACCTTAAAAAGTGCGCCATGAAATTCCTACCATCCCATCAGATATTATTCCATTTTCTCCATAGATTCTTTTCTCCATTCGTTATGTTAGACCATCCCAGTATTTATCCTACTTTCAGGGAACTCACTGCCTGAAAGTTCAGAATTAAAAGACCGGAGCCAAAGTGTCTGTTTATTCTTATGTGTCAAAAATCCTGAAATATTTGATAGCTTTGCAAGAAATTGGGGCAACAGTAATATATTAATGTTTTAATCAGAAACTGCAGTTCTTCTTCACAGAAAATAGAGCCAAATTGTACTTGATGTGTGATAATGCTTATTGTCACCCTTCTTGTCCATGTGAATAGTCACCATTTTCAAAAGCACTGTATCGGCTGCTTACCCTCCTTTCAATCTACTTGAAGGAAAATTTTCAGGGGAAAATTTTGTATAAGAGATTACAAATTGTTCTTCTTCTTACAGCATCAAAGAATATGGTTTTCTGTCATTGCTCTGTTTCCACTGCAAAGACGGGAATTTTGTCTACCACAACACTGCATATTACTTTATTAATCATCTTTCTTCCCTTCCTTAGAACATCTATTTTTTTCCTGTAAATGTGCTTCTCAAGCTTTCATTTTGCAAACCACACATCTGGTCATCTTTCTGTTTTGTTGTGTCTAAAAGCAGCCATATGTCATCAGCAACCCTCTCATCTATATTGAACTTCCTTAGCACATCAGCTTGTCTCTTTGAATGTGTTACCTGATGTCTTTAAAGTGGCAAAACACAGAAAAGTGGGTCCTCCTAGTCTTTTGTTCATCAGACAAGTAAAAGTGAGGAATATGGTAGAGACAGGGTGTTTATGCCGTTGTTCCATATCTATTCTAGCTTTGCTTTTTAATTTCTCCTTACCTTAGTTCAACTAGCAGAATATGGCTCAAATCAGCTCTAGACTACCCAGCAGCTAAGTAAGCTATCCTTTTTAGACTGGGAGGAACCAGGGCTGCCGGGTGCTGGTGTGTTTTTTGTTAGATCTTCCACAACAACTCTGATTCTTCAGCTAAGTCTGTCTGTCCAGGTGCTTAATTAGGTGTTCACTGTTTTTAACATGAGTGGTCTTCTCTGGGAATTAACAGAGATATAACAACAATCTTTCTGCTCAGGAAGCAGGCATAAGTGCTTGAGAACCATTACAATGTGTCTGGCAGCATGTATGTAAATAACAGAGAAGGATAACGATAGTAAGAGATCTAGATCGAACAGGTAAGCTTTAATTAAAGTTTGAAAAGCTTTTGGTTCAGGAGATACATTCAATCTTTTCTAAAAGCACGCTTAGTAATCGGTTCTGTGGTACTGCATGTGAAGGTCCCTCTTCTCCTTCACCATTTAGAGTGGCATTACATAGTTAAGACATGAAGAATGTTTTAATGTGATGAGACGGGTGATAACTTAGGTAACTAGGACCATGATTTAAATGTAGCCCTACCAATGCTTCGTCTGTCAGGGGAATGGGCTCATAGCACTTTCTGTTGCTGTTGAATGTTGAAAATTTTGGAATGCAAGTGCTTCCTCTGCTTCCTGAAAGAGTTACAGTCTCACAGATAATCAGAAGTGCACCCATTTTGGAGCTCAGTTCATTGTCTGAAGCATGGCTTGATCATCTACAGATAGAGGACCGAGTGTCTTGTGGCACTGCTATTTGACTATCCAGTAGCACTGAAGAGTTCACGAGATACCCATGGTTACCTTGGCAATAAAGTGATGAGATAGTCTCAGTAGAGTGGGAATTTTTAGAGGTGGTGAGATTTTCTTTTTTTATGACTGTTAACTCATTTGTTACTGAGATTAACATTTAAACAGACAATTAAGGAATGCTTTTAATAGGCTGAGAAAAGTTAAAGGATGTCAGTGTATTCTTTAATCCTGCCTTTTGAAACAATCCCTAGAATTTTGTACTCATTATGCTTTTTAAGGGTGAATAATTTAGATTCTCCTTATTAGAAACTACCCTTTATGTTCCTTCCTCTGAATATAGCTTTCTAAACAAGAAAATAAACTAATCTTATATGAAATTCTATAACCTGTACCTCTGTCTGAGTAAAATTATTACCTACATATATATATAAACTCCCAACTCTACTACCAAATCCAACTGTGCTGGGCATAAGTGTCATTTAATTTACTGGAAGAAAATTGACCACATTTACACTAAAAAACCCCACTTTAAACTACACAGGACAATGCTGAAAAGCCATCAATAAACATTTTGACGCCTTGCCTTCATACTTGCAATGCATTTGGCAGGGTTTGGGTCGTGAAATCCCAAACCTTATATGTTCAGAGCAAAAGGAGCCCTGTGGTACCCTTCTTCAGTACATACCTGTGCATTTGAGGCTATAATGACACTCGCCTGCAAGAGATTTGCAAAGCAGATAAAGCTGTTAATTCATCTCAGGTAGTTACGTGATGATGAAGTGACTTATCATCATTGCAACCATATTAGAACGTGTATTCCTACCAGAAAGTTCAGTCACTGCAGGGGTGACTGGACTAACATCTCCTGGCATCCAGCAGTGTATAGACTAAACTATAACTTTTAGTAAGATAATATGGAAACCGACAACAAATTATTACTTGTGGTCTTTTTCCAGTTTTCAAGTGCAAACATACCAAAGTTTATTTTAAATCTGAGCCAGTCAGACATTTAGTAATATAGATCAAAGCAGAAATGAAGGCCTCCCATGCTTATTATTTCAATATGATGTCTGTTCTAATAAAGTGTAAGAATGCCTGTGATAGACTAACTAGTAGGAATTTTCTGGTTCTGTAGTTTAGCCTTAAATATATACTTGTATTTGTAAATTAATCAGAAACATATTGTCATGGTTTCAGTTCCTCGGAAAGCTGATTGTTTTCAATCCTTTCTTTAATCTTAGAAATATGGTGGCAGTCTGCCAGCACACTTTCAGATAAACAGTCCACTTCACATTTAAAAGCCATAGAATCACTGATGTTGAAGGGGGGGAAAAATCAACAGAAAACAACACCGGTTTTCGCTTGCTCTCTTTTCCCCAAAATGCAGAACATTATTTAAATAAGTTAGAGTTGTTGTGCTATTGTCCCTCACTCTTAATTAGAAATAATAAAAGCCATCTGTGCAAGGTGAATTTTGATAAGATCTCAGCTTTTAAGTGTTTGTTGATCTTGTGTGTACCAATTTTCAAATGTCTTAATAGCTCCAGGATGGCTATCACACTGAGTAGGCTCAGTGATTTCCATCAAGCTCTGTGCTGTTGAATGCAATTCACTTTATGCGTGGTTATATTTTGACTGAAATTTTAAAAACATACTATTCCTTACAGTACAATAAGTATTTAACTGGATGGAACTGTTTCCATTTGGAAGAGTTGTTTTTTTTTTTCATAACAGCAGCTCCTCGTGGTTTGGGATTAAACACAATTAAAGTGAGGAGTTGTTTTACATGAATCGCATACTGGACAGCATTTCTGTGGCTGCTTTCCAAAGGCAGAATTTTCTAGTCTCATTTTACCCATTTTGGGGGGCCCGCATTCAGGATAAAGAACCCACCCCTCAACCCAGAAGGGGAAGGCTCAGAAGTGATTGTCTCAAAGCCCGGAAATGGAAGACAGGATTTCTTTTCTTTCAACCTGTGTTTTCAGTCAATTAAAATTTGTACTCGGGGCTTTTCGGTTTGAAGCCACCCCTGTGTCTGTGATGAGCAATCCTTCTTGTTTGTGCAGTCATTCATTATCTCCATTACCAAGAGGAGAATAGAGGACAATTACATTGTTTGGACGAATCAGAGTGTTAGGAGGAATATTTATCATGGTGGCAGAGTGCAGCACCTGACAGCGCACGATTGATGGCCAGGAATGAGTGTGAGTGGCCAAAGCAGTCTCATATGATGCAAATTACTGACTGTGGATTCCAATTTATCCTGTTCATTTTTCTTGCCTTTGCTGAAGACTATTAGTGGTTTTTGAAGCAGTGAAGGGGTCATTACTAATGTGGGCTAGAAGCAGGAGGGGGAAGGAGGGGAAAAGCCTTCTGTAATTACACAGCCTTCAAGAAAAGGCTGCAGGCCTAGCCAAAAAAGTGTCAACACTTAGCAATCAGAAAAAT
The DNA here is from genome assembly GCA_013399875.1 of Gymnorhina tibicen. Taxonomy (NCBI): domain Eukaryota; kingdom Metazoa; phylum Chordata; class Aves; order Passeriformes; family Artamidae; genus Gymnorhina; species Gymnorhina tibicen. The sequence continues at coordinate 829,066 of VXAZ01003274.1, forward strand.
TTATTTTCTTTTTATCCTTAACCCATATTAACTCAACATTATCATCTTTCTTTGTTAATATTTGAAGAATATTAAAAGCTTGACTTCTATATTAATACAGGTCTCTTTAACCCTTTTTGCTGTGATGTTGCTTTGCTAAATGTCAATTCGTCAATGGCGTTAAACAGTGCCTGCTTTTAAAAGTGTAGATAATGGAAAATTAAATATTCAGTCTTCTTAAAAAACTAATTCTAGATGACTGATTATTTCTTTTACAGAATAGTAGGTAGGGCATTGGAAACACACGAGAAAAAATTATTGAAGTAGAGGTGCAAGAGGTTTCTGTGTTAAAATGTAATGTCACTGCAGGAG
>VXAZ01003274.1:834416-886916 GCA_013399875.1 Gymnorhina tibicen
CTAGATAAAAGAAGTTTTTCTGAAATCAGGCTGGAGAGCTACTTGAACAGGAATCACATTCCCAGACATAGGTCCAGGTCCATGTGTATGTGTGATGCTGTATTTGAAAATACTGTGTGCACATATCGCAGGGAGAATACCTAATGTGCTTGAAGCTGGCACCATGCTTGAGCACCCTGTTAGATTGTGGTGCGAGTGAGAAGGTAAAAGCTGTAAAGGAAAAAGAAAATACTTGTGAAAGATTTAGGCATTTCTCCAGATTGCTAGTATACTGTAGGGTACTTACTATTAATGCTGTAACTTGTTGTATAGACATTTAAGAAAATAATTCTGCTCACATATTTGATATGATTTTGAAATTCAGACTTTGCCATTTCCAGGCCCAGGTAACATTTTAAAAAGAATAACTGGTTTTAATGAGAAGGGATAGAATTATATCTCTTTTTCTGAGAGGAGATAGAAGATAGGCAGCAGATGATGGATAGGAGAGGACTCTGACAGCAGGTAAGATGCCCTACACTAGATTTTTAGAGAACTGAAATCTAAGCTTTAGAAAAAACTTTTAATTTAAAAATTAACTCTTCACTAACTGATTCACTGATTCATTTATTTTTAATAAATATAGTGAGAATGTGTTTGGGTTTAGTAAATTAATATGCCAAAGGAATACCTATTTTGGAGACAGAAAATATTAACTTATGGAGGTAATGCTATAAGGATTAAATGCCATACTTGACTAGTGCCTATAGAAAATAATGAGAAATTGAGGAAAACATTAGAAGCATGCATTTTAAGTTTTTTTCCTAGGTTAAACTTAATTAAGTTGAAAAAACTCAGCTATCTTTTTTATCTCTATCTTTCCTGGGGTTTCTGTAAAGTCAATATCTGCACAATCTTTTGGACATATACGTTTTCAGCTTTTTAATTATTTTTAATTTTCATTTGTTTATAGGCTTTATATCATTATTCACTTAGCCTAGATATATATGACAAATCTCAAATAAAGAAGGTGCTCATGACTTTCTTGGTCTTACACTTCCATTTGGAAGCAAGTTGAACTGAATATTAAAAACTTAGGAGGATTATCCAAATGATATGTGTAGATCAGTGGTTTTCAACCTGTAGTCTGCCATCTGGGAATCTCTGGATTATTCCTGAGCGGTGTGTAAAAACTGAGGAAAGTGCCAGCTGACTTCAGTTGCTTAAATTCACTACACATCTTCAATGGCAATGTTTTACAACTTTGAAAATCAGAAAGGTTGCAAACCCTTTTTTTAGATATTTACTTACCACTTGCTTGGGATATTATTGATCTTTTCCAAAAAGCAACTGATAACTACGAAGGTTTTGCTTACGTTAAGCAGCAGATGGTTTATTCTGGATAGCTTCTGACTGGAAAACATTAAAATGTTTTCTCAGAATATTTTCACTGAATTTTCCCCAGAATTCCTTGATATTTTCACTTTTCTAGGGAAATGTTTTTCAGTATATGGAAACCAGAACTTGGAAAGGGCCTTGCTTCAACAAATCCGCAGAAGACAAGTAAAAAAGCAAGCCTTGTGTCCATAGATTAAATTGTCCTCTGCAGAAAATGATTGTGCAATGGAAAATTAAGAGTCCACAAGCTAAAAATTGTTCATTTCTGATGGATATTTCTCAAACAGTGTTACTTCTCATTTTTACTACGTAAATGGGGAAAGAATCAACCTCACATGTTTCGTGAGGAAGCCCCAACAGGAGTTAGATCAGTCACCAAAACCCAGAATTAAACCTTAAGACAGGGTGGAGTCCTGTTGATTTTGGGGAAAAGTGCCTGGGCCAAAACCAAACCCCAGACTTCAGCCCTAGGGCAGATTCTTGAGGAGATGCTATTTTTTGGTAGAGTTTCAGTTGCAGCAACTATTTTTTTAATTATGTGTCTTGTAATGCTGTGTAAACGCTGCAGGGTTTAGCTTATGAAAGGTTCACGAACTGAACCCTGTGGTTTGATTTGTAGCAATTGGTAACAAAATTCCAGCTGAAGTTATACGTAGGTGTCACTCTTTGATGAAAGATAAGCTTCTAGGGAGAGTATCATCCCTTCTCACAAAGAGGGAGAGTGTGTTGTCCTGACTTTCGTCAAGCCAAGAAACCCTTCCCTTTCTGGGGAAGAGGACCAGTAACTTGCATGAGAAATCTCAGTTGTTATTGCAACATCAAATGATATTTGCAGAAGCTACCACACAGGTATAGCAGATAGCAGAAAACAGACAGGGAGCAGATACCATACAGGCATTGCGAAAAGGGCTATGATGAAGTGAGAAGTGATCTGGGAGTCACTGCACTTTCTGTCATATCTCAATTTTGATATATCCCTTTAAGAAAATATTTATCACAAAAACCCAGAAAGGATAGCTCTGTTCTCACTGGCAAAGGAAAAAAAATGGTAGGTGCCTCTGAGATGAACCTACTCATTTGAGTGAGTGCCCCTGTCTCAAGGAGTCATTAGACACCTCTTTTGCTTGAGAGCTTGGAGGGACTTATTGAAAGAAGAAGAGGCTATAAACTCAGGAGGAAAATAAAGCTAAAGACATGGATTTAGCCTTGATCTACTTCTGTTGTTCATAGAAAAGATGACTACTTATCTAATCATATGTAAGAACACTAAAGAATATCTAAGGATGCTAAAATTTTCCATGTGTTTTTAACAATGCAAAAGATGAATACTACTTCTTAAAATCAATAGTCCAGACCTTGGTAACATGTTGCAAATCTAGGAAATCAAGAGTAAACTGGGAATTGAGTAACATAATTCTGCCTGAAACAGTAGTAAACATATGGAATAATTGGCCAGTGAAGCAAGTAATCTAAATGAGTTTAAGAGACAGCTGGACATTTTTATCTCAGGAGAGAAAGGACTGAATGATATAGTGATAAACCAGGAAGTTGAGGATGAAATAAACTAAAAGAAAAGTCTTGATGAACCAAAGGATCCTTTCTCTAGTCAGCAATTTCTTATGTTTATAAATTTAATATGAAAAGCTGCTGTGTGAAATGCTATTTCTACATAGTGTCACCACGTCTAAAGAAGAAACATTTTGTTTCAGAAGATGAATTTTACTGATGCAGCCTCCACTGCCAGTAATAGATCTGCTTGATCCACCCACTTAAGACAAGCTCAACTGCCCCCACTCTCTCCAAAAATTGAATTATTTACACTGTACTTTAGTGCTTCAACTTTCAAATTACTTCATGTAGTAGTGCCTTACAATCCTTTTCTTAGCAAATATGTGGCTAGTGAAAGTGTCATGCAGAGTTGTATGTTTCCAGTCCAGTTAGCCTGCAGGGAAAATTTCCTTTATTAGTGTTTTGTCTTCCAACCATGACATTTTGGATGAGCCATCAAAAACATCATTGCTGAAGATATTAACAGATATAACCAAGTTCATTCCAAGTAGCGTGTCTAGCTAGTTCTGTCTCTAACTAGTTCTGATGAGCTCATGGTTTTCCTCCCTGTCATCACAGTCACACCATAATTTCTTTCAGAAAATAGAAAATAAAAACAAAAAGACAGAAACAAGCATAAAATATTGAAAAATTGAAACAACAAATTTTAGTACTAACTTTTGTATCTGGGCTCAAAGTTCACTTTCAATGCAAGTCCTATATGTGGTTACCTAACTACCCAACTGCTTCACAAATCAGACATTTGGATGTGTAATTGGCAAGGTTTATGACTGTAATTAAATTGTGGTTTAAACTGATTGCAGATGCAAAATTGCACCTCTAGGAAAGGAGGCCAGGCTGAGGCCCTTTCAAAAGTCATGTTCTTCAGGTTGAACCAGAAAGATTGTACAGTAAGTTGAATGAATTTCAAAAAGACTTGATTTTCCATTTACTCGCAGTTTTGCTTTTGCTGGTGAAACATCACTGGCTTTAGCACAGTTTTCCTGATTGATACTGGTGCAAGTTTAAAAAAAAATGTCTCTGTGTTTGGAATTAGGGGTGTGGGAGGAAGCTGGATGTATCAGCGCTGAGTGTGCAACTGCACCACTTGTGTTTGGAAAGAGAGGCAGCATTGCCAGCTTCCTGTGTTTAGAAGTGTTGGGACTGATTGCTGAAATGCCCATTCTGACACTAAAATTGCAATTTCTCTGTCCCCTGCTGTGCCCGATAAGCATTTCTGGAAAGAGTAACCCTTGTTCAAAATAATGCTGTTTCCAGAAACACTGTGCAAATAACAACCAGAGTCTTTAAAAAGTCAACAAAGCAGGGAGGAAAGGGGAAAGGAAAGGACTGCCAGCTCGAGGAGAGATTTAGTAGAAACCCCCTTAAGTTCAACTATATTAGCTCCTTTGTGCCTCATCATTTTACTGTGTGAAGGAAGTTGGAAATAAGGATCTCCTCTGTATTATCACAGGATATGTATTTATTTGAAGTGTTGTCATATCTAATTCATATTCCTGATTGCATTTAATGAAGAACAATAAAGGAATGTACCAAGTTGTGTAATTCAAATAAACTCACACAAAAATAGGCAGGTAGCCAGATCCACTGGGGAGGGAGGAGAAATGTGGTCATCCCCAGCATATACACTGCAGCCCCTGTTCAGAAATCACCAATTATTTCATTGCCCTATTCAGATATACAACAAAGCTTTCCATTCCTCTTGATAATTGGGATTTTCATTATCCTTCTCCCACCCATCAGGAGAGAGGATAATAAATCCCACTGTCTGAAAATCATGCACTGGGCACAGGTTTCTCTTTCTGCACTTCTGTGCAGAAGTATTTATAATAGAGACCATATTTGCTCACTTTTTTGTGTGGCAGGTTTTTTCCTTTATGTAAAACCAAACCTACAGAAACCATTCTGTAATCAGGAAATACACTGTTATCACACTGTATTTTCCATCAGACTTCAACTGCTGGCAACATCTCCCCTCCCCCACATTAGTTTTCTTTTCTGCACCTAGATTAATTTAAAAGGTTCCCTTTCTCTTGGGCTAGCACTGCAGGCAAGGACTCGCCAGAGACTGGTTCCCTAATGACAGCAGTAAGTCTCACTGGGCTTGCTTGAGAAGACGTTTGCCAAGCCTTTACTGCTCACCCAAAAGAAACTGCCTGAAAGTTGCTAATCTTTTACTATTTATATTTGAAGGTTTGTTTGTGTTAGCCGAGACAGTGCCAAGTTGCAGGGTAGGTAGGGAAAGGAGGGAGAACTCCAGAATACAGCCACAGGGCTTCGTTGCTGCCTCGCTGTTCTTGGGGGAGTTTTTCCTTGGAGATTTCCAGGAAAGAACTAGTTGAGGCAGCTCCTGGAAGACAAGGAATTTGTTTCTGATTATGACATAGTCTGACCGTGTGAATCTGTTCAAGTATTTAAGTCTCTAACTCACAATAAAGGTGAATTTTCTTCCCCTCCAACATCTTTTTTTTTTTTTTTTAAACTCCTGAGGCACTTTTTCTGGGTCATTTTTTCTAGATAGTCGGTGATGCTGGTCTCCTCAGCTCTCTCAGCCCAAACAGGTCCCCTGTGAATTGAGAACAGCCTCTTCATCGATGTCCCCTCCACTGGTCCCAGCCTGAAACACAACAAAGGGAGGGAATTTAGGGACATAGCACTGGGCCTGGACCTTTCATTGAAGAATTTCCAAAAGGTTAAGCTTTTTCACTTCTCCCAGCATGATATACTCTAATAGCTCTCCTTGGCTTATCCTTGAGATTCGGAACATGTTAAGTCACTGCTCTGAGAGGTAATTCCTCTTTAATTCAGTTCTTCCCTCGGCAAGAGAAAGGGTCTAGTAATACTCACCTGACACCTCACACTGCAGTGAAATCATATTGTTAGTACAAATAGTTCACAGCTCATAAATGAAAATATTAGTTTTTGAGATTTATTTTAGTTATATTTTCTGCAGTTTCACAGGGTTTGGAGAGTTTTGGAAATAGAAAAATGTCAGAATGAGAGAGTTTGCATTGCAGGAGAGGGGATTTCCTAGTCACAGACCAAGTTCTTTTGCAGGAGATATCTTAGATTACCAGCAAAGAGAGAAACATGTCTTCTTTCTAGTGTGAACAATCCAGATTTCCTCTGATTAAAAAAAAAAAAAAAAGAAAAAAGAAAACTATACGCAGAGAAAACAGAAAGAACAGTGCTTTAAAATTTCTATTTCAGAATATTTTTGCTGCGCTTGCTTCAAGTTTCATTTCCTACTTCATTGTTTTATTGTCATTGTAGTAGAAAACATATTCCTTTCTTTGTATGTGACTCATAATCGTTGCTGCTGACTATTCATTTAGTTCAGACTTGCTGCTGTGTCCCAGCCCTTGTCTGAGACCTGCTTTGTTCTAGTATTTGATTGGGAACATGAGCAGGTTTATTCCTCTTTTTCTGCCTCACAAGGTAAACAAGAGAAAGATATTTCCCACATTTTCCATGTGTTTCCAGACATATCTTATCTTTTATATTTGTCACTACAAGCTAATGTTTCAATCTGTCTAAAGTCAACCTCTCAAGTTGTGAACTTCCTTGAAAAACACTGATAAGCAAAGAAACTTTAACAGCTATTAGTGAGGGAGTGGTGGTGCCATGAGTTAGCATTAGCTTTTTATCTCAAGAAAGCAGAAGGCAAATGTGGCAAAAGTTCCCACGTGAAGACATAACTATATTGACAAATCATCATGGTGGTTTCAGCACAGTACTTGTGAGAGGAAGTGTCCTGTATTTCAGAAAGAGCATTGTTCCAAGGTGCTTGACAAAAGATGTGGTTTCTCTCTCAAGTCAGTGAAGGGAGGTGTGCTGCTGAAGAGCAGCATCAGCCACCATGGCATTGTAAAATGCTTTTCAGCATTCTGAAAGCCCATGAGGACCCTGACCTATTGAGAGCAGCCTCGCAGAGAAGGATACAGGAGTACTGGTGGATCAGAGGCTGGATGTGAGCTGGCATTGTGAACTCACAGCCCAGAAAGACAAGTGTACTCTGGGCAGCATCAAAAGAAGCGTGACCAGCAGCTTGAGGGCAGTGATCCTTCCCCTCAGCTTGTCCCTCGAGAGATTCCCCCCCAGAGTACTGTGTCCAGGCCTGGGGCCCTCAGCGCAAGCAGGACATAGATGTGCTCAAGCAGGTTCAGAGGAGAGCCACGAAGATAATCAGGGGGCTGCTCCTATGAAGACAGTCTGAGAGAGCTGGGGTTGTTCAGCCTGGGGAAGAGAAGGCTCTGGGGAGACCTTACAGCACCTTCTAGTGCCTAAGGGGGGCCTACAAGGTAGGTGGGGAGGAACTCTTTATCAGTGTGTGCAGTGATGGGACAAGAGGCAAGGTTTGTCATGGTTTAACTACAGCCCTATCTCAGCCCCACTCAGCTGCTCACTCATTCCCCCCTGCCAGTGGGATGCGGGAGAGAATTGGAAAAGTGAGAACACCCATGGGTTGACATAAAGACAGTTTAACAGGTAAAGCAGAAGCTTCATACAGGAAAACAAGGAATTAATTCACCACTTCCCATGGGCATGAAGGTGTTCAGCCATTCCCAGGACAACAGGGCTCCATCACGTGTAACAGTGGCTTGGAAAGACAAACAGCATCAGTCTGGACAGCCCCCCCCACCCCCTTCCTTCTTCTTCCCAGCACTGTGTATGCAGAGCATGATGCCATATCATGTGGGATATCCCTTTGGTCAGTTGGGGTCAGCTGTCCTGGCTGTGTCCCCTCCCAACTCCTTGTGCACCCCCAGGCCCCTCACAGGTGGGGTGGAGTGAGAAGCAGAAATGGCCTTGACTCTGTGTAAGCACTGCACAGCAGTACTGAAAACATTCCCATGTTATCAACGCTGTTTCCAGCACAAATCCAAAACACAGCCCCGTAATAGCTACTGTGGAGAAAATTAACTCTATCCCAGACAAAACCAGCACATGGTTTTAAACTGAAAGAAGGTAGATTTAGATTAGATATTAGGAAGAAATTCTTTACTGTGAGGGTGGTGAAACATTAGAACAGATTGTCCAGTGAAGCTGTGGATGTTCCATCCCTGGAAATGTTCAAGGCCAGGCTGGATGGGGCTTTGAGCAACCTGGTCTAGTGAAAGGTGTTCCTGCCCATTCCAGGTGTCTCTGGGCGTGGAATTAGATTGTGTTTCAGGTCCCTTTCAACCCTAAACCATTCAATAGGTGAGATTTATGCTGTGAAGGATGGAGGACCAAACCCTGCTGCAGTTCCACCTCCCTCTCTTAGTATGTACTAGCAATTTGACCAAGCACGGTCAGTTGTTTCCCAATATTTTTTCTGTTTTTCCCAGGAGTTTTTAAAGAATGGAAACACAGTTAGGGATAGAGTGAAGAAATCTCTTCTTAATACAGAGTTAATTCAGACAGGGTTGATTATTTTTGCTTTTCTACTCATTTTTTGATTACTCAATGAGTGTTTTATGTAAATAAATCTGAGCCCAGGACTGCTAGCGAAATCACTTCCCCACATGCATCATCATTCATTTTTTCCATTTTTCCATTGGTTGCCTAAGCCATATGGCATGATTTTTGATCACTGTCTCCATGAAAGTAGCTGTACAATAGTTTTACTAACAAAAGGAAGGATGTTCTCAGGTTTTCATTCTCTCATGGACAGTGCAGGAACAACTTACTGAATTAGGAATAGGCAAGTTGGCAAGAACAGGAAACTTGCTTTTTATTTTTTTTCCCGGTTCTCTTACAGCCTGAAATATCACTATTAGAAAGTATAGTAGAAAAATGAGATATGGGCTAAGATGAGCTTTTTTAAATTCCATCTTATCTGGAGAACAGTAACTCCATATGCGCATGGGTCTATATTAAGGAACAGCAGAACAATGAGAAATTACTGGAACACCTAGATCCTAGTACGAGTCTATGGAAGAACAAGACAGGCAACCAATCCTGTGCCGAAGGAACAAGTCAGAAGGCTGAAGGAGAGATATCCTTGCATCAACATTATGATTAACCCAGAACCCTGTCAGGGAAAAGCAGCTCTTATTCTAGCCAAACTCTCTGTGCAGCATGAGCACAAAGCATCACAGTTGTATTTCTACCTGTTCTGAGCTGGAGCTCAGCCCTGTAACTGCAAAGCCTCTGTGAATGCGGATTCGACTGTTTCTTATCTTTTGTCACATTTGACAGTTTTCTATTATGTGACAGGTTTTTGGTGTTATTTTTACAAACACTGAGTAACTATTTTATGGGGACATTTGTTCATTCCTTTCTTGCAAAGTTGCAGTTAGGGACTCCTTCAGCCTCCTGACTGGCTGGGGGAGGAGGGGAGGGACAGTACAAGAAATGTTAACTTCTTGCTTATTTCTAAAGCAATGCAGTATTTGTACTTGTCTTCCTATATTATCAATGTGTTAATCAGCCAGTCAGCACTGGCACAAGGTAGGGAGCTACAAGAATATAGTCCTGATATGTAGTTCATGCCAGTCCTAATCCAACAAGGGGAAAGTCCTAACATAAGCAGTTCTAGGACAGCTGCTGCTCTGCTGGGACTGCTGGAGTGCTTGGTGCAAAGGTACGAGTCTGACAGCACAGATGTTCAAAGTAAGGCAGGAAGACAATAGTAAAGATTCCTCCCACTTTCTCCATCTGAAAAACCACTGTTCTATTGCTAAGTGGATGAGTGTGGAAAGAATTTATCAACAAACACTCATGGAGAAAAATTAAATTGTTCAAATGCTCATGAGAAAAATGAATGAGCCAGGGTTCAAAGTAATAGGCTGATCTGACTCACCTTCCTCCAAAAAATGTAACACACACCTTCATCCTCAGGTAAGATTCTTATTGCAGAATGGGCAGTTAAAGGGGCGTGGGTTTGATTGAAACTTTATATTTTATGAAAATGTGTTATTATGTGTTATTATTTTGAAATGTTTAAGAGCATATGCTTTAATTGAAATTTCTTTAAAATATAAGTAAGCATCACAATTTGTAAAGAAGCTGGAAAACTTGATGCAAAACGCTAGCTTTTGGAACCAGAAAAAACATTTTCCATTAGCTAAAATAAATAAGATTCATATTGTTTTCTAGACAGATGATGGTTAGGTATTTAGATCCCATTCCTGTAGGGTATTTGTGCATTCTCTTACAGATTAACAGCTGAACAAAACCCAGACTGTTTTGGATATGGCCCTTCTTCAGGTGTATAAAGAAAAGCAGTAAAAAAAGAAAAAGCAGTTGAAAATTGCTGACCAAAAATCATCAACAACTTTGACCTTGCTGTCCCTAACAAGGCTGGTAGAGACTGGCTGCATCTCAAAAATAATCAAGGTCTAATATGATGCTGACCCTGTTGTGTCTTTTACATTTTGGCATGAAAAGGAAATAACAGAATGTCTCCACAGGCTACTCATTTATAATAAATACTGATTGGCTATACTGGTAATTTTATGTGATAAAGATATTAAATTGTGTCAATAAACCAGGAACAAGTGATGTGTAAAATAATTAACACCAAAGGGAACGTAATAAGTTACTTATTAAAATCCATAGATGGATTATGTGACCCTGTGATTACAAAGCTATGGAGCACATGACTTAGTGTACATCTTTTGGTCCAAACACCTCATTGCACTCTGTCAGATTACTGGCTCCTGACACTAAATAAAATTCAGGTATGATTTATGGAGTGGCCTTTTGACAGGAGCTGGAATCAGAAATGGTTTAGGCTTTGCCAATATTCAGCACTGTTTTCATTAGCTACTGATATAATTCAGGTATTACATTTAGTCAACCGAATTATGTGTAGTTCTCCAAGATTCTCCCTTACTCCCTGTAGTCATTGTTCCACTCATAATAAAATTTTCCTATCAATTTGCCACAAGAGGAAGACTGAGGTTCACTAAATTACATCCACGTGCATTTGTGCACTAGACAAAGTGATATCAATTAAAAGAAACGAAACAACAAACAGAACTTGATTCTATTTTTAAATTGTTCATGGAGAACAGGGAAACAGGCTCACATAGGAGGCCACCCCTGAATTTCAAGCACTGGAAATTTCATTTTCCTTAATTAGTAAAACAGCACCGGTCTAGAAAAGAATAAAACAAAGAGAGAGATGCTAAATAATATGTCAAAAATGACACCTGGCCTCCCCTATGACTGATTAGTTTGAGAGGCTTGCTATGTGAGGTGAAAGCACCATTTTGCACTTCTTTCTCCCTGCTCCCTGTATAATTTTTTTTTTTAGGCAGTCTGAAAATAGTGTTTTTACACACAGACAGCAAAAGAACCCCAGTTCTGACAGCTGAAGTGAAGCTATCTCAGTGGTTTAGCAGTACTGCCACACAGAAGACTTGAATTTGGGAGGGGCCTGGGGGCACTCTCTTTATGAGCCTTTGATGCTCTGATGTGTCACGGAGGTGAGGCACTTTGACTTCAGGCAGCAGCGCTTGCTGATGGCTCCTGACTCTGTAAGCACCTCCTGATGACTGAATTATGACGCAGCACTTGCATGGCATGGTTGGAGATTGCTTAGCCCTGTCCTGGCTGGGGAATGAATGAAGTTAATAGTTGTTTCATGTACTGTGTGCTGGTACACAAAATCCTTCCCAAATTAATCTGGCTGTGTGTCAGAAGAGCTATTTACAGAGCCTCTGCAGCAACAACTAGGCTTCATGCTACCTGTAATGCAGAATGACTTCCTGGGGCTATCTCCAAACTCTTTCTGCTTACAGGCTGTGACTATTCCTCTGAGTTTCAGTGAGTTATCACTTTTTGGTTTTAACGGTTACTGGCTGTTGTGACTTTCATGCCAAGAAGCATTCAACTAAGGACCAGAAGTTGCTGTTAGCATACAGTTCAATCTGGAGACGTGGCACCCATGCCATCTCCTAAAATTTTTGAGACATCAAAGTACTTCAAGTGTGCTGACTTTTGAGCAGGTCTTCAAATCCTTATTTCTATGGATACTCCGTTTTTCTTCTACTTTGCTGCTGTCTTCATACTATTGGTTGGTTTAATGCTGGAAGTCTATACTCTTTATATATCCCTTCTCACCAGGTTAAGGTAGTTCCAATGTGAATGAATCTTCGGGACTCCCCCTTACCCTGGTACTGGCAGGCTGTTCTGGATGACGTTTTGTAGTTAAGTCAGTTTAGCTCTGTCACAACACTGTTCGGATACTGTATTCGAGCTGGGAGTGACTGTTCCCTTGCTATTGCTTTACGTGTCAATGTTATTGCTGCAGTGGCACCGACGCATTCTGGCTGTAAGTCCCTGGCTTCTTTGGTGTGCAGCCTTTCCTGCTTAGCTGTTCTTTCTCTTAACTGCTCTGTTGCCTGTCTATTGTCCTTCTGGACTGCAGCAGGCTAGTCCCCAAGGAAATGATTCTGACTTACCTCTGTGCTGGGCTCACCTTTAGCTCCAGAAGCAGTTTACTGTGGTAGTTCAATGCTGCAAAGTGGGGATTAGCTCTTACCTTTCCTACCTTTGCCATGTTTCTTCTGTCTGTCTCTGCAAACTGTTTACATGGAGGATAGAATGCTTGTCAATTTCTTATTCACTTACGAGAAGAAGCTCCCAGTTTGACATTGTATCATTAAAATTCTGCTGCTCCACATTAAGCTCAACATCACAGCTTGCATAATAACTTGCAAAAGGTGACCTATGGTTTTGGTCAATTTTCTTGGTTCTCATCCACTCTTACTCAAGCTGACATTAAGCAGCTAAGTGAGCACTTAAATTAAGAGTATTGTTTCTCTATTCTAATCAACACAGATGGAGAAGAGTACTTCACAGGGCAGTTTGGATCACAGGTTAACCTGCTCTATGAAAGTACCTAGTTTTCTTTGCTGCCTGGTGGGAGTGACTCTCCAATGTTTGATATTTTGCAGGATGAACTTGGCCCCAATTCTGCTTACCCCAAATCAGAGTAATTACACCCTGTCTCTGTTTAATTTTTATCCTCAAGTGTTCAGTCCAAAACAAGCTTTGGGCTAGGAGTTCATGAGACCATAGCATCCTTTGTCAAAGCACCCCACATTGTTCCATGCGCTTTGTTCACTTGTCTTTTACACTTGATGCCTGGTTAGACAGTACATTCCTCAATATCTCTCGTATTTATCCCCCAAGTGGTATATGCCAACATATTTTGCTGTATAATGAGCTCAGACTAGCAGTCACTTACTGAGGTGCAGCTGATGAGTGCTCTCTTTTTGAGGAATAGTAAATCATTTGCTTATGATTCTCTACCCATATCCTGAATAGAAATAGAATTAAGATCAGAAAAACTCCCTCTTAGCACAGTCAGGTGAAATCTTGGCCCTTGTGGAATCTGAAGAATCAAACTAATAAAAAACTGAGAAATTCTTTTACCTTTTACTTCATCCATCACCTCGTGACTACATTTGTACTCCAGACACTACAGGTGACAATGCCAGCAAAGCAGGCTCAATCTCTCTTTCTCTATCTTAGGAGAGTCACACAACAGGTTTTATGGGCACACAACCTACCATGAAGAAAAGTATAATGTGCACTTGTATCTTGACAGCCACTCTGTGGTAATTACTTATATGTGTGTTCTCTCTTCATGATAAATGCAGCATTTCTGAGACAATTTGCCTCTCAAAGGTGGGATAATTCTGATTTACTCTTTTGGAGAGCATGCACAGCTCATTACTAAGAAACAGCTGATACAGTGTATATTCACACTTCAAGTTATTCTACTCGAGACTGTCACTGTGCCCTAACTTCTGGTCCATCACAGAGCTAATGAACCCAACCTCTTCTTCAAGGAGGGCACAGCAACTTCAACTTTTGAGACTGAATATCTCAGGAAGTCAGTAACTGTGAGAGTTTGTGAGGAAATGTGATGTGAAACAATTCCTCTATGTGCTCTTATAGTTAGTGTTTTCAATTTGCTCAGAAAAACCACTGCAACTGTGGTTAGAAGTGTGAAAATTTTTGCAAAGGTATTACTCAAGTACTTGTTTAATTAAGGAGAACTTAATATGTTAGCTCACAGTCACAGTGCTACATAGCTAGGTCTGAGGCAATATTTCTGCAACAAGTGCGTATTGCTTTGAGATTTTTGGTTCATTCTTCCTAGTCTCTCAGGCCATAATACTGAACTTGCAGTGCCAAAACCCAGGATGGTCTATGAAAAATTCAGGTTGTATTTTATTATGAGGCTAGATTTGGATTGGATGTGATCCTTGTCCAAACGTTTTACCTGTCCTTTTTTCAGTGCAATATTTTTTGATACACCTTACACCTCAGCACAGTCTACAGTTATATTGGTCTTGGTCAGCTGGATGAAAAGGCAGCCAGCCCTCTGTGAATTGTTCAAGCATGGATGTGGGGAGATAAGCATTTTTCTCTTCAGAATTTATAACTGGGGGGACTTGGGGGGGAACTTGGGGGGTTGTCGGTTCCTTTTTTTTCTCAGCTCCTGTCAAACTTTTAATTTCTAAGACAACAAGATCTATATGCCATGCAATAGCATTTGTGTAATAAATAATGTTGATTACAATGCTTAGACTAGAGCAAAGGTAGAGGAGAGTTATATCCATATCCTTCACAACTGGACATGAAGTCAGGTGCAGCCTTCAAATGAAGTGGTGCATATCCTGCTGCAGGAATCTCCTCACAGCACCAGGAATAGGGGCAGATGCACCAGGAACCGGGGCCAATTGACCAGGACTAGTACCACCTGTTAGCAAAATGCGTGGTAGCTCATGTCCCAGCGTGGCAGGGAAGCTCAGTGATGGTACAACTCCCACATCACAATGGGGACTGCCTCCATCCCAGGGGAGGTCCTGCCAGGTCTTGCTCAAATCAGAGGATATCTGTCTGAGTACAGAACCGCATGAATTGGTTCCACGTTTATTTCCACTAACTATAAGAAGGAGAGTCAGTTGAGAATGAGGAGCTGGTGCCAGCAGAACTTCTTTAGTGCGTGATGTTTCTTACATCCACAAATCAGGATGTTCATATTCATGATCAATGACAGAGAATAAGATTCAGATAAAAGGATAGTCTGGCAAATCCTTGAGATCAAAAGGTCTTAAAGAGAGGAAATTTTTATGTCCCCTACTGAATTCATATTTATGGAAGAATACAGTTCCTACTCTTTGCAACACACAAACATTTGTATGGGTTTTGTTCTGACTTCTACAAGTTGTTTATTTTTAAGATATCAGACCTGTATTAAATAAGGCAATTGAAAATACATAAGATGTATTCTGGGATAAATAGAATTTATCCCATTGAGATCCTAGAATTTCAAATGTTAAGATCAAGTACTCCATAATAGCAGCCATAAAAAGTGGCAGTGTAGCCAAGTGAATTGTACACAGGGACCCAACAGACATGGGGCATTTTCTTTCTTGTGTCTCCGAGCTGCTTAGGCAGGTCACTTTACTTCTTTCTGCCTCAGTTATTCCATCTAAAAACGTCAATAATAATGCTGTCATACTTTGTGATGTTAGGTAGTACTACAATAACCTCTTCTTTATATGCAGGAACTGAGAGCTATCAGAAATAAAAATATATTTTCTGTGATGGACTGTTGCTTTTAAGGCTCAGAGAAGACTGTCAGCAAAGTTGCTATTTTTGGCTGCAAAAATTGTGGGTTTGAGTTTATTGCTAGAATGGATTATCTTCCAATAAAAATTGTATTTCATTTAAAGCTTGCTTACTGAAGAATGTATACTACATTTGCCACATCAAAGTTAATAATTTTTATTCATTTAAAATATAATTATGTTATTCATTAGCTGTTCCTATTACAGTAATAGTTGATGACACATCATTATACGCAGCACCTATTTTCAGTGACCAATAAGTTTTTGAAATAACTAGATTCTGAGCAGAAATTTTCATACTTCATTTCATCCCAGGAGTGAATATTTTGGATGTTTAATTTTAAAAATCTGCAATCAAGCTGGATTATTTTTCAGAATAAGATGTTCCATAAATAGCAGGTATTATTTGGTTTGCTTTTTAGCAATTGTGAAATACACTACTCAATCTGGTTTCCTTTCATGAATCTGTTGAGTATTGTATTTCATCTTGTGCAAGAAAAATAAGGGGGAACAACCCCAAGTTTGCTGTTTTTTTTTTAAAGCATATAGTGACTTAGCAGTTCAAGTTCTATGGAACATCAACTAGGCATATTTGCATAAGTCACTTAGGCTCAAAGCGTCCCAGGTATATATAGCTGGGTCTTATTGAAATAATTGCATTTTATTTGAAATTAGTTAGTTGCAATGGTGTAAGGTGCGTTTAAAGGTTTGGGTTTCTTGAAAATTTTGCTTCGAACTGCGTGGCTAGCTTAACACCAAAAAACCAGCTGATTACTAGTGTGTTCCCACTGTAAAGCCCTTGCTAATGCTAGTCGAAGGTGATAGGAGCAGCTTTGGGCACCAGTGATTGCAACCAAGGCTCTCTTACTGGTCAGGGAGAACAGAAAAACAGTGCAGAGATATTTTTTAAATTTCTGTAAAAAATCTGGACTGCTGTCATGGAGAAGCTTGTGCTTCTCTCTTTGACTTCACTAACCCGGTTTATTTATTTAGTGACTGGAAAAATCAAACCAAGAACTGCAGCTTCATTGTAGTCTTACTGATGTACCCCACCTTGTGTGGGGAGATTCTTCCCTGCCAACCATCTAAAACTAACGTTTACACCCTTTGAAATATTTCTTTAGAGCTTGCCTCTCTACCTGTGCCTTAAAATCACTCCCATCAGTCTTTGGTTAGGCAAGTGACTCTTACTTTTTATGCTAAATGGTTTGTTTTATTGTTACTTAATCCTCCCAAACCACCACCACCCCCTCACATCTCCCTGTGAGCTCAGTCTGATATGCAGATTGGGAAAGGTTTGGAGTGGGGTCTCTATTATTTGATCAGTACATTTAGCCTAGCACAAGGAGACTGATACCTAGCTGACACCCTGTGCATCATCATAACAAGATAATAACAGAGGATTTTATAGGCTAGCAGGTATTTATAGGGAAAATGATAAATAACAAAGGGAGGCTGTGTTTTGTGTAAGCAAAGAAATATGATTAAATCTTCTGCAGGAACTTGAGCCTATTCAGTGCATAAATCTTTCCTAGCCTTTCTGCTACATTAATACACAATCAACTCCTATGAAGACCTAACTCTGTTGCTTTCAGTGATCCACAGTCCTTACCTGTAACAATAGCCAAGCTCAACTGAAGCTATATTTAAAATTTTTGCTAATCAGTACGGAATTGAATTTTTTCTGAGAGGTATTCTGTTCATTTTAAGTGCCGCAACTGGAGCTCTGTCATTAGAAAAGAAACATTTGGGGGTCTGGGAAACAAAACCGGAATGCCAGTAAGGTAATTATCATAACAGTTGACTCTGGGAGTGCAGGAAGTGGTGCTCTGTGGTGTGAATGCTGCTCCTCACAGCCCCCAGCTGAAATGAGACATTTCCACTAGATAACTCAAAGTAAGTTTTAATATTATTTTTAATCACGGAAATGTTTCAAATAGTCTTTGGTCTATTCATTACAGCAGGAGTGGTTATTTCATTTTTTAGTAGGAGCACTTACAAACAATCCAAGTGTAATAACCAGCAGCATAAAATTATCAGTGATTGAGTCGATGCTGAACTTCTCACTTGTCAAACAGCGCAGATTGTTTTTTCCCCTTTTTCTTAGCTCTTAGGTAAATTTTACTGCTAGCTAGCATCTCACACCAGACAAAGAGCAGGGAAGGGATGAAAAAACATGAAGCATATGCGTTGCAAGGCCAACACAATTTCTTGTTTGTGAATGCAAACCAGGGCTGTAAGCTAAGTGGGAAATGCTGGCTGGGAGCTGTCTTGAATTCCTGCAAGTAAAAACATCAGGGATCAGAAAGCTGGTTCAAAAGGCAAGTGAAAGTTGATGAATTACTTTGTGCGTGTTTTAATTACCCTATCATCCTGAGATTTTTGTGTATTGATCTGAACAGTAGTAATAAAGTGCTTTCCTCCCCTCACTCCCTTCTAAGCATTAGAGCTTTGTTTATTAGGTATGATTCTAAGGAGAGAAATTACTCATCTTCCAGACTAGCATGGAGAAAGGGGGAAAAAAAATACAAATGGGCGGGCATGATCTCTTCTGCTATTCAATATGTTAAATCTAAATTGTTCATATAATTATTCCAGCATGTATTTTCTTCTAGGCTGCAGTCAGGCAGAAAAATTTAAAACATGAGAAATTGGACAATGCTAATGTGAAGTGAAACGTAGTTAAACGTTACATTCCTTTCAATGTCATTTACCAATAGTTATGTATCATACTAAAATGAAAGGAAAATATTAGCCTGAGAGTCAGTGTATTGGTGGGATTTACAATAACTAATATTTGAATAACCCTGAAAATAAACCTAAAATGAATATTACCAACATTTGATCAAGAACAGCTCTGGGCAAAGGTGACTGGGAAGGATACCTCAGAATAATTTCGAGAAGGTATTTTTTGTGAGCTCGTCAGGGATCCTCTGTAATTTAAAACTAACTATTCACTTTAAATATTAAATGGTATAAATCATGATAATAAAAGATAAGGTTAACGGCCTTTATGAGGTAATGGCAAAAGAGGACAAAGAAAAAAAAGTAGTTTCACAACAGCACTGAAAGGAAAGCATTTTGAATCTCACATTATATGCAGATAAACTTGGACATTCATTTGAGCATCAGTTCCTTAAGGAACTTGCACTGAGATTTTGGCTTAGTTAAAACCTGCAAATTTTCTCATCAAATCACAAAGTAAGACACTAAAAAAACTGAAAATGAAATCTCTCTATCCAGCTTTTCACTCAGCCAGCAGGACAAAGTGCCTACTGTCTCCCCATTTCCCTCTCCTTGGAATGGGGCTGCCAAACTCTGGTGAGACTTGTGAGAAGCAGGCAAGCAGAGAGCAGTGGGGCCCCCATGAAGCTCTTGCATGAAGGATGGGGCACATGTATGAGCGATGGGATTCCAAATCCCATCTTTACCCAATAATAATTAATAATTAATTAATACTTAACACCCATCTAGTGCTTTACAAGCATTAACTAATTAAGCTAATTCACCCAAGGTCAGTCCTTTGTACTCACACAATACCCGAGATCTTTTTGATCATACACCCTAAAGAGTAAAAACAGTATATCAGTAATGTTAGTTTTAGCCTCACATTATTTGGAGATTTTGATCATTAGGGATGGAATTAATCCAATATCTACTGTGGCCCATTTTTGCATTTTATCTTCCATTCTGCATTTACTATTTTTATCTTTATTAATAGCTACTGCTCAGTGGCCTTAAAGAATTTCTCCATTCAACAGAAACTTTTCTTTACAGAGACTTATGCTAATTAGTACCTTGTTTGTGGCTTCAGTGTGATTTATGAGCTACTCTGAGCCCTGAATAACAAAATATCAGGCTATCTCCATAACTGCCTATTAATTTGTTTATCTTTCTATCTGTCTACCTATCTGCTGAAATTTAAAACAGTGCAATAACTTTCAGATCAGTGACATTAATGCAGCATTAGATTAAAAGAATGTTACTTTATACAGGCATAAATGTAATTTAGAGGCACTTAGAGGAAGCTATATACTTAACATGATTCTTGGCCAGTGAAGACAGGTTGATCCCACTCATTTTGGGATTGCTAATTTGCAGTTAATTAGGAAGATTGATTCTGTTCTCT
Organism: Gymnorhina tibicen; assembly: GCA_013399875.1. NCBI lineage: Eukaryota > Metazoa > Chordata > Aves > Passeriformes > Artamidae > Gymnorhina > Gymnorhina tibicen. The sequence goes on from VXAZ01003274.1 coordinate 854,073, forward strand.
GATGCATAGGCCCAACCCTAAATGCATTTTTCCGGTTTCCGTGGCACCATGCTAGTTATCATTGTCAAGGTGCAAGTATAACTGAATGACACAGTCCTTCATAAAACATAATACTTGGGGAGTTTGGGAAAGCAAATCTAGTAACCTTCAGCAAACATTTTTCTGGTTTACTCTGTAGACCAAAATCTAGTGTTATCTGCATTTAAAACAACTTTCAAATCACATTCCTTTGAGAAGGTTTATTGCAATTAGCAAATAAAACCAGAGACTTGCTTTAATGCTCAACTAAAATAACATAGTTTCATAGTTTGAAGGAAATAAAATATTGACATTTTGCTTGAAGGAACTTGTATCCTTAAATAAATGCAGTGGGCATGGCATACTTAAGCTTGTACCTTTTATAGAAGCTAACATTTATTTTCAATGTGTTATCTCTTGAGGAGATTCTTCCCCTCTACTCTCAAAATACAAGCTGCTATGAACGGATTTGGGGGAGGAATGAAGATGTTGGAATTATCGGCAGCTGGTGTGGGCTAGCAGTAAATTGCTGCTCCCTTAGAGCAGGAGGAAAGCTGGGGGAGCTGTGCTTCACGAGGGATCTCAGGGCATAGTGTCTTGTGGGACTGTCCTGGCCCAGTGCAAGTCACACTTGACATGTATAAAGACCAAATCTATTAATGAAAAGCCCATCTAATAAGCTGAGCTATTTTTACACTTTATCTGATTTCAGACCAGCCATTTTTCCTCCATTTGAATTTCAATGCAGCTGTAGGTATCAGATCTTCGCAAAGATAAACTAGGACAATTCCTGCTGTGCCTCTGTCACACCAGACTCTGGCTGCAATGGTCTTCCCAGCCAGTCCTCTTTCTCTTCTTCTGTACTTTCCCTTGCCGTTGCACATAGCTGTTACAAGAGATAGCTGTTGCACATACCATCCTATCCCTATCCTACCAAAGTTTTAGCTACACTGGGGTATTCTTCTGTGGTCAGACAATTTTTCTGGCCCAATTGTTTTAATAAAAGCACACTTTCTAGCAATTTTGCACCAGAAAATCTGTTCCAAGCTATCTGCCTTGCGAGTACTGCACTAATTACTCATAAATAAACAATTCCGTCATTTATGACTTTATAAACAATGAGGAAACTTTTCAAAACAAGTGTATGGAAAATTCCTAGGTAGTGTTCTATAACAGCAAAATGAGGTGTGTTGAGTCAGTCTGGAAAATCACAGATACACTAAACCTAAGAACCTATAGAGGGCCAAAGGCATTTTCTTATCCATTTGGGGAAAGAAAGAGATAAGGAGAAATGAGATACTTGCTATAGAATAGTTCCCAGACTCAGTAATTTTCCTTTCAAAAGTTCAGTGTCGCTGTGTTCAACATCTTTCTCTTATCCCTTAACCTTTAAATTTTGCAGTCAGCAGTGCTCATAGGCCCATAAGCCACCAGTTGCAAATAAAACGAAAAATATAAAATACAAAAATTTTGACCAGATGTAAGCATGCAGGGTAGCAAGAACAGGCAGTGGACACACCTCTCAGTCAGCCCCATCAGCTCATTCAACATACACATGTGGCTTGTTGTCAGAACTTGTGGTTGCAGCCCAAAAGGATCAGGATCAAAGCAAGAGCTTTCCTAGTTCAAAGCCAAATTTGTGTCTTTGCTGGCTCATTTGAATTTTTCATCCAGACTTTCATGGCTTCCTTGTGTGCTTGTAATTACCACATCTTTAAAACCTGACAATCCCTTCATATGGGCCAAATTCTTTTCTCAGATTGTGCTTGTGCTCTACACAGGGGTCCAAGAAAAGATATACATATGCTCTCTACAACACAAACTTTGGGCCTAGATTTGATCCATTAAAATGCGAATAGAAAAATAAGCAAGTTATGAGTGTATATTTCACAGTCAAGAAAATAAATTCAGAAGTTTCCGTATAGTATCCTTGGGGCCTGATACGTACTTCTAGGGTCTCCAGTAAATGTTAGGATAAGTAGATAGTTGAATATTTTCCCTTTGAACAGTAAATCAGCCCAAATCTGCCTAGCAGAAGAATTAAGCAGAAGCTTAATTAATCTTGCATTAGTATTTCCAGTGGATGCGTTGTAGGTTTTCTCCTGGTTGGAATACGAAAGCTCTGATCTCTACATGTGTGCTCCTAACTCCTGCTTAGGGCTTAGCTCCCATTGATTTCCATGACCAAGATGATGAGCACCTTTGCAACTCTCAAGCAGCACAAAAAAAGCATAACTGCGAGCTTCCTCTGGAGTGGGGAAATCCCCCATAAGCAGAGAGTCAGTGACTCCACGACTCACAGCACCCACACGCTCGGGCTACACACAGTTTGTAGGTCACTTGTTGGAAGTGAAGATTAGATAGCAGAGTTTAGAACAGACAGCAGGAAGTTTTAAACCCAATGTGGAGAGAAAAAAGACCTGACCTGGAGATCATGGGGCCATAATCAGTTTTAGCCTGCTTTCTACACTCCTTTTACTGGGCACAGAAAAAGGTCATAGGGAAGCAGAAAATTGGAAAATACTTACAGAAGGCACCAAAAGGCTCTACTTCTGATTTGAACCTTCTGTGGTATGTGGGTTTTAACGTCATTAACTCTTCCTCAACCAACAGGATAATTGCCAGCCTTTCACAGGTTTTCCATTCCCAAATTTCTGGAGGTCCTGTCTACCTCTTAGCAGCCAGTTAAATTCCTTTAAACATCATCTTATCTTTTTTCTCTGACTCACAGTTTCCTCTTTCCTCCATTTTATTCCCCTTTTCTTCCCTGATCTCCCAACATAATGCATGACCACCTCTGAGCAGAGTCAGCAGCCCAGCTCAGTCATAGTGACTCCCATTATCCCTCACTTTCCTCTGTGCGTGCTTAAATCCTTTCCTGACCTCCAGCAGGCCTTCCTACCTTGGATAATCCCACCGAGGGGTGCTCACTAGGCTGGGAGTCTCTCCTGGGCTTGCATCAGCCTGCTACATTCAAATCTCATGCTCTGAGGCTTCCTCAGGTCAGACACATTCTGCAATGAATCTGACCTGGGGAAGCCCTGAAGCACAAGATATTTGAAAGGAGGATCAGTCTGAGGTTTGAAGCAGAGAAGGGGGGCAGCGGGGTGTGTGTGTGAGATTCATGTTCAGACCAGGTCTTATTGTTTCTGAACCAGTTTTTCCACTGCTAGCTAACCATCACAGATACCCAAACCACATTTCCTAAGCTACTCAGCAGGTCAAATTACTTGTTATTGAAGTGGAAATAAGACATGGGGTTTTTTTCCCATTGTTTTCCCTAAAAAGTACTTTATATAGGTGTGTGCAAATGTACACATGTAAGTGCAATGAAGCATTCAAAGATTACAATCATTCCCTGAATGAAAACTGATAAATATAAACGTTTAGCATGCTTGTTTAAAATGTGAAAGTAGTATTAATTAGGACTGTTTGTTTACACTGTTTTGGTAGTGTCAAGATGCCTGACTATAACTATCAGGACCTGTCCACCTGTCAAAGATCAACTGGGTTGTTTTACCATTGTCTGCCAGCAGGAAATCTCTGGGTCCATACGGGCCTCACACAAACGAAAAGAGAAAAGGGGGTGTAAAGAAAAAGAAAAGGAAGACTTTCTAAAACATGCAGTTCTTTATGAAAACCACATGCTTCTCAAAGCTTTTTGCTTGTCATTACTCCGCCATATTTTAGTATTTGTAGAATTTGAATATGAAGAGAAACTAGGTATGATATAATTATTTTCACGGTTAAAACAGTAACCAAAAAAAATGCTTTTGCCTCAAAACCTTGACAGAAAATAGTCGCATTGCACGAATCAGTGCTTTAAAAAAGGAAACTCATTCTATAAGTAGTTCTCTTATCCAGCTATGCCTAAAATAGGACTAACTCTATCTAGTATCCCAATTACATAATACGGTATATTAAAATAAGTCTCCCTTAATGTTGCATTGCAAAGGGTTTGGAGTCCAGGAACAACCTTGGAATAGGGACAGAGTGACCTTTTAAAAAGAAAAATGAAATGAAATACACTTTCATTTTCCAGAAATATGCATGAAAGTAAAAACTTGACAGCATGGAAGAACATAAGCAAATATATCTTTTTATTTGAAGATAAAAAGAAGCAGGGGCTAGATAGGGAAAGGAAAAAACCTGTGAAAAAAACGGATGATGCAGTTTTTACGAATAAGCAGCTTAATGTATCTTGGCACCCACAGTAAGCCTTGTAGGAGCTCAAAGTGCCTCAGGCAATCTGTGAGCAGAATAGCAATTTTATTACTTTGTCATTAAACCAATTTCACAGCAGTATTGTTTGTTAATGAGCAGCGGCAAACGAGCGAAGATGTCACACACTGGAATAGCAGTGAGATTTGTGACCCAAGCTCAGAGCACTAAGATGGAAAGACCATGGCTATAAAAAAGGAAATACTTTGGGATGAAATGCAAAGTCTATACAGCAGAGCTTGTGTTTATGAGCTACCATTTTGCTAAGAGCTGTGAGAGAAATAAAGGTCTGGAAATATGCAGTTAAAACAGGGCCTATAAAATTAAAACCAAATTAAAGTATAGCAGAGGATTACTGCACAGGCTGTACTCTACAAAATATATTTTACGTGATGAGGTGAAATCTAAATCAGTTTTGTTTGAATTTGGTTGGTATTTATAAAATTCAATAAAGCAATACCAAATTCAAAACCAAAGCAGCAGCCCAAGTCCTGTGGTCTCTGATCTATAAGCTTCACTTTGAAGAAATTCAATTTACCAGTACTTAATTAGCAACTTGTCCTCTCTTTGTAAGCAAAGATAATATATAGGTTTTTATAGGAATATAAATACTGAACAGACATAATCAGTGTGCCTGCACACATGCACGCACATACACACACATGAACGGACACACTCTGATTCTGTACCAAACAGTCAATCAGAATCAGCTAGAAAAGAGATTACATGAAGCTGAACTGTATCATTTGATGGAACTCCTTTTTTTCCTTCCTCTTCGTCTTCTTCTCTCTTTTTTTTTTTTTAATTTTTNNTTTTTGAGCCAGGGCTGATCTTACAAAGAGATTGGGAGAGAGCCTTGAGGGATACAAGAAACAGTGCCAAGCAGGCACATTATTGAATCCCTGCAAGGCATCCCGAGGTAAGTTTGCTGCCTGAGCTGTCTTTCCATGTTTATACACAGGGAAAACTAGTTCAAGCAATGCAGTAAGTGGATCAGCATGACTGACTTAAAGGAAGAGGGGAAAATTAGCCCACCATTTTGCTCCATTTGCACCAGAGATGGGGAAATAATTTTGCTGTCAGGACTTGCTTCTGAGCCACCTCCTTTCTTTCCTGTAATAAAGCCCCACCCCATTTGTTTCTATTACAATCACATTATTTAGCATAATTATCCTCTTAAAAATATCTAGATCACTATAAACGCTTCCGTTCTTTTGCCTGTTTGCTACCTCACCCATGAGGATTTCGGCACAGTAGCTACCATACATTTGTGGAATGCTTTAAGGGCTCTGGCAACAGAATACATTTAGCATATTTGTGCGTGTCTGTGTGCCTGTTTGGATCTCGCTCCTAGTTTCTCACTCTCTGTGTGTGTAGTCAATTTGAACAATGTATTTCACTTCAGTTCACAAGCACGCTGACCTCTCTATCCAGTGATTAATATTTTTAGATGCTTGGTTTCATAGCTTGGTAACTCGTGCATGTTTTCTGCTATTTAACTAAGTGGGTAAAGGGGACGCTGCAGGAAATGCTCATTGTTGAGCAGTAGGCGGTGCTCACAGTTCTGGGAGCTCAGCTTAAGACTGTTTTCTGCCTGACAGGGCAAGACCCCTAGACAAATCCCTGGCTGGGTCTATGGTAGTTGGCAGCCATTCAAAACTGGTTCTCTGCCAGCAGTATTACGAGTAGCCAGACAGATCAATTCACTTTTACATTCCCGCCATTATTTATAGCACACTGTATATCTGCTCTTGCTTATGAACTAATGATTAGCAAATACAGTACACATAAAACATAAGCATTTGTTCTGTGCAAGGCTTTCTGTTGCTGATATTGCAGATAGTTTTACAGGTCACGGAGCCTTAAAAAGGATTTAAAGGGCATGTCTTGTGTAACATTTGTTCCTTTGAAAATGATGCTCCCTTCCTATTTTTGTGTAATTGGAGAGGATAGAACGGTTTACTTGCTGCTTATGTTTCATTGAATTCTTGCATTTCCCCCTTCTCCCACAGACTTCTAAGGAAAACACGTAGGAAGAGAGGCTTATACAGTATTATTTGTTATTTAAGAACTGTAATTCTATGTAACACTAAGGCTTTTCTTTTCAAAAAGCTCTATTGGTAAAAACAAACAAACAAAAACCCAAAAAACCCCATGAAAATCAACAACCCTGCTTACATTTCAGAAGATGTCAGGGCAACTGCAATTTTGTAAACTGTAGAGAAAGACAGATGATTTGAAAACTGGGGAGAAAATACCACACCTTTACTAGGCCCCTGTGGCTGTTAAAATACTAGTTATAGTGTTAAATTGCTTCAGTTACTTATGGTTTTGAGCTAGAATAGGAAAGGTCAGACCAAATCTAAGGCCCTGGCTTCAAAGCAACACAGCTCTACTGAATTTTTAAAATCCAGATACGATCCAAACTTAGTGGCCGAATTAATCCTTGGCATAAACACAGGTCTGCACAATTTGAACATTTTTAGCTGATCACTGCTACTGGTCTTGCCACAAGTTCCTGTCAGGTAGCAAGGCTTATACTTATTACACTGAACATTATTTCTCTGGAGAGTTCATAAAAAGGTGGCAAACACATTTTCACTTCTCTGAAATGAAGTTCAAGACTACTGCAGCAAGTGAACTTCCAAAAGTTTCAAAACATGCTCACACTGGACTGCCTGAATTAAGTCAAGGTGTTCTGCTGGTGGAGAAATGTTACATAATAAGGAAATCTGTTAATTCGGTTTCCTAACCTGTTAGTTAACCCATACTTTGGTCTGGGTTGAAGTGTAAGGGAACATGATGTCAGCATGTTCTTAAGAAGTTGTGCCCTTTCCATTTGGCAACAAGTGCACCAGAAAACCTTCTGCATAGCCTCAATTCCCTTACTGGGAATTGAGCGTTTACAGGTGCTCAAACTGAGGTACCCTGGGAATGCAGTGCTATGATAGGTGCCTTCTAGGACAGTGAGGATGCAAAACTAACATTATAATAGCAATCAGCATAACTAAACCAAAGTGATTTACATCTGGTGAAACATGGCCCAGTGGAACAGTAAAGGTATAATTAGCTTTTCTTACCACTTATCATCAAAAATAAGCAAAGAGGAAGAATATAAGTCCTTGAAGAACGTAACATCCCTAAAGGGCACACGCTCTGATAAAACCTTTCTGCTCAGAAAAATGTGGCTAAAGCTGATTTGTGAATGTTTTGCACCTTAAGTGATCAACTCCACACTCAATGCATACAAAAGCCCACAATACCCATTAAGACTGTCTCATACTGGCCTTGTATTAAATGATACATCCATCCAAGATGTGGGTCAATGCAGAATCAGGAATGTTGGCTTGGCAAAAATCTTCCCAAGTCAGAATTTTCAGTCATGTCTAATGACCAGTATACAAAAGTGAATAATCCAGAATGATAGGCCTTTCTACACCTCTCTGAAAGCTCAGCTGTCTTCCTTTTTTTTTTTTGTTATTTGGAGAATAAGGTTGGAATGGTGAACTTATTAGTTTGATGTTACCAATGATAAAACAGCAATTTCCAGGAGAAACTGAGCACTGGGAGAAATTAGAAGATTTACTATGTTTCATCTTAAAAAATACCAATGAAAGCAGAAAGAGATTAAAAATTTGGATCCTCAGAGTGGGGCATTTCTGTATAACCAGAAAAATTATAGTCCAGAATGTGCTTCTTGCCTTAAATAGATTGCAATAATTCTTTGATATCTGCCGGTTCTATCACTTCTTTCTTTTTCTTCTGAATTCCTTACCTAAATTGGTGTAAAACACAGTCCATACAGATTTTCCTCAAGCCAAAATTCTGTATTGCACTTGCATAGTAGAAGTCTCTTCTTGGCCAAGACTATCACTGAGGCAAGACTTATCAAAAATTCATTTTTCATTGTGGTTTTCAAAACACTGCACTTTCAAGGGCTTTTTATAAACCATCCTTTATCAGACAATATAAAATATGCTGTATTTCACTTTTTTGTTTCAACATAAATCAACCCCCAACAAAGTTTCTACAGCTCTTTACATTGTCTGGCCTTGTTCATTTGTAAGCCTGCAAGTTTAATAAAGACTACTTTCCCTGTGTAGGAACAATATGCCATTTTACATGGAGGGAACAAACAGACGGAAAACAAAACCTACATTTTAAAAGCAATGCTATATCTCAAAAATGAATATATTATATGTTGATGGGCAGAGTGTCCTGTAAAGCAGCCAGGAAATGCTTTGGAAGACACTGAGAATATTTCTGGGTTTTATACTGAAAAATAAATCAGGATTTTTCTATTAACTTTAAAACCATGTGGAACTTCCTTAACACTGTATTCTTTTGCGAAGGTCTTGAATGTGGTGAGGTCTGTCCATGTATGTTTTCCAGGATGTCTTTCTTTCTCTCAACTTTAACTTTTCAGTGCCTACTGAAACACAGTAGTTTAGTCAGTCAGAGCTATAAAAGGAGGAGAGAAATGAAGGCACAGTAGTTTAGAATTCACTTCTACACAGGAGAGCAACATTGCTTTCTGGAGGGAAAGATGAAGTACTGCTTATCCCTTGAAGTTCTTGCTACTCAGATCTGGGGAGTGAACTCAGGAAAAAGCCAGTCATTTGATTCAAGATAAGACCTTTTCTCAGTTGCTTCCTGTATCATTAGCCTTTTTCTTGATCCCTCATTTCTCAGACTTTACTCTCTTTACAGATGAAAAGTAGACGCCATCTTACTCACAGATACCTTAGGTGTTTTTCCTGAACTGAATCATTAGTTTAGCATTTTTTTAAATAAAATTCATGATTGATGTCTATGGCCTTAATTATAATGAGCTAAAATAATTTTATATAGAACCAAAAGTTTTCACTCTTGCTGAGTATCGTATTGCTAAGTTTAGTCAAAGGCCACTGATACAAAGGACAAAGTAGTCTGCTCAGCAAAAGCTGAGATGACTGTTGGCTGATTTACTCAAGAACAAACACTCAGAACTCATTCTTCAGACAAGGCCTAACTCCATTAGGCTGTCATAGCACCTGCCTAACTCTCAGTCATGTTAATGAAGTTATCCATATGTTTATAGACAGGCACACGCTTAAGTAAACTGCTAAATCAGGGAGAGCAAGTCCCAACAGTCTTCGGCTCATTGAGGTTCTGGAGGGTCACGTTCGCATAAAAGCAGTTCTGAGGAAGAACTTTATTCCTCAGCCACATGACTTTCTGTTTATTTGTATATGTCAAAATTCCCACTTAAATAATTTTTTTTTTTCTCTCCAAAAATCACAGACAAACCCAGAAACAGTGCTGTGGTTTGAGCATCGGTTTGGCTACAACAATTCCTTTAGATTTGAAGTATGATATGATATGATATGATATGATATGATATGATAGTAAAGCAAAATTTACAAATGAGTCCAAAACCACTCTATGAACTTTGGCTGAGGTGCGTGTTTTCTGCTGAAATCCAGCATTATATTAATTTTATTTGATTGTGCCTACTGCAAGTATTTCCTACAACTCTACTCAGAAATTTCTGGTTTTCCTCTTTTGGAGAACTAGTCCAGGACACCTAATCTGCAGACTTACTGGTCATAATAAGGCAGCTCCTAGAAGCTCCAGCTGAGACGTAAACCTCACTGTGTACCACAACCAGGTAGTAGTGGGTCAATTTCGAAACCCTCATATACATTTATAAATACAGCGCACATATCTGTTTTATGTACATGGATAGCTTTGGAAATCTGTCCCCTAAATTATTCAATCTCCTGACAAGGTTATAATAGTCTGCACAGCCTTTCTGACATTAAGTATTAGCAGTGAAGTGAGGAAGTAGAGTCACCATGTGAACAGTGTACAGATACCAGAATGTAGCCCTGAGATGGAGCTGTGTGCTTCCACAGAGGTGGAAACAGTAATTAAACAAACAGGAACTAAACACTGAAGCAACAAATTTAAGCTGGTGAAAAACTGCAAAAGCTGGTTCTTAGAATATCATACTAACATATTTTTGTGTTATGTGACAACATATTATAGCATAAGATAAAAATGAATAAAAAATCACATTAAAGTATGTTAGGTGGAAAAGGATTAACATAACATAAAAATATTTTGTAAAAAATATTTTTCTCCTAAATATAAATGCATTTTGCTGCTCCATTCTCTGACGTTCCCAGAAAGTCATACTGGGTCCTTACGTAGGTAATGTAAGTGAGGCAGTGGTTGAGGGCTGGCAGATTAAGATCACATTTTCAAGGCAGTTTTATTCCTTTAGTCTCTCCTTCTGATTGTCCATGTTCCTGTTTTGAACTCTGTTAAGGTGAGCTGCAGTTTTTCCACAGATTTCAATTCTGAATTTTGAATCAGTCCTCCAATAGCATATGAAATAACTTACTCAAACAGCTTTTGCAGGACAACACATAGACATATGGCAGTTTTCTGCAAAGGACTGCAGCAGTTTGTGTCCATGTTTTCCTTTTTTTCATGTGTCATGACATGGAGGTAATAGCAAATTACTGAAGATACCTACAGTAACACCTGTACCGCCACAGAGCTGTTACAGCCCTCAACACTCTTCACCAGTGTAATAGTCTTCAGTACTGTTCACCAGCACATGAAATCACAGAGAAGATTCTGTAAGCCACACTACGAAACATGTACCTGATATAGGTGTTTCATCTGGATCTCAGGACACAGATTTTATGAATGTTTACTCCAGCAAATTTGGGGTGTATGAATTGTTTCTGCTGTATGTGATGACTTTAAATGGACAATGTGCAGTAGTAATGCAGGATATACCACCATGGAGACAATACAGTGGGGAATTATCCCCACAGACTCCTCTCCAGCAATGCCCCTCCCCATGTGTTCTTGATGCTTGGTCTGTAATAGTCTACTCTGACCCTGACTTTGCACAATAACTTACTACCAAGAAACAGTCATTTAAGGGGATGCAAGCTATCTGTAACATGAATTTCAGTGGAAACACAGTACTTTTTGCTTACACTGGCATGCTCAGAAAATGGCGTAAAGATTCTTGTCTCCAGCCACTGTAAAATAAGCAAAAAATATTAGTGTCAGATAAATCAGAAGGTGCTCTGGCATGCATGCTTCACTTCCACTATGAATCTCAAAATTAAGAAAAAATTACCTGGCAATGAAGTAATCAGTGTTTTAGCAATTTGTTTACTTACAATCTTCAAATAAATAAAATAGTTTTATTTAAAGGAAAAAGAAAAAGGATGCATGATATTTATTACTTGTACTTTCCTCCAAGGTCCAGTAGTTACTGTGCCTGCAATTTATATACTGTACAGTATAGAATCATAGAATATTCTGAGTTGGAAGGGACCCATATGATATAAAATTTTGGGAGGTTCTGATCCGATGACATTCCTGCTTGTGCCAAAGTAAATTAAGAGAAACTTTGTTGTCACTGAGAGACTTTACATAGCGCAAAACCAGGGGAAATCAGACTTACCATTCCTGTGATGGCCTAGAACTAGGTCCCTGAAAACTGCTGGATCCTGACACTCAGAGTCATAGAATCATAAAATTGTTAAGGTTGGAAAAGACCTCTAAGATGACCAAGTCCAACTGTCAGCCTAGCACCACCTCCATGTTCACCACTAAACCATGTCCTCAAGTGCCACTTCAGCACACTTCCACCTCATGTTCTTTTGTTGGCCTTTGTTTCTTTCACTAGAAGCCAAAGTGAATTGACTCTGCTATCCCTCTCCACGGTATTCACCAGACAGATGATGGCATCTATTTTCAAATAAGCCACATGTTACAAAGAATCTCAAGTTCATCTGCTTAATAGGAAATGTATCTAAAAGAAATCCATTAAAATAGACTTGGATTAAAACTAAATAGAGCTGAAGTGACACAAAATGCAGAGAAGCTTACATATTTCCTCATCATAAGCACAAACAGTTGTTTTGCCTGCTGCCACAATTTCTGAAGTCTACATCAGCACTCTTCTCCTTTTTAAACCAGGGTTTCTAATAACTCATATTGAAAAATGAAGTGGAGATACCACATTCTACCATATTCTGGTTTAAGCTGTGCTTCCTCAACACAAAAAGTGGGTTTGCCCACAAATGTTTTTGAACAAGAACCAGTCATTTCAGGTGTTTGACTTTTCTGTGCACACCGTAGAAGTAAATTCCTTCTGTATCTCTATATTCTGCCCTCCCACTTCCAGTGGTCATTTTTCTCCTCTTCTTCCTGATTGCTGAGTTTCATGTCTTTCTACTGTCTGCAAAAGTGCAAGATTATTTATTGGGCTTTTTTAAACCCTTTTCTTTCCTCCCCCCTTTCTGAGGGAGGCATTAACCTAGAGTTTCATGAGGACATTGTAACTTGTCCATCTACCACTTGGTAAAAGGTTTATCTTATGGATAAGAAAGTATTTCATATGCCAAAATATTTGCAATTTCATCTCTAAGTTTTAGTCCAGTTCCTATCAGTACTTGCCAAAAGTCAATTACTGGCAAGTTTTTGTGGCTTGTAAAAGAAAGATGAATTGGTGCATCTTGGAATACTCATCATACAGTCAGAATTAGTTGGTATTCTCTTTGGTAGTCCCTTAAGAGAGACAGCTAACTGATGTGGTCCTAAAATTGAAAATGTCTATTTTTTATTTAGGAATTAAATATACAAAATAAAAAACACAAAATGAGGGCAGTATTCCTTTTGTAGATTTTTTTAAAAAGCAGTAAACCCACACTTACAGGAGAAGAAGATAAAGATATTAAGGAAAAAACCCTAGACAACAATAATCAATTAAACATTCAAAAATAAAGAAAAAAATAGGAGAAAAAAATTTATCCCATTCAAATGGTGAGGTAAAGTGCTCTTTTATGTTCCATTTCACGTCCTACAGGAACAATAACATTCTTTTGAGAATCAAAACTGAAATCTAGACAATTTTAGCTCACAGGAAAATATGTGTTTTGATTGAGCATTTATATGAGATTAGAATTCTTAAATATCAGTCTAATTATCCACATAAAAAATAATCTTAGAAAGACTTTTGAAAAGTTACTTGTGAATAACAGTTACAGAACAAATTGTAAACCAGACTCTAGTAATTGTAGCTAGTGCAATCAGGCCCTCAGCCATCATCAGAATTTCAATCAGAGGAAGGTAAATCCTGTGCAGTGCAGAGGAATGGATATATTAGTATCTAGATATTTTTGTGCCCCTTATTGTCAAATTTTCGCAAAAACAATATAAAATATATCATGTCAAAATAAGGAAAATGAGAGGTAAGACAGGGAAGAAATAATTATTAATATTATTAACCAACAGGAAACCGAGCATCAGGTAGACTAGGGGTTTGGTTATTAGTGAAACTGTAGGAATAGCATGAAATATGTCTTTGAGGCATAACAATAGCAGAGTTTTGTTCTTTGTGTTTGCTTATTACAGTGATATGTATTTATTACTGACCACTATTTTCTATAGGTTTTGATCATTTCAGTGCTGGATGTTTCCCTGGCTTCAAGGAGGTGTGGGTGGAAAAGAAGTCAGTTCTAAACTCCACTCACTCCTACTCTTTCTTTACTTACTTGCTTCTAAAGAGCAAGTCTTATACCTCTCCCTTCTTTTCATAATCGGAGTCATCATCTACTATTAATTGGTTTATACACATCAAGAAAGAGAATAGGTAACAAACTCAGAAACTAGACACAATTCACTCAAACTCAAAGTCCTGCTTCACTCCATAGTGTCTCCTTCCTTTGTACTGCTATCAAAGAAGAGTAAAACAAACATCCATCATTCCTTTCCAGGTTCACCACGGTGAGTCTGAGTTCTGTCCCCAAGGATTTTGCATTATATGTTTGCACTATCCACTTTACAAGCAGTTATTTTAGTAGCTGCTAGGACCTCCAATGGTAGACTATCCCCTACTCTTGCTGAAGGATGACAACAGTGATTTATTAGGTCTTTCCTTTTTGTAACTACCACGATACTGTAATGAGCAAGTATTCACTTCACACTTCTCTTCCTGATAATCTACTGGTATAGATCTGTGGTTTCCTTTTAATGTCTGGTTCATTAGATGGTACAAATGTGTGTAGCATTTTTAGCTGTGGTTGAGGAAAGCAGGGAATGTTGAGGTTAAGGTTTATTATGACTGTCATGTTCAGGAATGGAGAGCTATATACTATTTCTGCTCTGAGTGTCTGCACATAACTCCAATTGACACTGGAGTTATGCATTTGCCTGAAAGCTGTTTATCACTTTGTGAGTACTTGCTGTTTCTAGGGGTGATCAGAATAGAATAGATCTGAGTACCAATTATTTTGAACCTCCTTGAAACTTTCTGTGCAGCTTGGTTGAAGACATGATAGCATAGTATCCTTCACTATGTTTTACACAGCATGTAAATTCCAACAGGTAATAGTTCTGTCCCTAGAACCACAAACACAAAAACATTAAGAATATTCAACAGTATCATTTATTATGTAGAGGGCACTATACAGTTGCCCTCCCCTGACACTTGAAATACAAGTGCTTCATGAGGGAATAAACCCCTGAAAGCTTGGTTGCAATTTACTTCTTTACTTCCTGCACACAATAACAATGATAATTGAATTGAAAAGCATTTTAAAATTCATAAATATATAAGTAGCCATTATCTAGTGGAAAACATATGTCTGACTATAGGACCTGATCCACTACTCAGTTACTCCAACTTTAAACTAATGTAACTCGATGGTAATCAATGAGGGGGCTGTTGTGCAACTGAAGTAGCATAAGGCAAATAATATTTTTAGTACATGTAAGGGTCGTTTTGCCTAAAAAGAAGGCTAGCATTTTCATTGTGTGTTTATTTTGGGTACCTTAAACCAAATGCCCAAAAAAAGAAGCACTCAGAATAACTGGGTACTTTTAAAACCTGGTTCTATTATGACTGACAAAAAGCTGAGAGTATTTAGCTATGTTCTTCTATTACAGAGGGAAAAACATGCTGGGTTTTTCCTTTTTGTGGGGTAGAAATTTGTTTTTGAAGTAACCAAATGTAGCTGCTCAGTAATCTAATAAGAAAGTGATTTCAGCTGGAATTTGTTTTGATGGTTAAGACAAAACTTCATAGGTTGGTTAATGGAAAGTGAACAGGATGATCTTTATATGTTCATAAATGCAAACAGTTTAAGACCAGAAGGAGACTATTAGAGTCTTCAGTCTGAGCTATTTTCTCTTCAATTTAACTCAAATTATCTCTGCACTGAGCAGACCTGAGTTTGGCTGAAGAGTTTTTTTTGTAAAAAAAAAAAAGGCATCCCACCTCAATTTTTCTGAAAATCATTGAGTCCTGAAGTGTTAATCATTACACTGTGTATTAGTAAAGCATGCATGGAAAGCAGAATCTGTAATTCACAATGCTAGGTTTATATAAAACCAACAGTCCTCCCCTGCTGCTCCCCCCCAACTCCTGTGCAAACCTAGCACCATAACCTAGGGGATGAATGTAAGAGAACACAAGGCTCTGGTGTTATTTGCACCCTTCTGATAGCTAAGCTTTTTGTGGAGGGTCTGCTGTGGAATTTCAAAGACAATAAGCAAACTTGCACCAGACAAATAAAGTTGCATTCCTTTACATTTTAGATGTGAGACATAAAACAGATACAGGGCTGTTCAATCCTTTATCAAGGTGACACAACCCCAGAAAGCTTTGATGCTGTCTATTGCAAATCTCATGAGAATTTGAGTAGGAAACAAAATCTGATTAGTTTGTTTGACTCGCCTTTCTAACTACATATATTCTGAAAAGGTTTCTGTACAACTCTCTTCCCCTCTCTTTATTGTGTGGTTTGCTTTGTTTGCTTGAATTTAAAACTGCCATTATGTGAAAGTGTTGCAAGTATAAATAATTTAGAAGATAACTCTGTGGGGATACTAATAATAAGTCCCTGCTTTTTCTAATAGCTACTCATTATGGTTCTGAGAACTAATATTCAAGTTACACAACATCACTGTGTCACATATATTGTGGATGTTGACAATAAAGTAATTTTGACATCTTTTTAATTAAGTGTATTTTGCTTCTTTAAAATGTCCCTTTTGTTTGCAACTGATTTTAATTCTCTAAAAATACCCAAAGGCTTCTTGAGTACAGAGAGATTGATGGACAGACAGATACATCCATCCGGTTTTATCTATCTTAAGTGTTTGGATGTAATACTTTTCCCCAATAAGAAGCCACAACAATACAATTATCTATCAATGCACAATTACTTCTAAGGGAAATCTAATCAGTTAATAGAAGTTAAGAAAGACAAATGTACAAAGGTAATAAGTGGTTCAAACTCAAACAGTCCTACTCTGTTCACTCTCATTTAAAGAAAAGAAAAATCTTTTAATGGGGCTTCTCTTACTTTCAGCCCATCATTTTATAAATTACTTTGCCAATCTTTCACAGCAAAACAGTAATTTTAAATAGGCCAACATTGAGCTCAGGTTTTATGCACTTGGTGCTAATGATAGTTTAGCTGCCCTTTCAGACTTAAGTCCAACTGCTGAGTCTTTTTTTTCTTATTTTTATATTTTTTGTATGGTCTCCAGTAAATGAATAGGTGACGTCAGTCTGAATAACTGTTGCTTAGAGAAATCAAGCTCCTTATCATGCTAACCTCATCCTGAGATCTTCTGAAAAGTCATAGGGCAGGTAGGCACTTTTTAAAGCAGTCATAAGTAATAGCCTACTTCATGCTCTGCACACAACAGAGAGGATTAAGCAACTGACGGCATGTAGAGACCATCCTCTCACAGAGGTGCACACTGTTTCAGGACTGGTTCTTTGGACTATATTATGGAGAAATATATTGAATATAGAAAATCATAAACTGTTCAAAGCTACATTTTGTGTTTGTGGTTTGTTTGGGGTTTTTTTTAACAAATATTGCAGAGCTTTAGCAGAACCATATTCACCTCTTCAGTTCCAAAGTGTAGCTGTGTTGTGATGATTCTCAGGGCAAATTATTTAGATGTTAGAGGATACATAGTCCATTCAAACAAAACAGAACTCAAGAACTGGGAGGAAAGTATCACTTTAAAATACTGTGGAAAGCTTCACACGAATGACTGTTAGAGTTGAAATTACTGATGAGAGGGAACAAGCCACAGCTGCAGCTACTGCAGATTGCTTGGCTAACAAACTATTACAATAAACAGAGTATTGTCTAAATGAAGCTCATGTTTTAGTATCATCTCATATATGTAGGTTTATAACCTGGCAAACAAAAATGACAGTGAACCCAGAGCAACATTACTCTCTCAGACATTCTTAAATATGAGTTTTACTTCTCGATACTCCTCACACATTTATTCTCACTGTCCCAAACCCACATGCATTTCCTAGTGTTCCTAGTGTTCTTTTTCTCACACCTCCAGTGTCCACCCCTCTTCCTATTTCCACTTCAACAATATGTCTCTTCTTCTTCTGCCTTCATCTCTTCCCACCTTGAAAATTGTAGTCCCCTTCTCCCAGGACTTTTAAGTCCCAGTTCTTCATCCCCCCTTTAATGTATCAAATGCTGGTGCTTCACACACACATCAAAAAAAAACACCTCCTACTTTAGGCACTTCAGCAACCTTCCTCCATCCTTTTATGGATCAATTTCAAAATTGTCTTCTTTAAAAAAATGTTGAAACCTTCTTCAACATAAATGTCTCTACCCCACCCCCCCCCAATCTCCTCTCTTCTCACTTTGTCTAGTGCTGCCCTCCCCTCAGTTCAGCAATCTCAGTTGAAAAATACTTCCCTTCTACCCATAGCTTCCATCTAAAGAGCCT
Source organism: Gymnorhina tibicen (assembly GCA_013399875.1). NCBI lineage: Eukaryota > Metazoa > Chordata > Aves > Passeriformes > Artamidae > Gymnorhina > Gymnorhina tibicen. The sequence continues at coordinate 872,112 of VXAZ01003274.1, forward strand.
TTCTGTATCTAAAGAGCCTTTCTGTATCATTGGCTAGCCATATATTTTCCCCTTTGCCTGTACATACCTCTTAATTTCTCTCCATGGAAACTGGTTTGGGACAGCGTTCATGAGGAAGATTAATACTGTATGGCATGCTTAAGCAGTTATTATAGGTCTGTGCTATATTGGAAAAAAACAGAGCATGATCTTGGTAGCACTTGGAATAAATTTGGCAGAAGGATTAAATGGGGGTTTTTGGTCTGGATGCAAAACATGCCCCAAAAGATTTTCCCTTTCCAATTTCTTATCTGTTATTACTACACTTGAAAATGAAGTGTAGGCACCCATCTCAGCTGCACATCTTTGCATCAGATTTGTTCTAGCAATCAGGTACATGGAACCGTGAAATTTGTGGAATTTCATATCATGATGTTTTCATATTTGTTCTTTTATAGACCCTAGTTTCTTGAACTAAAGGAATACAGGTCATCTAGATACTTTTTTTTTTACTGGGAACACATGTTATCAGGCATCAAAAATTAGGCAGCTAGCTGGACCACTCATCTCAGCAAAACTGATTGGTGGTTAAGGGACATACATAAAATACAGCTGGATTTTTCAACTCAGGCTTCTATCAAAACCCTTTTAGAGTGCTAAATTTTTCTTTTGCTGTTGACCACTATACTTGTTTTTATTTATTTCACTGACTCATAGAGCTAATGCACTTCCTGAAACATCTCCGAGAACTCAGGTGAGACACCACAGGCTATGTGGTCTTAGGCTAGAATTTAATAGGATTAAAACAGATGTGGCATTACTAGGGTCTGCTAAACTTCATGTGATTTATAAAGATATAAAGCATAGCTGTTATGATTACAATGATGCTAAAAATTTAGTGGATGATAACATAGTCACATTGGAAAGACTGATTATAACAACTGGAGAAGAATCAAGAAAAGGAAATGGAAACTTAATTCTCCTTTACTAATCAATCTGAAGGGGTGTCTGTATTTGTAGCTTTTATTATTCTGTTTTACATGAATGCAAGTTTACAAGTTTGCAGGTAGAAAGGCATACGTGATTTCCAAAATAGTTAAATGCTACAAGATTTTTGCTACCAAATTAAAGATTTGATTATTTCTAAGAAAGTAAATCATCGACAATTTTAATAATTCAAAGTGAAAAACAAAGAATAACTTTCCCTCCTCTAACTAACTGATTTATCTTCCTAATTTTTTTCAGTTTGGACAATGTATTAGAATAAGAACATTGCTTTTGTTCCCTTTATAGTTAATTTCTTATCAAAATAATTTTTAAATTCTTATGCACAAAAGTACAATGCTGAACTACTTTGTTTGAAGATGCTGTCTGTGAATTTGGCACATTTTTTTCTCTTTTCACTGGTTTTTTTTTTTTGTTTGTTTTACATAATATTTCTGTTGACCTTAAATTTTATGTTTCTTTCAAAGGTTGGTTAAAGATGCTGTAAAACTTGGCTTGAACTTCTTATGAAAGTGTTATTATAATATTGGCTTATGAACTAATTAAGCCACAATAAAAGATCTGTGTACCCTATTTTATTAAATATTTCCTCATTGTTAGATATGTATCACATTTGAGTTGTGCATAAGTGTCAAGCACGAACCCTGCAATCTTTAGTTTAAGTGTTTTTGCCACCACTGAATTTTCCAGTATCATCTAGTTGCTATCTAGTCCCAAGAAGCTTAAGAACTTTTGGTCCACATACTTTTTTCCACTGGTGAACATGCACAAAACTGCTTAGAATGGGATATAATTGAGAAATCTGGAACTGTAACCCTAGCAGTACTGTAAAGTGAGATATTGCTCTGTCCACAGTTATTTTATTATAAAAAGGACCTCCAGGACCTCCAGAGGAGTAGGAACACACATACACATAGAATGACAAATAGACAGTAACCTGTTCCACAGAGACACAACTTTCAACACAAAATCAGCCTTGTTTACTGTATTTCCCCAAGGGCCAAACTCAGCCAAAGTTCTTGTTGTACATCAGCCATACCAAGCTTTACACAAAAGAGTCAAATGGGGTAGAGGGAGTGCTATCCTCAATGGCTCATTGGCTAGAAAATTCACTTGTTAAATAGAGTATATGTTTGCAGGTCTTCTCTTCATCTTGATTTAAATCAATGTCTTAACTGTTCCAATTGAGTCGAGTTTTTCAATCAATGGGCTATTGAACATAATGCTCCATCTTTACTCTTCTTCACTACCATGCCTTTCTTGTTCTTCTGATTTCCAGTTCTTTTGTGTATGTAACGACTAGTCAGTAGAACAAAATTAATTAAGAACATGGGCTTCACTGTACAGCCTCTTGGTTAAGGCTCCAACTTCAGATGTGTGAAAGTTAAGTGCTGGTTAATTATGACTGTAAAATTGCTTAATTAGGGTGGAATATCTTCAGAACATGAACTGAAAGGGCTTTGTTTACTGTACTGAATCTGTGGGTGATTCAGATATTCTTTTAGAATGTGATGGACCCATGCTCATGTCTGTGTTCCAAATCAAGCAGGATAGGGAGGTAAAACCTGATCTCCTTCTTTCCAGATAAACAGTCAAATAATTATGGTGTCAGCTAAAAAGGAGAGATATTTATCTGTGTTATTATAAGGAAGATCAGGCCTGTCCTAAGATGTCTGTCTGTCTAAAAGGATACATAGGAATCCTGATTGGACATAAGTGTCTAACTCAGAGATAGAGCAGAGTTACTGCAGAAAGTAGCTGACTGTTAGGAAACACAAATACACAGCAGTGGAAACAGTGATGGGATGGGATCTTAGAAAGTAGAAATTGACATGCTTAAAGAATTTAGGCATTTTCAGTGTTAAGTGACAGTTTTGTTTTGGTTTTTTTTCTAACCAAAAAATGTAGTTAGGTATCTAAGTCCACCTTCTGGTGATTCCTGGAACATCTAACCAGAGACAGAAATTTCCTTGAGAGCAGATCAGCTACAATTTAGGCACTAGTGTCAACACCCATTTGCTAATATTACCTTCTAACTCAGAAATTCACTGAGCATTTGGGATTAGCTTTACAGGCCCTATGATGATTTTGATAACAGAATTTGATAATTTTGAAAATTTCCCTTATGCATCTGAGTGCTTTACTAGACCAGGATGAAGTGATGAACATTGTTGCATATGGCCCTGCCATTACCAGTTTTGTGGGCTCAAATGCAGGTTTATACACATATTCTTAGATGCCTTTACCCCTACGCAGTGTAGGAACAATTAGTGAAATTCTGAAAATTAAGCCTCAACATCCTATCAGTTAGAACAGCCAGAGTTAATATTGAAATCCATCAGCAACCAGTTATTAAAATTATGTAAGATCACACACAGTTTCCAAACTGCTCTCATAAAGAAAGAAAGGTAAATATTAGATAGGTTATATAGATTGGGTTTCATTTCATGACAAATATCTCAATTGTATGCAAAATATGGGATAGTGGAACACATTACAGAACTGGCCAGTTTTGACTGAAGAAATACATGCACTGTTTCAAGTTTCTTTCTGTAGTAGGACAATTTTCACATGAGCTATTTAAGTGGCAATGACTGCATTAAAAAAAACTTCTCCAGCTGCCCATCCTTTAACAGAAGAAAGAAAAATACATTAAAAGACCTGTCTTTAGCTGGGAGAGCCAACAACTGAAGCATGGTGCACTTGAGCACAAGCATCTCCAATGCTCTGCTCTGCCCATAAGCCAGCCAAGTATTGAAATCAGGAGAACCCAGGCTTTCAAATGTTTTAGAAAGAGCAAACCTTCACAGTTTCAGTCCTTGTTTGTTCAGAAGACAGAAGCTTTTTCAAAATGGCAGAGAGACAAGAAATGGTGCAACATTCACATATATGTCCTCAATCACAGCATATCTGGCCATCTAGGACCCTTGCAGAGCACCAGCAAGCTTTATCACTGACTTGCCAGCTGTACTTTGCAATTACCTCTGGGGAGCCAGCAAGGTAGGCTAGGGAGCAAGACTGAGCCCTGGAGAGATGCAGGTCAGAAAATATGAGAGCCTGGGATACGGCGTGATAGGCTGAGGAAATGGCTCCACAGAGGTTTTTAATTTTTCCATTCCAAACCAGTTTGGCTTACAACTAAGACACAATGATCCATGAAACACTTTCATATGTAATAAACTCTCAAAAATGTTTTTAGAACATTTCCCCCTGATTCATGTGGAATACAGAGAACACAAGATGGGATGAGAGATAGCAAAAGTTTCACCAGTATGACACTGGGAAGATCTGTATATTTACCTCTTCATTTTAGCATACTTAATACACTTGTCCCACACTTGTTTTGCTACCAGCTCATCACTGTGAAGCATGTATTCCATAGCGTGGCAGGCTGCAGTCTCTTGGTGTCTGTGGTGTTGAGACATCTTTAACTACTAAGACATTAGACCCTCTGGTTCGATAAAGTCTTGCCATCAATATTGTAAAAATTAAAGGGAAAACATTAACATCTGCATGTACAGAAAGAGAGATTTACATAAGCAGGATCTCCAGTACCCAGAGAGTGCAAAGAGCAAAACACAAGGGATATCAGCATGTAGGTATGACTTACTGAGAGGTTATTAGGTGTATCCGGATAAGAGCTATAACTTGGGAAAGGGGGAGATGTATTTATACATAGTGTATTATTTATGCCCATTACTTCTAATTGCCTAACTAGTTCTCTTTCCTCTCACGTATACTTTAGTACCCACCAACCAAAGAAAGATGTCTACAGCTAAATATCTGCCAATTATTATGGACTTTTGCTTAATATTCTATTGTTCCACTGACAGCACAGTTTTTAATATATCATTTTATACTATCCTGTACATCATCATTTTCCTGCCTCCCTTAGGGCTCTGGCTGTAATAGTTCTTATTTATTTCCACAAGCTAACATATATGCAAAAGATCTTGTAGTCATGATGTTGCCTCCACCACCCTCACCTCTTCCCATCTTTGTTTTTATTTTTTGTCTGTTTTTAAAGTTACAGTATAAAGAAAAGTGAACACAGCATGTGTGTAGACAAAAACCAGGGTCAAACACACAGCTTCTCTCCTCTTCTGCAGCGTTACACTGTAGCCTTTTATTGTGCCCTGTAGGTTTGGGTTTTCAGCTAATAAACTTGAAAACAGATCATAAGGGAAATAAAGGAAAACTCTCTTGCTATACCAATGGGTGAAGCAGGACTTTAACAGCCTGTGTAGTAACAGATCACCTCACGGAATCTGCTCAGCACCTTCTAAGAGAACGAATGGAGCACTGACTCAGGGCTGGCAGTGCTGCAGTCTGGTCAATTGCATCAAATGCTATTTCTTACTGAGTTCTTGTTCTGCCAAATGCTTTTTTTGAGGAGAATCTGCAGCAGTATAAGCTGGAGGTGCTTGCAGCTGCATCACTGTGTCTGAAACAGAACAGACATCTTTAGGATCCTAGTTTTCAAACTTTCAGCTGTGTGTTTCTATAAATATATTTTGGCTGTGTTTTTTTTAAAGTGGGCTCTTTGGATCCAATTTCCTGACATTCCCTGGCTGACAGGTAGAAAAATACACATTTTTTTTTCCTTCAGATTTTAATAACAATGAAAAAGTGCACAAGCTTCATGGTCAAGACAGGACAGTGGGTACAAAAAATAGTTATCTTAAGGCAAAATTTACTGTCAGGGAAAATGGAACATTCCTTCTGAACTCACGAACTGGTAGTGCATGTGCAGGTTGGTTGTAGATGGTTGCTACAATAAGGCTTCTTTCATACAGGTGTGTTTATGCCCCAGGCTTGCTGGCCACAGTCCATTCCATTTACAGAAGCTGAATTAAACAATAACTACCGCATTGCAAAAAGAAGAAGGGAAAAAAAAAAGGTGAGCGTCAAAGGAGATGCCTGAGAGCTTTGTTAGGGCCAAGAAAAACCCTGTTGCAGTTGTCAGAGCTTGTTGATGTTGCAGAGAATGGCACTTTTTTTTTTCTGCTGGATTTTGTGGTTCTGCCTTAGGAAAGAAAGTAAAATAGAACGGAAGAACAAAGTCCTACTCTATAAATCAGCAGCTGCTCCTTGCCAGATCAAAGGAGTGACATTTTTGCTCCTGGACTACTTGTCCACTTTAGGTGCTTGACAGACAGCTAACAGCTGGCCTGTTACATAGTATAGGAGAGTTGGGCTACATCTTCTTCAGAGTAGATGACAAGCTAATCAGAGATACCCATTGCACAGGACATGTGAGTGCACCTTGATCTCTTCAAACATACCCACTACATAATTGCTAAACACCTTTGTGCATTTTTGGCAAGTTGCTACTTAGGTAGTTTCCACTGAAAAGTGAAAAGGAGAATTAGTGCCTTAATCTTATTTGATCAGGGAAGTTAAACAGATGTTAAATTTGTTGACAACTCTCCTTTTTGGTCAATTTAGAACTGATTTTAAAAAATTAATATGTTAAATATTGATAAGTTAAAAATAGGTGTAAAATACTTGAATGTGATATTATTCAAAAACTACACTTTCTTTGGGTTTTTTTTCAAAGTTACCTAAAATGAGGTCCCTCAGCTCCTGATCGCATTTTCAAGACTGTTGGACCCTAATTAGTTTTGAAAATCTTTTCCTAGGAGTTTAAGATGACAAATTAACACATCTTTAAATGCATGACTTACTTAAGATTTTAGAGGAGATTTGTTGTCTACCTTTAACATGAATTTCTAAGTGCTAGCAAATCAAAGTGCATGCCAAATTAGCTAAAATTGTATTTAGCATCTCCACAAGACATATGTATACAAACTTGGAATTTTAATGCCAGTAGTAAAAATTTCAAAGTGATTCAGTTTCTAGTTGATTCCCATCTGCAATAAATCAAGTACAGGATGAGGTTAAATACTATGGCTTGTGTCTATTGACTTTACATTTTATCTGTAAGATACGAATAGCTAAGGAAGTATGTCTGTTTGTCTCCTCCCTTCCTTTCAAGTACCTTTAAAAGATCATTTTTACGGTGCGTGGTAAAAAACCATATATGAACAACCTGATGGCACTGTCAAAAGAGGAATAGCCACCTCTGGCGTGTGTTCTGTGGTTTCAGGTGGCATGCACGAAAAAGCGCTTGTTTCCCACCAGGAACCAAGGGGGGATAGGGGATGATACTTTTCCACTTAGGCTGAGGTTTGCTGGGAGCTCGTGAGGAAAACAGTGCCCAGCCGCGGCAGCGGCGTGTGTGGAGCGGCACTCCTCAGGCAGCTGCCCCGCCACGCCGGGGCTCGCACCGAGCAAACGCGGGCCGGGCCGTGGCGCTGCCCGGCCCCGCGGGGGCAGCGGCACCCCCGGCCCGGCAGCGGTGCTCTGGCCCCACCTCATGGCGCCCTGCTGCACAGCGGGAGGCCTCCCCTGGGGCCACCCAGGCCGGACCTCGAGGCCAGCGCAGTTCTGCGGCCGGGAGCGATGGCTGTTCCCTGGCCGGCGCTGCTGCTGCTGCCGACCCCATGGAACGGCTGCACGCGGCCTTGGCGCGGGGCCGTGAGGGCCGCGGGGCACGGGCCGGCGGGGCAGCCCCGGCGGCTGCGGGGCCCTGGGTCGTGGGGAGCACGAGGGAGCCCCAGCCGCCTTTCCTTCCCCGCCGGAGAAGGCCCTGCCCACGGGCCCCTGCCGCGGGGCGAAGGCAGGGCGGCTCCCCCGGTTTGTGCTGCAGTGCGGGTGCTGCCCGTGACAGCCACCAGGGCCTTCCTCGGCAGAGCCAAATCGTTTCTCCGCGCTCCCGGAGTAATCTGGTAACCGAGAGTTACACGAGTTTAACGAGGCGCATTTTCCTCTGAGGTGAATAGATGCCCGTCTTGCCAATTCTCATGATTTTATCACAAGGCTCAAGTTATTTCATGTTAACTCGAGGTCCCAGCTCCAGGAGACAATGGTTATGTGAGAATCTTTTCAAATAAGTTTCTAGATTTTGTGGCTGAGAAGAGCTTTTTAAAAACGTGGCGCAATGACTGAAAAACTCGCAAAGTAAACACTGGGAAGAGCACTGTTTAAATTTCTGATTTTTTTAGGACAGTCTCACAGTTACAGGATGAGCAAAATCATGATTTCCAACAATTGGCAGCTCCAAATGGCACGACGTATTTTTAGGAGGTCCAACATAAACATAGGAGATGCGGCAGAAATCTTTGGGATGGTTAGCACCTACCTCAGGCTGCCTCAGGCACCCAGCTAAGTTGTTCTCTGTCATCTTCTGGAGTCTTCACCAAACGTGGATGCTGACTTAGGTCCTTTGAATCACACCTTTGACAGATGTGAGATGTCTGAATAAGCTTTAGAAAGTTGGTGTAAACAGCCCTTAACCCCCCTTCTCCAACAAGGCTGTCCAAAACTAGGTGAAGCTTTGCCAGGGAATAAACCTGCCTGTCCCTCCCTCTGTAACTGACTCCCATTTCTCAATATTCATGACTTAGGGAAGCCTTATTTAGATGGCTCATTTCCAGGTGACTAACTCAGCTTTTTTTAATTTCCTATAAGGAATGCTGCAAATATGAGTTGGTAACCAGGTGTGGCATAGATTCAGTGAAGCATAAACAAGGGCTTTTTCAACTATTTTTGTACATACACGTACTGAAGGACGCCTAAACCTAGTTCTGTCAGTTTAGAATACATAATGGAGGGAGAAGTTAAATAAACTAAGATAAATAGATTTTACTTGCTTGGATAAAAGTTTAGGTGATAGACAAAGTGCTGTAAAGGCAGGGGGGCGGATATTGATAAAAGTGTTTCTGCAAATTAGTCTTTTCTAATGCATTCTTTCAGACTGCTCTGAGCAGCTCATGACTTTTAAAATTATTTTTTCTGCCTGGGAAAAGTAATTTTCTAGGTTGCTTAGGAAAACATTTTTTGTGACTCTTTCATTGGTTATTTTCGCTTCAAAATTAGGGCATTCTTGGGCAACAAGGGATCAGTGTAGTGTATGCACTTGAGCTAAACACTGACATGTTCATAGTCCAAATACTGAAATATCATTTAGGCAAGAATTTATTTCCCCATCCAAGGTGAAAACATTTGGATTATTTTTTAGCATGCATTCTTAGACTCTTACTCAGCAAAAACATTGAAGCAGGTGCTTAGACCCCATTTATTCTTCAAGCTCAGCTCCCACTTATGTAGGTTTAATAAGAGTTGAACTTCTTGTCTACATTTGGCGGGTTTTTGAAAAATCTTGTGAGACTGTTCCCCTGGGCACCTAAAATTTTTTTTAATTATTTTTTTATTCAGATGACAGAAAGCGGACAATTCTACCCCCAAATTAGTGTTGCTATTGTCATTACTTATATTTTTATTATTTCTATGACTAAGTCTGTAACAATGTTCATTCAGTACTTCTGTCCTTTTCAAGTCTAAGAGCAGAAGTGTCTTGGGCTAAAATTGACTCAAAACTTTCCTTGTCATTAATCTTTTTAAAGAACTGATTGTGAATTCATCTCACAAATTTGTTTATTTCTCTGGTTTTCACATAAAGAATTGAGAACCGATTTATGCAGTGGCTGGTTTGTTAAATAAATTCAATATTTTAGCACCTCGTTTTCTGGGATGGATATTTTAAGTGGAAATCCAGATTGAAGACTGACACTGAAGTGTTGAGTTGTACGTGGTGGCTCCACATTGTTCCTCAGTTTCTCATGGGGAGCAGTCTATGCTGCTGGGGTGGGACTGGTTCAGTTTGGCACCAGTTCATCTCGCAGAAGATATTAGACATACAGACAAGTGACGGGAGTTAAATATCACTCTCTGCTTGAGTTCAGATTAGGCCCCAAGTTGGGAACGAATTATAGTTTCCTAAGCATTCGTGCACTTCATCCTCCTGAAACAAGATCTGTTGTGACCCTACATGCTTAAAGTGAATTTTCCATGATAGCCATAAAGTAAAGCTGGAGATGTTTCTAATTCTGATTGCCAATCAGTACAGTCACTAACAGTCCATTTCAAGAACTAATCTTAGGCAGATTCAATTATGGTGCGATCACGGTGTTTCAAAATATATGTACAATATGTGTAAAAAAGACAGTGGAAACAAGAACAAAATTATTTTTGAGTGTGCCAGATTTGAACAAGCAGATTAAGAGATCACTATTTGCTATTTATTCTCTTTGCACTTTGCAGAAATACGTCTCTGTGATTTTATCTAAACATTATTTATTATAAGAATAAAATGTATTATGCAAATTTGAGTTTAATGTCATTTGATATGACTTGAGATAAAATATGATAAATATATAAAGAAGATTAATTACAGGGCTTCCTATAAAGTACAGAATGCATATTTATTTTGGACAAAGAAAACCAAGTCTCTATTTGAAGAGATGTGATTAAATGCATATATTTTGATTATATTGTCATGCTAATTATCAGTGGTAGGAACCAATTAGGACTAGTGCTACCAAATCACCAGACTACATTGCATATTCACTAGTGCACCTTTACTGCTCTACTGGGATTTGCTGGAAGCAGATAATAGTGAAATTACTTCCTTTAAAAGTCTGTACTGTTGTACATTTTGAGACAGATCTTGTTCATTTGTGCTTTCATAAACCATCCTGCAAAAGTTACCAGAACTACTTGTGTAAGAAAGACAGAGTCTGGCTATAGGAAGTAGATGTGGCTGCTTTAGCTAGCAATTAAAGAAAAAATACAAGATGCAAAAAACCTTTCTATTCAAATGGCTATTGTTTGAATAAGAAAGTTGGTAATCTGTCATTTGCAAAATGCTGGGAGTGAGTTTTTTATTGAGCCTGCTATGTCAATGACATGTATTTCTCAACATTACACACCTCATTTATCATTCTGGAATGAGGACCAAGTGCCATATGAATGTAGAGTTTGTCAAGGTATTGCCTCGCAGCCCTGGAGGCTGATGACCCGTCTTTATCTACACAGCAGGTAAGGCACAAACAGTGGCAATGTGAGCTCTCTTTGCAGTCCCCTGCCAGTGTGCCTGACTGTTAAGCTGGGGGAACAAAGGAAAGATAGCATATGGATAGCAGATTGTAGGAGCGCTGAAAGAGGACTGAGGAAATCTATGTTGGGTGTGTGGCTCTGCCAAAGATCTCTTGTATGACTTTGGCCTTGTCACTTAATCTCCTTCTGTCTCTGTTCCCCTCTGCAAACAGGGAGAAGGCGTCTCTCCTCTCCCCCAGGCTTTGCCTGGAAATCTGTTCAGACTCTGAGTTCTCTTGGACAGTGTGCTTGTGAAGCATGGGGTGGAGTAAGACTGAGCTTCATTGGGTCCTCTAACTGCTGCTATCATCCAAATAATAGGAATTACTATTAACAGCAGAGTAACAAAGAAATCCATGTCTTTTTGATAGATTTTACTCATCTTTTCAGGCCATTCAATCTTTGGCCTCTGGGTGAAGGGTATGAACAAGGTAAGCAATTAGTGTCAGGAGCAGAGCTGTGAATTCTTCTTTTATAGGGTTCCAAATAATGCTGAAAGCAGTGGCATTGGTGTTCTCTTTTTTCACCTATCTCTTAATACCTTTTGAAGACATTTGTGCCAAAATAACATCAGCGTGTTTCTGCAACACAAACTGAAGTGCTGTGCAAAAGGCTGTATTTTGCTTTACTTTGGCCCTGGATATGGCTCTCCAAGGGATTCAAAAACAGTCCTCAAAAAATGTAAGGTCTAGGGCAGGGACTCTGTTGTCTACGTCTGTATTATGCGCTGTGCATATTTATGGGGCAGTATAAGGAATAAATAATAATGCACAATCACTGCATTCTGTGTCCTTGTCTACCAATTTTGCTGATGCATTACATGATGTAGCTACTGCTAGTGAAACTAGGATTCGATTTTTAGCTTCACCTGAAATGTATGTCTGTTTTGCACCTGCAATCTTGCAAATATAAATAATTCCACGTGTCATTTTTCTGACATACCCACTGGTGGGTATAACTGATGCTGTTTATGAACAAGATTTTTCAGAGGAGCCATAGAAATTGAATTCCAAAATTACCTGGATGCCTAAAGCCTGTGCTCCTATATCTTTCCGAGTATACATCAGTGTATCTTCTCTCTAGATGAAGTGTTGCTGGTCTAGAGGACATTGCTTGCACCTGCTGTTATGCAGATGTGCAAAAGAAAAATGAAGAAATAATGAAATCAGAAATCAAACCCAATAGCTGTTTTTCACAAGTTTTAACTGGACAAATGGTATCACTTTTATTGCTTTTTTTTTCAGTAGGAAAACAAATACGGAGTACTCACTTTTAGGGCTTGAACTCCCATTGCCAAAACAACTAGTGAATTGCCTCTAGGTAGAGTTTGCAGTGAAAGACTGGCTTTATTCACGTCAGTGGGATAAAATAAGGCCACGCTCTTCTGGGAGTGAATGGCTGGGCAAGTTTTCAACACCCGTCCCAAAGGCTGAGTCTGTGGAGACTGTCGAATATGTGAGGCTGGATCACAGCATCCTAGTCTCCATGCTCAGAGGTAAAGCAGATGTCACCTGAAACACTTAAGGACGTAGAATTTTCTTAATGCTTTGCCTTGTTGTGCGAGCCCATTGAAAGAACACTTCTGAGGGCACCCATTTCTTACTAATGTAAACTTTCTGAGGAGTATCCAAAGATACGACCTCTGGGTGAACCTTTAACCTTCCCCTTAATTATTTGTTTGAAGACAGTGTGGAGTTCTCCTGCTGAGAGCCAAGGCCCATAATGCTTCGCAGCCCTGTGAGCAGGGGTGTGTGTGCAGGGAAGTGGAGAGGGACATAAATAAGGGGACCACCAGATGTAAATAATAAAAGTGGTTGGGGTTTAAATAAAAAAAACGAAAGAGCAATTTGGTTTTCCTGAAGAGTGGCCTGATTGAAGAAAAGGGGTTAGTAAGATGGAAAGTGTGTGCGTGTGGGGGGGGTGGTGTTTCTGTGATTTTTTACAGGCACAAATAAGTGTTCATTCCATTCTTTAAAACCTTGCCATCTGTATACACCATTAGAAGCTCATAGGAGAAGAGAAAACAGTCTTATCAGGCTTTCCTGCTAATCTCTATTGGCCTTAACTTTAGCTGATAAAAGGCGTGCTGGATGGAGGAGGTTCAGGTCAGGCTCCATTTGGTCAGTGCAGCAACATTACTGGAAAGTAACTCAGCAAATAAGTCCTATCGGGGACCTTTGTCTCTGAGGACGGAAACACACTTCAAAATCACAGCACTGGGGTAGGAGATGCCTTCACTGTACCACAGTCAGAAGGGAATAAACAAGTATATTGACCGTGTCTGAGTTTTTATTTTAATACCTGAAGTCATGACTAATTCTGAGGCAGGATGACATTTCTGACAACTGAATGATACTTCTCCTAAGGAATAAAGAATGTCTTTTGGATGTTTACAGAGAGATGCAGAAGAGCCCTTTAGTGTTACTTGTAGCATTTATGCATCTGTCTAATGAAATTTCCATGACTGTGATTACAGAAGATGCAATCGAAGGTGTGCCACCATCCTTTATTATCTGCGAAGGAATTTAACCAGAGGGTGGGAGGGAGTGAGGGAAGCACGACAAAAGGCCTTGTGGAGTTGATGCTATATAAAGGCTAGCAATTTACTAAATGAGCAGATGAACTTAGTTTTCAGTTAACTGACTGAAAGACTTTGCTAGGCGTTGGATCGGGCCCAATGGCAATTATTGGAGGCTGTTTTGGATGATGGGCATGTTAGTATTTCTGAAGAGGATTAAACGCTAGTATTCGACTTCATTAGCACTCCTTAAGGGTCACCAGGCGAAAGCCTGAGCTGTGAAATAGCACACAAAACCTGCGCGAAGGCTCCAAAGTGTTCTCAAACACAAAGAGAAGGGACAAAAACAAGTGTGGCTCCTGAGTAATAGAAAATTGCCCTGTTTTCAAAGATATTCTGTGAATAGGCAAGTTTTAAAATTATTTTAGGGAAATTAATTTAGCTTAGCTTGTGCTGATGTGGATTGCTGCACATTAAGCTAATAAGAAATATGCAAGCACTTATTTTTGGATTACTAGCAAAATTAAATCCAGGCTCCGCAGCCAACTAACTGCCTTTGCCAGTGCTCAAAAGCCTCGGCAACCACCCCAGTCTGAGATAAAAAAAAAAAAGGTTATTTTGGGCCTAATATTAACCACATGTACCTGTGACTGGGGGTTTCTAACGAGTTGAAAGGTGCCTGAGTTGAGGGCAGGCGGGCGGTCGCCTTGCACGGGGTGTCCCTTCTTGGACACAGAGGTGGCCCCCAGCTGGCACTGACCTCCAAACGACCCTCGCCTTTACAGGCTCCAACTGCAGGAGTTGTAGAAGAGCAGAAGTCTTTCTGGGCCGGCACTTATTGCTGCTGCGCTGGTGATAAAACTTCAGACAGCCTAATTGATGGCTTTGCTGACCTAACGATACCTTGTGAAAGCACGGAGTGGCAAAGCCTGGTCCTCATTTATGGCCAGCTGCAAGGGGAGCTGGGTCCCTAACATGGAAAGGGGAAAAGAAAGTATCCCAGCCTGTGAACTTTAACCAGGATCTGAGCCACTTAGAAGAAGTTAAAGAAACAATTGTCTTTTAACACAAGTTTTCGGTCGCGTTTACTTGTTCAAAGCCTTCTGGCAAATCCAGCTTCAAGCTGGCTAGTAAGATAAGCGTGTTACTGGTTACAATTTCTGAGCACTTAGAGAAAAATCCCTTAAAGTGAAATTATACTCTTTTAAAAAAGCAACGTGAAGCGAAACACATTTCCACAGCACGCTAAAATCCTGTCAGTTTTAAAGCAGAGGTGTTCTCAAAACAGAGAAGCAAGCTGATGA
>VXAZ01003274.1:891916-995034 GCA_013399875.1 Gymnorhina tibicen
TGCTGAATGATCAAATTAAATGCAAACTAGAATTTGAATGTCTGCAAACATTGGCAAGAATCTGCAGCTAATTTTAGATGGAAGATTTGCAGTGTCTGTTGTTTTTCCTGTTCATTTTAGATGGGTAAATTGTAAAAACGTTGAGGAATCTGACCTGCTTTTTTTTCCCCTTTTTGTCTAGGTTTGCAAGGCATGCCAGGGGACTACGTATCTCAGGGTGGTCCTATGGGTATGAGTATGGCACAGCCAAATTACACTCCTCCCCAGATGACCCCACACCCAACTCAGTTGAGACATGGACCCTCAATCCATTCATATTTGCCAAGTCACCCCCACCACCCAGCCATGATGATGCACGGAGGACCCCCTACCCACCCTGGAATGACCATGTCAGCACAGAGCCCCACAGTGTTAAATTCTGTAGACCCCAGTGTTGGTGGACAGGTTATGGACATTCATGCCCAATAGTATAAGGGAACTCAAGGGAAAAACAAAACAAAAACAAACAGAAACTATTTTAAGACTTTTGAACTTTGACCAGATGTTGACACTTAATACGAAATTCCAGACAGCTGTGATTATTTTTTACTTTTTGTCATTTTTCATCAACAACAGAGGACCAATGAAACAAGAACACAAATGTGAAATCATGGGCTCACTGAAATGAATATGTCCATGTACAGATCCTCTGGAAAAAAAAAAGACTCCAAGAGTTATAACTACTGTAGTATAAACATAGGAACTAAGTTAACTTGTACATTTCTGTTGATCACTCCGTTACGTTGCCTCAAATAGTTTTAGAAGAAAAAAAAATCCTTGTTTTCCACACTATGTGTGTTGTTCCCAAAAGAATGACTGTTTTGGTTCAGCAGTGAAGTCACTATCCATGAAAGACCTGTTTTGGCCAGTGAGAAAGAACTACCCTGGAGATGAAGATGAAAAGTCTTGCTGGGTCTCTCATCACTCAGAAGACTGTTCCAAGAAGGCCTTGCCATTCCCTCATTTTGTTCCTTCATAAAATGTGTCCTTTAGTTTCAAACAGATCTTTATAGTTCGTGCTTCATTAAGTCTCTCCCCATTCCTCCCAATCTGTTTTTTTTTTTTTTGGACTCTTCTTCAAAGAGCTTGCAGGTGAAGATTTAAAAGACAGAAAAGACAGAGCAGAAGCTTCTTCCAGTAGTTCTGAGCCTTGGCTTTGGACAAAACAAAACTAAAAGTTGGGCAGCTTTCCTCAATGAAAGAAGTTACTAACGGTCTTTGCACCAAACCTAGGACTTTATCATGAACTCAAAGCTTGGGATAAAAAAGCAAGAGAATACTGTAACAAACTTCGTACAGAGTTCGGTCTATTAATTGTTTCATGTTAGATATTCTATGTGTTTACCTCAATTGAAAAAAAAAGAATGTTTTTGCTAGTATCAGATCTGCTGTGGAATTGGTATTGTATGTCCATGAATTCTTCCTTTCTCAGCACGTGTTCCTCACTAGAAGAAAATGCTGTTACCTTTAAGCTTTGTCAAAATTTACATTAAAATACTTGTATGAGGACTGTGACGTTATGTTTTAAAAAGAAAAAAAAAGGTGTTAAGTCACAAAATGCGGTAATAAATATTTCATTTTTGATTTTTTGCTAGGCTTTTGTGTTTTTAATCATGTTTAGGAGAGTCTGAAGTTATCATGAGAGACGTCTCAAACACATTTCTTATCAGCATTGAGAAGAAAGGCTGGAAAAATCAGAAACAAGCTTGTCATCACATTAATAGAATAATTAAATGAAAGACAATCTGAGGTTATATATTTCTGCTGATTACTGATATTAGATTTTTGCTAGATTAAACAAAATTTGAAATATTGTCTCACCAGCTTGCATTTTGGAGAGATGTGTCTAATATTTGTACTACCTGCTAATAACATAGAAGCTGAGTTTTGAATTGTGAAGGCCTAGACATGAGATGATTAATTCCATGTGTGTACATGTATGTGTGTGTACATCCATAACCACAGCAGACCATAACTCCAGGTATTTAGCTCAGAGGTGAAGAATGGCTTTATTGCAGGAGTAGATTTGGAAGTTTTAGGAGGAGAAAAGAAGCTTTGGCTCCAATGGGAATTTTTCCTATGTGAGGATTGCGTAAGCTAGCTTTTGAGATGGGTTTATTCCTTTTGTTGTCTTCAGCTGTTTTCAGAAAAAAAACCTAAACCAAAACAACAAAGCATCAGCTAATGACAGAAAATGTTGATTTGACATTTTGTATACAAATAGTTGGAGTAAAATCATGGTTAAAGTTTGTTTTTTCTTAAACAAAAGCTTCTGGCATTTTGAAGCAACTAAAGGAGAGTTTGAACTAGGAAGACATGAGCAATGTTAAAAAAGCAGCTTCTCACCTTCCTCAGTGGCACTGTTAAGTCAGCAAGAGTGGAATGGGGCCCAAAGAGCAGGGAAAAGCCCTGCCCTTATTCCTGGGAGGAGGGGAGTGGGAAAGGACTTGTAATTAACTCAACTTTCTAGGAAACAAAACTACCAGCTTCAACATCTGTAAATTTGTAACCCTTCTCCTCCTTCCTTCTCATCGTTCCAGCTGGCCAGGGTGTCTTTAAAAACTTTGAGTGACAACTTTTACCCTTGGAATGTGGAAAGAGGCTCAGCCTCATAGTTAATGTTTAATTTCTGAGCCGAGTAAATGGACCCACGCTGCTGGTGGCAGAAAGGAGGATACCAGTAGAATGGGTGTGAGGATTTATTTAGCAATCGGGTCCTGCTTTGTGGGCATCTCTTATAAGGCTTTCGTATGAAATTTAGATTATAATTTCCTGCTCAGCTCTGATGCTCTCTGTCCTGGTCAAAACCACATCGACCCTTCAGTCGCGTGAGAAGAGCACAGCCTGGGTGCCCATTTCCAAATTCTCTAATTTTTGTGGATGCAGAATTTAAGAAGGCAAGATTTTTTGTGTTAGCACTTTAAAGGGGAGGCTTTTATTTTTATTTTTTTTTTTAATCAGTACTTTATTTCCTTGCAGATCTTTTCTCTAGAATTTGAGGAGAAAGTCAGAAATCACATTGGTAGAAGGACAGGGAAGATTTTATCCATAGTCGATTATTTGTTTTTATAATGAACTAAATATGTGCATTGCTGTGTTGTCTTTTATTTTCTTTCTTTTTTTCTCACCCTTTTGGGCTGTGCTTTCCGTGAGATGTCTTGCTGAAATCCAAGGTACAATATCGTGCAGAGATTTCTCCATCTGAGATTTTCTGTTTAGCATGGAAGGTTCCGATTTTGGTATTTTTAAGAACTGCTCAGCTGTCAAAAGCAAACAAAACGGGAATAATGTTTTGACAGCGGTATAGTGTTAAAGAAAATACTCGAGTCTGAATAAAAATTGCTTATGCTGTGGGAAACGAAGGGTAACAGAAGAAACACCTTTTGTTTACATACACACATGTTTATAATCCCAAATTTCCATTTCGCCGAGCGGGTCTGGGTTGGGAGTTGTAGTCACCATAAATGAGGGATTTTTCTTCCAGATTTTGCTGCCTTTAAGGCGAAGAGAGGAGGGGAGCGCACCTCCGGCAGCGCTGCCGCCCGAGCCCTGCCCGTCGCGGCGAGCGGGCACCGCAGGGCCGAAGAGGAGATGCCGGGGGGAGCCGGGCGCTCCCCACCTTTCACTCATAGCCGCAGAGAGAGCGAGGGAGAGAAAATTGCCCCAGACCAGGTTTGCGAGGGCCGGCGGGGGGAGCCGGGAGGGGCCGGGGCCGGGGCGGGCAGGGGGAAGGGGTGCGGCAGGGACACGGGCTGGACCCGCTCTCCCTTGCAGGTTTTGCTCATCGCTCCAGCGGCTCTCCGGGCTTGCCGAAGGGAGTGAGGGTCTGCCGGCGGCGCCTTTGTGGGAGTCGATCCGGAGCCATTAGCCCCACTATATGCCTGATGCGTATGCTAGGAAAAAGCCCCATGGAGCCCGGAAAACGCCCGAATCTGTTCCTCAGGCGCGACCGCGTCCCCGCGCTGCGCGGAGCGGCAGGAGAGGGCTCCGCTCCGCGGAGGGATGGCTGCGTCCCGCTTGTCTCCCCTACCACATCCCTGAGTTCAGCCGAGAGGAAACGGGGCTGGCCCTTTAACTCTCCTGACAGCCCTTGNCTTTTAACTCTCCTGACAGCACTTGGGGAAAAATCAACCCCGCCGGCGCTGCGCGGGAGCGAGCCAGCTCCGGGCTGGGCAGCCCAGCCGCTGCGGGCTGAGCAGGACCGGATGGGATGAGGGGCGGGTGGGGGCAAGGTTTGCAGGCAGATTTTAATATTAATAGTTTTGGTGGCGAGAAAGAGACAGACAGAAGGGAGGTTGCTCCTCTGGGCAGAGTCTCTGCGACAGTGATGATGGATGACCCCGCACGGCTAAACAACTCCTCCCCCTCATCCCCACACGGTGTCAAAGCTACTTTACTTGCAGCTTTAGGAATAAAAAAAAAACAAAAAAAAAAAAAAAAAAACAAAAAACAAGCACCTTCACCCCGTTCCTTGCATCGATTTATGGATCATTATGAATCAATTACTGCTCTCAATATTTTAGAATTTGCTTACAAAAAAGAGGGTCTGCGGCTGGAGAAAAAAAAATTAATCTTTGCCTTAGTAAGAAATACAGAATCTTCTTGTATAGGCCTGGGACTAAAAAGTCGCTGCTAATAATTGGTGTTTAACCATTTTCCAGGAGCCGCATTACTGGGGACAGGGTGAATATCTTTGGTGTGCATCTCCAAGAGCGCCATTAAAACTGGGGGATTCTGCAATGCGTGTAGAATACGTATGGCGCGTGCAACCTCATTGCTTAACTATTCCAGGGAAAGAAAGAAAGAAAGAAGGAAGGAAGGAAGGAAGGAAAGAAGGAAGGAAAGAAGGAAGGAAAGAAAGAAGGAAAGAAAGAAGGAAGGAAAGAAGGAAAGAAAGAAGGAAAGAAGGAAAGAAGGAAAGAAAGAAAGAAAGAAAGAAAGAAAGAAAGAAAGAAAGAAAGAGAAAGAAAGAAAGAAAGAAGGAAAGAAAGAAAGAAAGAAGGAAAGAAAGAAACAAGGAAGGAAAGAAGGAAAGAAGGAAAGAAAGAAGGAAGGAAAGAGAAAGAAAGAAAGAAAGAAAGAAAGAAAAGAAAGAAAGAAAGAGAAAAAGAAAGAAAAGAAAGAAAGAAAGAAAGAAAGAAAGAAAGAAAGAAAGAAGGAAAGAAAGAACGAAAGAAAGAAAGAGAGAAAGAAAGAAAAGAAAGAAAGAAAGAAAAGAAAGAAAGAAAGAGAAGATTTTAAAAGCCCAGAAGCGAGCTCCCTAAGACACCGCCTCCCCCCAAATGCTGGATATGGTGCCGTGAGAGGGCGCGGGGCCGGGACCGGGCTGCGTGCCCACGGGGCAGGACAGCGGAGCCCGGCTCGGTGGCTGCGTGCAATGGGAAGGAGGCTTCAGCAGGGACAGAAAGTGTGTGAAGTTGGATTTCTCTCGCTTTCTCTGTATTCTCCCATTTGCAGCAGTGTTTGAGGATCTCAAGGTGTTTCTATGGCTACCTTGTGTATGTGGGAGGGTCATATGTGGGGGTGCCCAAGAGAAAAGGCAGCTCTTGGGTGATCATTTATCAATGTCACCCACATAATGATTCTCTCTGCAGCCTTCTATTGATGAGGATAATTACATTAGCTCAGAGTGACTGATCAATGAAAAACCACCAAACAAAAACTTCTTTACTCTTCTATAATACCAAAAACCGATACAGAAATAAGATAGAAAGGGAGGGTGGGATTTCCCTTTCCTTCCCTTTAGCAATTATTTTTGTAACGAGCAAGGGAAAGCAAGGAAGTTTTATCCGATTAGTTTCCTTTTCAGAAGAGGCTACCATTTTGTGAAAATGTTCCCTTAAACCTCTTGGCATCACCCTGTGCCTGTAAATCGTTATTTAAAATATTAACTCCTGCTTCTTCCCTAGACCCTAAATCCTTTGCTTTTACAGTTGTGTTTTGTGATCGGAGGGCGGGGGATGGAGGGGGAGGGAAGAGCGCGATAGTTTAGAGCTGCGAAGAGGGAAAGGGAAGGCAAATAAGTTTTCTTGCGCAATTTCAACTGTCTCTGTCTGTCAGGTTTTCTTTGGTTTTATCACTTCATAAAGTGGCTCTATTAAAGATGGAATGTGGCCTCCCTGAGATGCTGCTCTGTCGGTGAAAGCTTGCAATTAAATTACGGGTTCGTTCTTTCCAGAGTTAAAAATCAATGTTTTCTCAATTAAAGGGAATTTTAATGCTTTTATTGGGAGTTGTTAAGGACGCCGTAAATTTTATTGTAATGCCTCTAAGCTCCGAAGCCCTGCCAGTGGACAGGTTGATATTCATGTTGGTTTTGGCGGAAGAGGTTGTTGCTGGTTTTGTTTTCTCTCTAAAGGGCCTTCTTCAGAAAACTCAATCATTTTGAATAACTGCAAGACAAACTGATGCAAAGGGGCGGGGGAGCGCAGGCTCTTCCTTCTGCCCTCCCCTCTCCGTTTCGTGCTGCCATCAGCTCCTCTCGCTGCCTTAGCGCTCTCCCACCGGGCGCAAGGGCGGGTTTTCAGCTGGTTTTGCTGGGAACGGAGAAACGCTTCGGTTTCGGAGCACGTGTTTCGCCCAGGTCGCTCCCCCTCTCGGAGAGGCCGGGGGTGCTGAGCGAGGACGCGGGGCGGCGGTCGGGACTCCCCTGCGGGGCCGACGAGCTGCCCGCCTGCCCGGCCGGCTCGCACCCTGCGGGCTGCGCAAGGACTCCTGTTCAGCAGACCTAGCGCTGGTAAAGGAGCATGTCCGGTCCTGCTGCAAACCTTATATTTCTGTAAGCGTCTGCTTACAGAGGTGACTACAAGTTAGCCCTGGGACGTAAATGAATGGAAGTCGGAGTAGGGCTGGCAGAGACACGGTTTTTTTCTTGCCAAAATATTGTTTCTTCACAGGCTACTGTCAAGTAAAATCCCCACCAGGAGGCTGATCTTGAACACATTTACACGGGGTTAATTCCCTGAGCCGCAGGAGAGATCGTCCCCGGGCCGTGAGATCAGAAATAGGCCCTTATCGCCTGGTTTTGTCCGAAGCGTGTTTAAAATTCCTGAAATTACCTCAATGAAGAACCAGTGCAAACTCCTTTAGAACCAGTGCAAACTCCTTTGATTAAAGAGACTGTCAGATTCTTCGAGATTAGGCGAGAGAAAACGCAGAGTAGGATGTATTTATTATTTATACTATAGTCCACTGTGAACAGTTGGAAGGGGAGGATTAGAGAGCGCGTTTGAAAGAGGAGACAAGAGAAAGCGAGAGAGAGATGTAACCCTCTCTGCGGTTTGGACCAAGCTGCTTCATTTCTCCCCCCACCCGCCGATCTCCCTGTGCCGCCACCCCAGCTGCGCTCCCCAAAGCGGGGCCGCCAGCTCGTCCTCCTGCTCGCCGCGCTGGCCAGCAGCGTCCCGCACCGCTTCGTGAAGGACCCGGCATCAGTAACCCGATCGCTCTGATTTTCACTCAAGTTTGTATTGTTCTACTTGAGCCTGGTGCGTGGCACTAAACACAGCCGGTCCCTAGGGAAAGAAAAAAAAAAAGGAAGGGGACGACGATGGATGCTTTCCACTCTCAGGCTTGTGTCTGTATTTAGAAATACAGGGCAGGGGAGAAAAACAAAGCCATAACCGGGTTCTCACAAAGCAGGTTTGCTTTAGGACCTCCCGTTAGTGGGGGGAAAGGGGCAGCGCAGCCCTTGTATTTGGCTAAGGCGGAAGTGAAGAGTTCGGGAGCTTATTTTATTTTATTTTATTTTATTTTATTTTATTTTATTTTATTTTATATTTTATTTTTTCTCTGCGGCTGCGGCTCTCCAATTCGGAAACATTTTCAAATCTATGAGCCTTGAATGGACAAATACTCGCTATTAATATGGGACATGGACGAGTGGCAAAAAACCTGAATGGAAACTGTGCGGTAGCTTTAGGAGAAACTAACGATGTGCTTCAGCTCTTGCCATTACAGGGAAGGAAAGAGGGGGAAACCCCTTCTGATTAATAACTAGCAGGGTAATGTTGAGGGCTTTTTCTGCCCGATTGCCTTTTTGAATTAGAGCCGATTTCTTCACACTTCAATAGGGCCTGTCTCTTTTAAAATGACTGACAGATTTGTTTCTCCTTTTTTCTCTCCCTGAGACTTAATGATGTAAATTTTCTAATTAGTTAAATCACGTTGCTTAAAGGCCCTAATGTTTACCGGGCAAGGAATGATAGCCGCATTCGGATCTCTCGAAATAACCAGCGAAATAATATTAGAGTTTTTACAGAGGGAGGGAGGGAGGGGGAAAACGCAGAGGGAGAGATGGGCTGGGGAAATATCACGTAAAATGAGAGCTAAAGTTCAGCCCGGAGCTTCTTCCCTCCTCCCCCACGCCCCCGAACCCGCTTTTATTTTTCAATCAGCTAAGATTTAATTAGGAGCCCCCAGGCCGGACGATCTGATATTTTCTCATTAGTTTCCCATCAGTAATCTTGAGTGTTAGATTGGCTTAAAGGTTGTCAACATTTGACCAATTTTATTTAAGGCAAAGAAATCACGCATTATAGCTTCGGGACCCGAGACCTGAAAATAAATCCTGCCCGGATCAGCGGAACTAACATGCGAAAAAAATGTTGACAATTCATCGTTGTGTTTAATAAGTTGCATAATGTTTGTTACGCACACGCACGGAGAGCGGCACGGGGACACCCGCGCGGGGCGCCCAGCAACGCGCACACCTGGCTGTCCCCGTGTGTGTGTGCGTGCGTGACACGCGTGTGTGCGTGTGTCTACACGCGCGTGTGCGGTGCACACGTGTGAGCATGTGCACACCTGTGTGCGTGTGTACGCGTGTGTGCGCCCCATGTCCGCGTGTGCCCCACGAGTGTGTCCGTGCGTGTCCGTGTGTCCCATGTGCGTGTCCGTGCGTGTCCGTGTGTCCCATGTGTGCGTGCATGTGCGTGTCCGTGTGCGGGCGCGCGGCGCGGCAGCGCGGGCTCCCAGGCGCAACCTCGGAGCGCCCCCTGCTGCCCGCGCCCGGCGCCTCCGCGGAGGCGCGCTCCGCCCGCGCTGCGCGCTTCCCTGCGCGCTTCGCTGCGCGCCGGGGCAAGGAGCGCGCCGCGCAGGGGCCGCGCAGGCGGAGAGAGAGTGCCCCCTGCCCCGCACCTCCCTTTCGGCTGGGGGGGATCGTAACATAAACTGTTTACGAGGGTGCCCTTTTCCTTTCTGTGCGAGCGCAGAGCTGCCGATAGCGGAGAGGGGCGGCCGATAAGGAGGAGGCACGTGCTTTTGTAGCCCCCGCCGTTTACTGTGGGCGCCCCTGCCCGCCCCCGGGCCCGGCGGCAGCGCGGGCGGTACTCAGGAGCCGCCACCCGAATTCGGCTGCCCGCGTGGCCCTTCTGCGCCCCTGGCTGCAGGCGCGGGGGGAAAAGGCAATAAAACACTGCCAAACGGGTGTCACAGGGCCCCGGTGATTTCTAGGTAAGGCCACGGCTTCATGTTTTTTGAAAGCACAACAGTAGGGTAAAATCGACCGGTCTGTTACGATTTCACCCCAGACTTTTCCTCTCTGATCGAGCAGGCTGTTTCGCGCCCGCCTCCGCCGTCCTACTCGCACCCACGCGTGCCAGCCCGTCGCCCCCACGCCGAGCCCTCTCCCCGCACGGGTTCCGCCCAGGGGCTCTGCTCCCGGCTGCCCGGGAGGAGCAGGAGAAACGGCCGGGCAGGAGCGCGGGGTGCGGACAGCCCGGCCCGGCGGGGCGAGCGCTGGCCGGGAGAGCGCTNACAGCCCGGCCCGGCGGGGCGAGCGTGGCCGGGAGAGCGCTGCCGCCGCCGCCCGCCGCGGGGTCCGGCCTGCCGGAGGGAGCCGCTCCGGCCGGGGCTGCGTGGGTGCCGGGGGGTCGGACAAGGCAGAACTCCGCTCGGGAGCCGCCGATACCTCATAAACTGCCCTCGCTTAAGGAGGCACCCCAGCCTCTTCTTACCCTGGGGTACTACAGTTACATATTTACTGTTTAAAATGTTATTTTGCCCAATTAAAAAAAAAATAAAATAAAATAATCACACAAACCCAGCACTCAAACCTGCATCTTGTCTCGTTGGTTCAGGGATGTGCCGAGATAGAGTCCAGCCAAAACAATGCTGTGCAGAAGACATTGCTGGACCGAGACAGGAGTTGCTCAAATTTATTTTCTTTTAAAAAACGTGCGTGAAAGGGAATGGGGGAGGGTGGAAGAGAATATTTATCAGAATACCAGAAGACACCTTTCTTGAAACAAAGGCAAGGGGAATCATCTCTGTTGCAAATTCATCAGGCAGAGACCAAGTAACAATATTTGTCGTCGGGCATTCAAAAATACAGTGTGCTTAAATAACAACAACAAATGCTTACTACAGTTGCTACAGCGCAGCTTAATAAAAAATTAGCCTTACTGACAGTCTTGTCAACATCTTAAGTAAATTATCATAGCGATGGTCTTTGGAGAAGAAAACCCACACTCCTTGCTAAAAACACCTCCTATCATTAATCTTAAACCACTTGAAGATTATGATGGAAAGAATGGGATCAGTAACCATTATCACCTCAGATTGCTGTTAAAAACTCCGCTGTTTATTTTTGCAACAAAAGCGAATGTATCTGGGAAATGCAGAAAAGGGAAGAAAGGAAAACACAAGAAAGGCAGAACAATTGAGGCGAATCCTGTTGCAACCTCGATGATAAACACATGGAAAAAGCTGTTACTGCTCTGCGGATTGCTGGAATTTGGGTAGACGTTAGAAAAATAAACAAAGTGATGACTCCGCACCAGTTCTGTAAATGCACCGCTACACTCAAAAAAAAAGGTAACTTCTTAAAATTATTTGTGGTTTCCTGAATATTCGGTATTTGCCTTTATTTACCTCTATCATTTGATAAAGATCCAAAGTATTAAAAATGTACTTGCACCTTTCACTTTTCATAGGTAGAAAAAAAATGAATTTCGACACTTTCTTGCTCGTATTTTGTCTGCATTGCGTGTTTTCCAGTAATCGTCAGAATAAAGTCTATAGTGTAGTTTTATGAGGATCCGACATACTCGAAACATTTGGTCAGAGCGAAACCTTTCCAGAAGCGATACTGATTTTTATTGTAGTCTCTCCTGTTAGAATATCATCCCTCTTTGAAATACATTTTTACAGATGAAAAATAATATTTTTCCCTCCTTAAACTAATTCCAGGATTTGTCAGAGAAGGGAGAATCTGCTGATTTAGGGACACTCGACCTGCATGTTATCAACGGATCTTTACACCTTCAATGGATCCACCAATCGATGTGAGATGGGCACACGTCTGAATACAATCAAACACAGGTTTTTGAAGTTATTCTTTCAAAATGTGGAAGTTTATACGAAGCCTTTAAAGAGGACGATGCACCCCGGCGGGCCCTCCTCCTCCCCTCCCTGGAAGTCAGAGGAAAGGGTGCCATTAAACCAGGTCGTTGCGAATTAAAATATACCAAACAATTATTTTCGCCTAGCAGAGCTGCATCTTCCCGTTGTTTCCGCGGTGATTCACGCCAGCAGCGGTGTACCAGAGGCAGAGGCGGGCAGGCTGCTCTTCCCCCTTCAGCGGGGGGAACGGGGGATTTGCTCCCAGAGGCAGCTCGG
Organism: Gymnorhina tibicen; assembly: GCA_013399875.1. Classification (NCBI taxonomy): domain Eukaryota; kingdom Metazoa; phylum Chordata; class Aves; order Passeriformes; family Artamidae; genus Gymnorhina; species Gymnorhina tibicen. Next base: position 903,575 of record VXAZ01003274.1, read on the forward strand.
CGGCGGCGAGGGGCGCTGCGCGGCGCGGTGAGGGGCGCGCAGGTAGGCGCGGCGGGAGCGGGAGCCGGAGCAGCGCTGCCAACTCCCCCGCCGCGGCCCCGCAGTGACCCCAGCCCGGGGCTGCGGAGAGGTGAGAGGTGACGCTGTTAGCCAGCGCAGACCTGGCCCTTTTAAAGCCACAGCTAATCAGTCCTTTACTAAATTAAAATATAGGAACCAGAGGGGAAGCAATTTCGATGTAAAGAATTACCGTGCGCGCTCCCAGAACGAAATAGTATTGAAATGAAGACGGTGCTCTCTGCGACAGACAGATTTTTCACCCAGGAGCAGTTGGGCTAAGATAAACTATAAAATTATACATCTGCTGTATAGATCCTATAGATCTGCACGTGTGGGAGATTACGTATCCCACACGTACACAATAATAAAATAAGGACATCGAGCTGTTAAAAAACTTCAGCCCCATAAACTATACAGCAGGGTGATTGTTACAGGGCAGCGGGCACTGGGTGGTTAATTGCCCACCTAGCTAAAGGCTCAGAGATTCATTATAATGTGGGAAGAAATTAAAGCGGAAAAAAAGTGATACATTTTCCTGTCAATTCATTTGTCTTCGATTTCAAGTTATTCTTTAACCTCTGTAAGAAATAGGAACTAACTGTGTCAGAGGGGTGTGTGTACGTGTGTGCATATGCACTACAGACATACAGTACATACCCCTGTGTTTGTGATGTACAAGTGTGTGTGATCTGAGCACATGAATTGGCTCACAAACAGTGGAAAATTGTGACAGTTCCATTTTTCCTCTTTAATTAGGAAATATTCCTTGATTGTCTTGGCACCCATTACTTTCTAATAACTCCATAGAACCAGGAGAAGAAGAATAAATGTCTGCTGCAAGTAATCTGCTATAAAGCAATTATTTTACTAGGATGGTGTGCAATTGCAAGTACAACACCGTAACGGCCATGAATGAGATGCAAAGGCAAAAAATAAAAAATAAAAGGCTACTGGAGTGATGATAATATTTGAGAGTACATATACTTCAATGGGTCGCAGTAAGAAATATCTAGCTTTGGTAACGTAGGTCTGTTACAGCTAGACTGCAAAGAAACTTTCCCTTTTCATGTGTTTCAGGCAGCAAAACGCTGGGTTTAGAAGACTGCGAGCCAGTTTCCTGCATACTACTATAATTAATTTACGTGCGGAGATCAAAGATCTGAGGGCGAAGGAAATAATTGATTCTGCCAGAAAACGCTTCCCTGGAGCAGCCCACGGTCAGCCGCCACCCACGGCAGGTAAGGTGCTGCGTGAAACAGTTTTTAACTGAACAAAAGACTAAGCAAACATCTGACGTCAGGGAGCAGCATTCCGGGAGGAAGGGGGGGCTGGCAGCGGTGCGTGGTGCCGGGCTGCCCGTCCCACCCCCGCCCATGCCCCGGCACCCCCGACAGCAGCGCGGCGGTGCCCGGCGGCCCGACCGCGGCCTCCCCCGCTCCCAGCGGAGCGCGGCGGCCTCGGGGAGGGGGCTGTCGTCCGCCAGGACCGGGCTGAAGCTGCGGGGATGCCCCAGAGGTGACAAAGAGCAGGCACTGCGCCCATCGGGGAAGGCCAGTGACACCGCTCCTGCTGACGCTGGTCTGCAACTTCTGAGTGTGCCTTTAAAAACCAGAGGCTGCTTTTATCCCCAGCGAGTTTGCTGTGTTTACCTGCAAGGCACCCCAAGACTTCAGGCACTCGGCAGGCGAGCCCTGCTCCTGCCAGGCTGGGCGCGGTGGCCGTGCGGCACCAGCGCAGCGGCGGGCTCGGAGCGACGCCCCCAGCCTCCCGCATCGCCGCGGCCCAAACTTCCACTCTGATGTGAGCGTGAATAAACACGAGAAACGCTGTGAAGTTCAGCGGGCAGGAGAAGCGCTGGGCTAGCTCTGCCATCAGCGCTGCACAAGGGAGTGGCCAGCCGCCGCTGCCTGCCCGGCTGTCCCTGGCTCAGAGGGGGGTCACCGCCGGGAACCTCTCACCCTTCTGGGCCGGCGAGGAGAGCTCTGACCCTCACCTCTCTCTAGTGACGGTCAACTTGAGGAAGCCTCTAACGGGCCGGCTTTTACCCCTGTTTGAAACACTCATGCTTTGCCTTTCCCTACCTCGCCCCTCATGCCTTCCCCGGCGGTCAGACCGAGCGGCCAGGCGGGGGGATGCCCCTCTCCGCTCCGCCCGGTGCCTGCTCTCGGTTCTTCCTTACAAGGGCGCCTGCGGCCGAGCTGGGGAGAGGAGGAGGAGGAAGGGGAGGGGGGCGGTCACCGGGGCGGGGGAGCCTTTCCCGGAGGGGGCGGCGGGCAGTTGCAGAGTCCCTGCACGCACAAAACGCCGCAACCCCCAGGCGACCTGTCAGCTCCGCCGCCCCCCCGGCCCCCGGCTCCCCGCCTCGCCTCTCGCCAGAGTCAACACAGAGCTACGATCCATTTGGGCGATTTAGTTAAAATAAATAAACCCGCGAAGATTCACTAGCGAGCGATGCATCATCGACCCGGAGGTTTATTAAGAGGCTCGTTACAGCCGCGGCTGCAGCCCCTGCTCCGTCAGAGGGGGGGGGCCTGCTGGTGGTGTTGGGGGAAGGCTGCGGCAGCCCGGGTCGCGCCCGATCCTCCACACCAGACCCCGGCAGGGAGCCGGGCCCCCACCGGACAGCCACCCTCTGCTCACCCCCTGTCCCCACAGAGCCCGCGAGGAGGGGGAAGCGGCCCACCCGACGGCTGCTGCAGAGCACTGGGACTCATTTCCCTGTATACTGAGGGAGGGAGAAGAGGGTCGGGAGACATTGTTGTCAGTGGCGATTGTTAACCCAAATAATAATAATAAAGAAAAATCGTTACAGCTGGGTGCTGGCTGAATATGGCAATTACTATTATTGCCAATCACGATTAGAAATAATTATCCTGAAAGCAGGGAGGGTTCAGCTGCCAAGGTGTTTTGAATAATCGCTTCAAAATGAACAGCAAAATATTAGGTTCACACTCAGGGACGATCACAAACTTTCAGTTGCAGCAGCCTATAAAGGAGATCTTATCACGGGTGAACTCGTTTACATGTGAAGCTTCAATTTCTCACCTCTTACAGGTCCAGTGCTGTTCTGTTCCCCCACCACCCTGCATGGTGGCCCTCCCACAGTGCCCATCCTGCTCCCCTCCACCACGTGCCTCGAATACACCCGGTGGCCAAACACCTTCTCAAGGCAGTGGTCCATAGTTCTCGAGTCCCTCCATCTTCAATAAAAATGAAGCAGACTACGAAGGATCACATGGGTCTAGGCTGAAACTCCACTCACTGTATTTATTTTGTGCAACTCTACGCAGGCCCTCTCATTTCAGCTGTTTGAAATGATGTGTCACTAGGAAGAGGTCACAGGTGACTGGCAAGTTCAACCTACTTAGCTCAATTATCCAAGTTTCATTTCTAAATTGTGTTCAATTTGATCTTCCTGCTTCCCTCCAAATTATCTCAGAGAAAAAAAATCAAATGAAAGCAGACAATTTAAGCCAAATCCTGTATACCATTATTTGTATGCAAAACCATTTTTGTGATATATACTCCCCTTAATGACTATGGAATGCCAGATCTTTCCAAGCGAATTTACAAACCTAACCATCAAATTATTTCAAAGGCAGGCCTATTAGGGACAAAAATAATTACAAACTTCCAGAAGCTTTGTAAAAACATAAGTTTCTGAATGTTGTCTCTTTAAATTTTTCTTAAGTTTGTTTTTAATTTAAGCCTGGAGGCACAGTAGAGAGATATGCAGAGTCTAATAAGGAGTTTGGAAAATAATGTGCTGTAATCCAGTGCCGAGCTATTTCTCCATAAAATATGGATAAGGAATCAATTCATAAGTGCAAATATCTAGTAGGACGGAGTTTTAACAAACATTTCACATGAGCATTCTTATATGCATTATTAAGGAGATAACAAAAGTGCTTCAAATCAAGTCCTATACAGTCACATCTGGAAATGGTCTTTTCTGTCTAATTTTCATTTTTTTCTCTCGAAAAAATGTTAGAAGAAAAACTAGTCTGTCCCCTTGTATATTAATTGTTACCATCAGCTTTTAATCAGCAACATGTATAGTTAGATTTACAGAATCCATTCCATGTTGCCCCTTTAGAGAACAGTAAAGTGAAGATAGTATCTTTATTCATTTATAGAATCTGATGTTAAAACCAAACCCACACACAAATAGCGTATACATTGCTCTATGCATATAGACAGGCGTGTAGATGCATAGACACAACACACTTACACATGGAAACGAGTCATGACCATGTGTTGGAAAACATAATAAAAAGTATCTGTGCTTTTCACCAGATCCTGAGTCAGACATCATCAGATAAGAAGCAACCCAGGGAAAACTAGTTTAAAATCAGACACAGCTAATTTCTGAAAGCATTGCATACATAGCAAGCTTTGCTGTATGATGCTTAAGCACAATTTAAAAGAAATCTTTTCAGGTTTTTTAGTAAAATAAAGCGTTACTATGAAGGAAAGAAGAGTAAATAAACTCCCCGCAGATTGCAAAGAGTTGATACAAGTTTGGTTATTTTTTTTTCTAATGTATAAGAGTATTTTTTTCTAATGTATAATTAATGGAATTACATTCTGAGGACAAAGATAAAAGAAGTATCTAAGATCTACTACTACTGTTTTTTTAAAAAAATAAATATTATCTTTTTCCTTTGAAAGGAAAGGCAAGCAAAGTATTTTCCAAACAGAAATAGCAAAAACTATTTAGAAGAGAAACCATAAGCAACGGGTTTTTTTAAATACTCTGGAGTTTTCTGAACAACTCTGATGTACTCACATTCTTATCACAACTATTTTCTTTTTACTATTGTAAGTGGATATTCAAGCTAAATTGATGCTTTATGTATATCCTGTCTCAATTTGTAATACACTATTCTCTGTAAAGAGATAATTTGAAAAAAAAATACAAAAAAGAAGAAGTGATACCACTGACAACAATTTACTTAAATTCACAAACCTTGAAATTGATGCATCTCCTATCAATCATAGTCAGAAGCCACAGTAAAACACATCCAACATTTGTATATCAAAACTGGGACTAAAAAAACCCTGTTTTGTTCAATTTAAATGTCCTTCAACATGTTGTCATTTGATACACTGATATTACTGGGGGATTTTTACTATGGGTTGGCTTTCTTCTGTCAAACATGCAAGACAGTAACCTTGCAAAATTAAAGTGCATGCCATTATACTGCACAGATGTTTGTTCTCACTCAGTTACTGACAATGAAATACTTATTAAATAATAATAAGGTGATATTGACTTCTCCATTCTGTCGATATGAAGATCTGTTGATCTGTGAGGTTAATATTGATGAGGCAGAGTGAGGTAAACATTTCATCAGGAGGGCAAATAAGTCCCAATACTGGCATAAAAATAAACCCCCCAACTTTGCACATTAACAGAAGCTAATCCTTTTTTGTATTGGTGTATGAGCACCAATTCAACCTATCAGCATGCACAAGCTACTGCTGAAGTAAATCCTTGATATTACTTTCAGGAAACATATTCCAAAAATGTCTGTCACAGGTATTTAGAACTAAGCTCAAATGATGCCAAGCACTTAGGGTCTTTAGTCATTCTGCATGTTCTGTTGCGAATGTCACATTTCCTTTGAGTATTACTGTAAGGCTCTACGTGCAACCTCAGTAAGGAGATTTCTGTTTGAGTCAGAGAAATGAGAGAAATGCTTTTTTTTTTTAATAAGATGAGCTCTCTGTCAAAATATTATTTTTATTTGTTGTTTCATCAAAACGTCACTGGAAGTTCCCTCTCTTTACCCTCTGCCACAGAACACAATATTGTACACATTTTGAACAATACAAATAGCCATTTAACTTGATGGGTCTAGCAGAAGAAGCTACTTTCTTATTCATTATTATCTTTAGATTTTCCTTCATTCTGTTTAAGGGAAGCTTAGAGCTGCACTTTTTAGAAGAATATTCCATCAGTCAGGTAGGTCTCATACTTTGACAGCATTATTTCAGCATGTTATTTTTAATGCATGGTACTTAAACATGTATAGAGAATCCATGTAACTTGCTTCTGGGCTTTCGGATAGAAATTAAAATGATGTGACCCAGTATGTAAGAAAATAAGAGGCCATATGTTTTTCAATACTAGTGCCAAAAGAAGCACTTGTCAATTTTCCCCTTTTGATTATTAATTAGGGCCTCAATCCTGCCCTTAGATTTGCAGAAGTAAAACACAGGTGTGAAGCAACTCTGCCTGTCTCTTTGCCAGAGAAGACAACTCTGCCTTGTCAACAGTGTGACTGTTGACAAAGGAAGAGCTCAGTCACACAGAGCTTACCGTAAGGCAGCAACATAAAATTCAAAACATTACTTCGTCTGCTCTTACCAGAGACCACAGCCTGGTTTCTGGGGCAGAAGAGCCATTTTCACAGCCTCCTCCCTCTTGCCTGTCTGTAGCAGAACTGCTGTGCCTCAGCAGGGAAAGTTGGGCAAGGACTTGGCACCTTCTCTGCATTGTGGTGACATCTTGTTGGTAGGACAGTGTAGGAAAAACCACATTCTTGCTATTTGTGCTACTTCTCCTCTGAAGGTGTGAGGCTGGCCATCTGCTGCTCCTTCCAGGGTTCACTTAGGGGTCTAATACCTTTTATTTTGTTGTTTGTAAAATGTGGTGACTTATGTCTGAGAAAGGTAACAAAACCATTTCTTTTTTGACCTCATGCTTTCTTGTTCTTCTTCCCAGCGCATGCTCAGCAGAACACTGTTGCTGGGTTTTTTGCACCTCAGGCCATGATGCTGTTTGAAGACTCCTGTCTCTGCAAATTCCTGCATTGACCCAAATCTCTGTTAAAGGCAGTGGGATTTTGTGTGCTGTGTTTTGCGTGGCTTGTGTTCTGCCATGCTGTCTGCTTTTGTCTGTTTTTTAGACATTTTTATCCTTGTATATCTTGAGAAACTTTCTCCTACAATTATCTGAAGTATTTCCCAATATCTGTGTAATGGTAGTCAGATGGCAGAGCATCTGGGAGCAGTGCTTTGGTTCATGGGTACCTTGTTTTCTACCATGTGGTTGGATGGTCTTAAAAAAAATTCCTTCTAGCGCACATGTCAAGTAATTCTGGTAATAAAATCACCAGAATAAGAAACTTTTCAAGCTTTAATTCACACCAAGATTTTCTGAAAGTTAGCTAACATTTTCAAAAAAACATTTAGGCAATTTACAGGCAGAGTTTTTGGTAACCTCAGGACTCTGGGTCAGGGTTCCACATGGACAGATACAAGAACTATACTAGGGTATTGTAATCCAGAATATCTTTATATGTATTTATCTGAAACAACCTTGGTTTTGCAGAGCTTGTGTATGCAAAAGGATGCAGCGAATAAGTGTAATACTTTTAGTAATAACTATATTTGAGAAATATTATTATATCATGCTAGTTCAGTGCATGCCTTTGTAAGGGCAAGGTATATTCTCTGTAAGGTTCTCCTTAATATTCCAAGCTCATTCTTCTCCACGGTTTCAAGGCTGGAGATTCTGTACCCGTGTTTCTTACATGGCAATATGGAACTGAAGGAACAACTATTCTGCTAGTGAATTAAGCTGAATAAGAGAAAAAATCCATAATGACTGGGGGCTCCCATCTCTAGTCATGTGCTTCACAGCACAGATTGCAAGAGAAGGAATAGGCAGCAAACTGTGTAAAATGAGCACAGGTAATTCCAACGCTGTGAAAACACTCCTGCCTTGAGAGCACTAGCAATGAAAAGGTTACAAGAAAGGGAGTAATAAAAGTATCAAAAGAAACCAAATAGAGATAGGTTTCTTTGCAAGTAGGGAAGCCACTTTCTAAGATGGTGGCCTTATATACAAGTACATTTGTCTTCCAGACCCTCTGCTGTTGATTACAATTCTGATGCCACTGGAGGGGTTACAGTTTTGTTGAGTTTCTGGATCTCAATTGCGCTGTCAAGGGGTCATTCTTTCTGGTAATAAGGTAGCTAGTGACCCCTGGGAGAGAAGGAAAACAATTGACTCTTGAAAGCAGAAACATATACTGAAGTCTAGAGTAGATTTCTGGCAGTGGCCCAGGTCTTTTCTCATAGCATTTGTCATTGTAGCAATGAAAAAATTGTGGGAGCTCTACAGGCGGCCAAAAAAGGAAAACAGAGCTCAACAACAACAACAAAAAAGCTAGATGTAATTTATTTTGGAATTATATTTTAGAACAGGTTGGTTTTTGTTTGTCACAATGTTGGTTCACTTGTTAAAGATGTGGATCCCATTAGATAGAAATCTGTTGCTTATTTTAAAGCAAATGATTATCAAATGACGATACTTCAAAACATTTTTTGCTTTAATTTGAAGTGAAGTCATTTGAGTTTGAAACATATGCCTTTGCTAAATGCAGAATATTTTGTTGTCAAAACCAGACAACTTCATTTTGTGTCCACTGCTCGCAACCATTGTTGATCCTGGATGTCATGGACAATATTAGTCTTGGCAATAAGCCTTTACAGAGGCTGCTATATTTATTATTATCATTGTTGCTGTTGTTGTTGTTATTATTGTTATTACTATTATCAAGTCAAATGGTCTCACCGTATAATTATACTCAACCAGAAAATGCAATATTGCATTTGATTGGCTCTCAAAGTATTATTCCACTTTGTATAACTGGATAAAGCTCACTTCTAAGAAATAATACAAGCTGAGGTCTGCATGCAAAGGTTTGCCACATCTTTCTGAAAACTGGCTTCACTATTTCACAGACCATGTTACCTTGTTGTTTTACTTTGCTGTGGTAGAAGCATACAAAAACTGTGCATGCATACATGGAGTACATGCACCCCCACACAAACACGACTGACACATCTGATTTATATTATACTTGCAAGATTTTAATGTGGAGTTCAGATTCATTACAAGCTCCAGCATTGCAGCTGATATGCATGGACTCATCCCATCCTTTAACTGAAGTACATAAGGTGGGACTGTAGAAGCTTCATTCTTCCTCTGTTGTCACTGGAGAAAGCCAGACACACCCAGAGACACTGCTCTTAAGGTACGTGCCTTTCTTCACCGGCTGTAGAGCAAATCTAGAGCAAAACTACTCCTAATTTCAAACAAATGACTGAAATTGACTGCAAGGAATCATTGCTGACACAAAGTGACGTCTTCTGTTGTCATCTTTACATCATTCTAGGCTGAAAAAGATCTTTCATTTTAGAATCTAAAATACCTCATATAGATAATCATGTGAAGTCTTACACAGAAAGAAACTGAACAAAGCTTGGTATTGATATTTTTTAATTTTAGTTGTCTGAAAGTCAGACATCTAGTCTGTACTGGTCATCTTCTTTAACTCTGTAGTCCACTTATTTAACTCATTTATCTTAGAATTAGATGAAATATGCTGAGGAGGAAGAGGATCCTGAGACAAATGTATGGTAGGTGAGATATGATGGTAGGGGTGCATTAATTACAGAACAAATTTAGATGCCTAAATTAGAAGAGGTGACCTTTGGATTAGGATTTTAGGAGCTTAGGATACCTTTTAGAAAGCTGAAGCAAAGAGAAATGAAATGAAATTTTTGCTAAGGGATTTGTGTGACAACACGCAGAGAAGGAGGTATTTGCGGATCTAGAGTAAAAAAAAAATAGTTGCATTATTGCCTGGTAAAATCCTGACAACCCCCTGCCTTGTCGCATTAGGAAAAATGGGAAGAACAAAGAACATCTTGAAGAAGCCCTAATCTCACACCACACAGAGTACTATGCAACAGACTGGAAGAGAGAAAGGTGTTACTCGTTAAGCAGTATGAGAAGCTGGCTACAAAAATGACTTTTCCCTATCTGGGCACAGGAAAATTAGTAATAGATAGTTTCACCTTAACTTCTCTGTTTCTCCCTCCTCGTGTTCCCCACCAGGAAATAGCAAGAGGTTTGTATATATATTTTTCGACATCCAAGAGAGTGTCAGATTTATCTTGTTTATCTGTTTCTCACCACAGCTCATGGAAAATCATTTTCATACAACTATGTTGTCTCATGTTTTATTCCATCACAAAAGCAAATTTTAAAAAGCTCTAGTGTGATTAAAATGACTAATCTATATTTATTCTGAAAACCCTTCCTCTACTCTTTTTTTAGTTAAGACTAATTGTGATATCTGATGTTATAATTCTTGTAAGGGTGAGCTACTGTCCCAAGCAGATTATTTTAACTGGAATTCGTACATATTTATAATTACATTTATAATTTAGAATCCTAGAATGCACTATTTGCTTAAAAGAATAGGAATGTTACTTTCAGATCTCTTAATTTAGAGCATCTGTTGGAGATGTGAGTTTATTTACTCGTTAAGTAAAATTCTCAACAGGTAATATTGAAAACAGTACCCTTCTGTTCAGAATAACAGTAACAGAAAACAAAAATCAAATGCTAATGTTAGCCATAAGACAAACTAACTGGTGACATGCTCTATTGTGAGCTGAAGCTCTGTCAGATTGTCAAGAGGAATTAGTTCTTAGGCAAGGTATTTATAGCAACATAAGACTGGAAGGCAGCACCAGGGTCACAGAATCATTGTAATAGAAGAGAATTTGTTAAATAACATTCCCTCATGATCCTATGAAAATTTTCCCCTTAGCTTCTCTGAAACTCCCTGCTGGTCCATTTTTACTGCAAAGCTGGCATTCAGCTTTTCCTGACCGTAGGATCAAGATTTACTGGCCAGACACCGAAGCAATTTAATACCTCTAGGTGCATCAGTTCACCCTGACCTACATCCTGGTTCTAGCGTGTAACTGTCTGAGCAAAGAAGGGTGAATACTCATTGCTCCTTTCTGAAAATCAAGAAATGTACCAGAAAGAATAAAAAATTCTTCCTGGCTGTTGTAGCTAATTGAGAAATGCCTTGCAGTAGGATAAACACAGTATAACTACAGCACAGATACACATTCAATGGACATAGTTTAGGAACTGAGAGCAAGGGCTGCTCTTCTGTCCTTATCTCTTCTAATGAGGCTTTCAAGATTTTGAAGCAGCTGGTGTCCAGATAATTTAGAGATTTACAGGCAGAATTGCATACAGAAGTGAGGAGGAATCTATTCCAAAGGCCTGAACAACTGAGGTCTGTGGTGATTCATCCCCCTCACAAGGTAGACAGCTGTTTTCAGCAGGATCTGCAGCTTTTGGGTGGACTTACTGGGCTGGTATCCTTCCTCCTGCAAAGCTATTAAAGTGAGTGGAATTACATATGGGATGAACTTGGCTCCTTAGGTGTGGGAAAAACCATTTCCAGTACTGACATATGGATATTAGCACTTCTTTATGCAGGGCTTACAGACAGGCTTTAGGAATGTTTACAAGGTGGGAAGGACAGTAAAAAAACATGTAAAATCATTTCGTCCTGATTCATCTTTGGAAGGAACTGTGCATGTGGATCACTCTCTTTCCAGCTGGCTGTGTCTGTCAGAACCTTTTTCCCAAATCTCAACCTCATAGCCTTCCTACACTGAGGAATTTGGGCTCTGTCCAAGATAGGTCTGGGAAGAACATATATATTTTCTCCACACTCCCACATGCTTCTTATTCCTGGGGACTAAGGATAACACTGCTGAAAAGTCCATGTGAACCAAGCAAAAATTTCCGAAGAGTTGTTATGAAATAGGACTGAGCCAAATCCTCCTGTCATCCATATATACTGTGGGCATTGCCCTGAGTTGAGGAACCTGAGCCCTCAGTCCTATCCTGGCAGTCAAAGGATAGAAACTATGCCCCACCTGCAGAAGAACTTTAAGATGACCAAGTCATTTGCTCTTATCAGCTCCTGTGCCTCTATCCAGAGTGATAATACATCTCCTGAGTCCATTTAAGTTAAAATAATAAACTGAAGCAAGCACTGTATTTTTATATGCAGTGGGCTAGCTGCATTGCAAGGCTGCAGAATCTGAAGTGCAAGTAGAGTTACACAGCTGGCCAAACCAATACCTTTCTTTCTTGGATGCTACAGCATCAACAATCCATCCACAGGACAATGACCTCCAGAGGAGCTGACCACACCATAACCCTGCTCCCTGGGTATACCTTGTTTAACACTTATTTGTTTTCTCCATCACGGGGTCTCTGCATTCCAGAAGGCTGCTGTTGTGATAAGGGGGTGCAATCTAAACTTATTTTACACTGCCTATCTTTATAAATGGGGGGCTTTAGCCATTTCTGTAATACGATATCATATACCCAGGAATTGGGTGTGGGAAACTCTCAACAGTTAATGATACAAAGGTATGGCATCAGTCTTCTGTCAGTGTTGTACTGGGGACAGCAAGAAACGACATAGGCTCAATCCAGGAAGAAATGGAACTATTTACTAATTTACAGACTCGTTTATATATCTTAGTTTGCTTGAATAGCATAAGGTTATTGGTCCTTGACCATCCACCTCTTAGAATGATTGGTTAAACCCTGCAACACCCATTTCAAAATATTTCTCCAGTCAGTATCACAACAATACTGCATAAATCTTGCTCCTGCAAGATAAAGGGACTGCTTTACAAAAACCTCTAACTGTTTTCGGCCAGCATCCATGCGAAAACAAGGACTTTCACACGGACACTGGCAGAAAGCTGGAAAATCTCCCCGCGACCAACTTCAGCATCCACAGTCCTCAATCAAAAGTGAGTTTAGCTTTGACAAAGAGGTGCAAGCCGTTTCACTTCGTGTCACAGAAGAATTTGGCCAGACACTTTCAAAATTTTGTCCCAGTTAGCCTCAGTGTACGAGGCATAGAAAACATTTGGATATATGGGAACAATTGCAAACTGCTATTCTCTTCAGCATTCATATCTTTCTGCTGCTGCTTGATTTAATGATTTTCTGCTAATGCATCTTCAGATACACATTTGGAAGAGGTGGGTAACTGCTTGGCTTGAATCTTGAAAGTTAAATATCAAGATGAAACCAGCATGAAAGTGCTTAATTTAATTGTCTGTATGCTAAATGTATTACAGAAAAGGGGTAACAAGGTATTACTGAAACAGCACCAAGGATCTGTTGATCTGAGTGATCATCTGTGAGTTAGGGCTCAGAGGTTTTATGTCTCATTTGGCCACTGACACCTGAATAAACTTGGCTACATCATTAGCCTATTTTTACACAAATCCCCCCTTAAATGACACTAACCATTACAGTCTTTACATGGTTCCTTCCTGAAAATTCATTACTGTTCAATGAGACAGTCAAACAAAATGTATTAGGTATGTGAAAACTGTATACTGATTCTGAAGGAAACTTTTAAAAAAAGCAAACTCCTGAATTTCAAACACTATTTTGATTCTGAAAACAACCCCAAGGTCATCTCAGGTAAGAGCAGACCTCAGGTTTATTTACATTTATATACAGGAACCTACATAAAGATAAGGACATAGGAAATAACAGCCTATGATTATTCTAACCACTCCTGTTAAAAGTGAGATAAAAGAGAAAGCATAGAATGGTGTTTGACACTGCAAAAATGCTAACTCATTACCTTTATTTCCTTCCAAAACAACTCACCAGTGTAAAACTTCTCCATTGCAATTCAGCCAAGGTCGCTGAGACCCTCTGTGATGTGCTGAGCAAGACAACTCGTACAAGTCAACAGTGTTTGAGGCAGCATTACTTTATGCGTAAAATATGTAAAAAATGAATATAAGTTACAGCTTTGGGAGGTGCCTGCGGACCACAGGAATAACTGAAAAACGCTTCATTGCCTTTAAACTGGTAGGACATGGAGCTTATTCAGATAATTCCTTTTTTATTTTCTTTGTCTCTGCTTGCCTATACTCCCTACACTCTTTGCCACTTCTGTCCTGGTATAGGCCTCTTGCTGAAAATAGTGACTTTCGGAAGATACCAAAAATTCTGAGGATTAATTCCATTAATCTAATTTTAACTAAGAATAAGCAAACCCTTGAGATGCATACAGTGTAAGTAGTAGCAAAAATGTAACATACACTTTACACTAAAAGCAACAGAAGCTGGAACCCAGATGAGAAACACAGCTTGCAGATGACAGCAGTGGTGCCTTAGAATTTCCTCCTGAATGTATTTATAAATGTTCATAACCCTTTGTTCTGTCTTCATAGTCTCAAATCCTGTGGCTACTTTCTCAGAGATATTTGATATCTACTTTCAAGCAGCATGTAGGGACTATGGAATTTTGTTCAGCTTGATATGAAGAACCTATATGGTAACTCTTCTTTTCTATTGTTGCTTTTTTTACCTCCAGATGTTCAACTGCCTATGTGAGTACTCAAGGAAACATAGTGATGCTTTATTCCAATGCTGAATCAGTTTAATTGAAAAAATATCATGTGATGTGTACAGTAAGGGAGTTTAAAATTAACTCCCTAGCATATTCATGGTTAAATACAATGGCTTTGCTTTCTAATAGGACATAATACAGTGCCTCTAAATGATTCTAACTAAAAAAATAGTGAACTTAATCTGCATATCAGTGTATTGCAGAGAGCCAAGCACACATCACAGGGTGTACCTTGTAACAGAGAGGACAGCAGGCTGCACTGTCACCCACCTGAAGCCCAACCCCAGTCATTTTGTTCTTTCAGAAATTGTTTGATTCTCATGCTCATGGGAACATGCACTAGCAACAGCAACCTGATCTTATGAAGTAACTTGTCGTGCCTGATGGATGCTGAGGACTAGCTGGAGTTACACAGCAGTAGAAGCTCCTCTGTGCTAAGCACGCCTCTGCACAGATAGACACAGTGCAAGCTTATTGCAAAGCTTATGGGGCTACTGCCACTGCCTTTGTTGTTCTGCTTATGTAACACAGAACTATGCTGATAAATACACAGATAGGACAGATATAAATTTGATGGATGAAGTACAGTTTTCTTTAATAATCTAGATTGAAATGTTAAATTTTGCTCTGCATTTATCATGCTCTTCTAGCGTGTATTGGCAATAGGCTCACTCATTGTTCTAAATGGCTGTAAATTGCTCTCAGGTTCACAGCACCCAGGGCCTTTGTGCGTTGGTTTTATTGAAAGCAGGTCTACTACCGGCTGCTTTTTAACCTGGAAGATTTAAGAAAAGAGAAGAATCTATTCCTTTTAGCTCAGGAGGTTCCTAAGCTGCAGAAAGCGTTAGGGGTTGTTAGGGGTTGTAGGGAAAGAAGTTTTATGTACACATTGTACAGTAAGCTTCCGTTCCTATGCTTTTCCCTCAAATATATTCCATTAGCCACTCAGAGAGAGGCTGAACTAAGTAGCTCTTTGCTCTGTCTGAAGAGGGCTTTATTTATGGACTCCCTTTATTCTTAGTTATTGCAGCAACCCCTGGGCTTGATTCTATAAAACACTAGCTCAGGGCAACCTCCCCCCAGTAATATCAGGGCAGCAATTAAGCAATTAACACATGAGTGTTTGCAGCTCTCAGCAGAGGGTTGATACCATGCAGACCTTGGTTCTTATGGAGAAGGACTTTTACAAGGAAATATCATTCCTCCCTGCAGCAGCAGTAAATAGCTGGAAGTGCAGCAGGCAATTGGCTTTAAAGGTCAAGAGAAAATCCCACCCAGGCTCCCAGCTGCCAGGCAGCTTTCCGTGAACCTCAGCTCTAAGGTGAGCATAGCCTGCATGAGTGGGGTGGCCAACACCCATCACTTGTGTTCTGGGATTTGGCAGGGGGAATGTATGTGCTTTAGTGTGAGGCCCCTCATTTGCCCTTACTTCTACAGAGACATTTCAAATGGTGTCCCTGACTGGCATTTGGCTAAACCATTTGGAGAGCCTATTGCAGTAGTAAGCTAGAGAATTTATCTGGGCCAGTCTAAAGGAAGCCTCTTTACTGCAGCACTCATAGAAGCAGAAACTCATGATACCACACTCTGGGTATTTACCAAACCAGAAAAAATAAAGGAAATATCTTTGTGAAACAAATTAAAAGGGCTTCTCTATTTCTTACTTGGCTTAAAGTGCACATTTATATGCTGAAAATGAGCTTGTTTTGCTGTTGCTGAATAGTCCCTTATATCTTTAGATAGAAACACCCTTTTGAAAAGACTTACCTTGAAGCCTCCTACTGTATTTCACTGATGTCTTCAGCTCGTTGTTTTTCCTAAAGTTTGTGGAGACAATAAATTGGGAATCAGTCCATTGCTTGTGATTTGCAACTCTAATAAAGCCTGGTGGGTACACAACTTTCTTGTGTGGCCATGCTTATCTGGTGACTGCTTCTGGCTTATGAGTGTTAATGAACATTTTCAAAGTACACCAATGACACTTTGCTTTCTAAAGAACAATTTTTATTCCTCGAGCGATCAACAAATTCTTTTCTTGAAATAAAAATCTAGTACAAGTTTGGCAGAAGACATAAAATCTTATATTTGTCCTACTAAAGTACTGCGTCTAGCAGTGTTTCTGGTTTAGCTACTGTCAAGGATTAACTAATCTTCTATCTGTTGTGCTTTTCTTGCAGCATAGTAATATTCTCAGAATAACAATTATAACATCATTTGTTTACTAAGGTATGGGTATGGCATTTGGAGAAGTTGTAAAAACATTTTTCCTTTTGTTTCCTTTCCCAGAAGAGTATTGGAATACTGGAGAAATTGAATTAAAACATGTTGATTGAAACTATGCTTAATTTACTTCAGCAGTGTGGTGTATACTAATTATAATTTTTTAGAGAGAATTGAATTTTATATCTTATATTTTTGAAATGAATAAATGTATATATATTGTGTATTTCTAATTCTTGGGGTTACATGGGAAATACCTGCTCAGTCATTTTGAAAATAAGAGGGAAATAAAACGAAAAGAATAAGATTGGAGACAATGGAAGACTTCCAGTAACTCAGCTTTGGAACAGATCTAGTATTCTGGCTGGAGATGAAATACGTTCTCACTTCCAGCCCTGGGAGTCTCATTTTTTGTGGCTTTTTATAATGCCAGTACTTAAATTAAATATTATTCTTTGAGATCTAGTGAAAGCAAGGTTGTTGGTTTTGGCTGCCAGCTCCCATAGTATGGTCCCTCTTTCCCATTAACACTGACTTGTCCTTCTTCACGTTGAATCCTATGCAGTGTTCTTACTTTGATGCTGCAGCTCAGTTTTGTGGAATGCTTTTTGAACAGAAGTTTTTCAGTATGTAAGTTTACAGTTCCAAAGAGTATTCAGATGCTCTGTTGTATTATTACATGCATTTAATTTTTAGTTTCTGGTTGGATCCAAGTAAAATATCTATACATTTCTTTGGCAAAACCAACTCGCAATTCCTGAGTAGTGTCTATATGTGTCTGCTTATTGTCCTAGCTTATTTGGGTCTTCCATAAAAATAGCAAAACTGTGTTTTCTTCTGAAGTCCCATCATTTGTCTTTTTTCTTTTCTTCCTTTTCTTTTTTTTCGGTTTTATGGTTTGAGTAAATGATGTCTTGGACTGCTCTTGCCTTTGTTGGCACATCTGTAGCCATGAGGTTTCAACAGCATATGACTGTGATCTGTCTACCCCATTCATGTGCTTGTCACAAAGCAACTGAACAAACTTGCCATCCTCAGGTGAACTGACAAAGGCATTTACAGTAGGCAGGAGCTGGTTTTGTTTCAATGTTTCTTTTTTTTAGATGTTTCTTTAGTTGTTAAAGCATTCAGATAATGTTTAATATTTTTCAAAGTACACACTGAGCACTTATGAGAACATGACCAATTAACCCTCTCAAGTTAGGCAACCAAAACCTGAAGCACATCCCTCTGCCTTACTGCTGAAAATCCAGCCATTGATTTTAAATTGCCCCCGTGCTTAATTGTTAGGGATAGTTATAAATGTGCTAAAGATGGGCCATTGCAAAAGATTCTGGAAATTGTCTGACATTAAGTGACTTAATGGGAGGTTGGAATGCTTGCATCTAAAAAATTAGGCTGTTCAGTTAAGCTCCTCAGGTGGATAGAACGATTGCTTCAGGCACTTGAAAAGCTTGCCCCACTTCTCTGCTTTGGAAACACCAGCAAAAAAATTACCTGTATAAGGTAGCTGAAGGTGTCACTGCTTCAGAGCTGTGTACTGCTCAGTCTGCAAACTGGTGGCGTGGTGGGTTCATTTTAATGCCCGGTGCAATTGATGTGGTGGTACGAATGGGATGGATGTTTTCTTATCCAGTGGTCAGGTGTCATCCCTGACTATTGCTGCTGGTGGGGATAATTGTGTGCAAAGGAGAAGGAAGGGGGTCCTGCTTGCCACACTGACCAGCTGCATTTTGGGGAGCACCCACAATAGCCTTTCATCCCTTTCTTGTTTGCATTCAACTCAGAGATCATTGAAGGGTTTTGGCTTGTAAATCAACTGCTCTGGAGAATGTTACTGACTCTCCCTGAGAGTCAGTGGCATGGAAGTCAATACCTGGCCCGCTGTGTTGCTGCACCAGGATCCTGTGTTGATGTTTATGGAACTCGTACTCCTACAGAAATGCACAGTGGCAGTCTGAAGGATGAAAACACTAAAGCAGGACGTTTATATGGGAAATGGTGTTACATGGAAAAGAAGGCTGTGCATGATTGTGAACTCTTCTAGAATAAAGCAAGTAAAATTAATGACCAGACAACAGAAAGCTCCCTGATTGTCATAACTATAACTTTTATAGGAACATAACTAAACTTACTGAAATTGCCATAAAATATACTAAACTCACTTTAATGCTGGGTTGTTTTTTTTTTAACTCCCTCCTCTCAGGTGCGACAGTTACTTGCTATCTGCTATACATATTGTCTACACGTTTGTCTTGAGAAACTTTATAAAGTGAGATAAAAATTAAACAATCCGAAGGAAACCTATATAGGGCAACTTGGGAAAAGCCCAATCCTGATCAAATACTGGGGAGGATTGCTCTACACCAAGGAAGGAAAAACTGCCCAGAACTTCCAGCAGCACAAGTTTTGTGGAAACCAAGAGCAATATCCTACAGAGTTTACTGCCAGGTAACCTGGCAGCCAACTAAACAGACACAATTTGGGCAATTTATATTCTGGACAGTTCTTCTGCCTGTTCTTTTAATATCCCAGGTACAAGAAAGGAGCAGGGAATACATATTTTCTCATACATATTTTCTTTCTGCTTGCTTGCCTTACTTACCCCACAGCATGGAAAATCATCAGTGGGGAAGGTGATGGTGTGTTTATGCAGGAAGAGCTTTAGGAGGAGGAGAACTAAGAACCCTACCGTTCACCACTGCAAACAGGGAGGCTGCTTGTGCACCATGCAGCCGGGTATTTCTTGCATCTGTAGGGATGAGGAAGAGTTATACTGCTGAACTACTGAACTCCTTAGGGGAGAACTTGTCTGCAGGGATTAATTACGGTTTTTAACTGTAGTAAGAATTAAAATTGGTAAGCTTCATTTTCATTGGTTTTATATATATATATAAATATATACATTTTTTTTTTTAATTACAAAGTGACAAAAAGAAATTTAAAATAAAATGCCGAACAGGACACTGGAAAAACATGAAAAGTAAGTGTATATATTTTTTTTGCCCCTTTCTGCCCCCTCAGAGTGTACTCCCAGTGGCATCTGTCAAAGCATTTTCAAAGCTAGGCTTTAGAGTATTTCTGAACTCTATTGTACATTAGTCTCCGCATCTATAAATTGACTGTAGGGTCATTTAGGGGATAACTTAGCTTTAAATACAGGGTTGCACTAATATGTCTGTTGGCCCTCACTCATCCATTTGAATTGGCTGAAGTCCAGCTGGAAAAGAGGAGAGGAACTGTTTAAGACACCCATTCTTCATGATGTTACATTATCATATCTTGTCTTGCACTTCCCAAAGAACAGGCTAAAGTGGGATTGGTGTAATGGAGCAGACCTCTTCCAGTGGTGGGGAAGTGGCCTTCTATGAGGATACAGTGAATAGGGCAGAGTATGGCCCAAACTCTGGCCCAAGGAGAATACAGATGCAAAGGAAATAGTAATTTTTATGAAGGCTGCTCAGTCACATGTAACACTTATAGTCAAACTGTTGTGCAAGTTTATTTTTATGAGTCACTTAGAGGAAACATATACTTATCTCCAGTTCAAAGATATGAAAGAGAAAGTAATTTGCTAACAACGATTTTGGGTTATTTGCAGGGTCAAGATAAGAAATAAAGAGCAATTGTATTTTGACCCATAAATAACTCCAACTTTCAGATGTCTCTAGTACTCTCTGAATCTGTAAAGGAATTTCCTTACGGCCAGAAGAATGATTATTTTTTTTGTAGTCTGTCTGTAAGATGAACAGGACACCTACTTTTATCAGTTTTCACAGTGAGTAAAAAAATTTTCAGAATGTTTGCCAGCTAAGTTATCTTGTGTGGCAGAGCCTAACCCAACAAAGATTTTAGTTTGAATGTTTTAGGGTTTTTAAACATACATATAGACAAAACTCTCATTCTCATTCCTTCAGTACATTTGCTCATTCCTTTATTTAAACAAAGGGAAAAATTGTGTTCATGAAGGCTCAGGGCTTGACTTTTTTTTTTTTTTAATTGTAGATTCCAGTGGTTCAGGCATCTGTATAACAGGCTTGTCTGTGCTATACTGCAGAGAAACCTTCCTCTTTGACCTACTGGGTGTTTCTTTTTCGAGGGAGGAAAGGAATTCTTTCCATGTTAAAGGAGTTCAGTCTCCTCCTGTCACTGATTGCCTCTGTTGCTTAGTTGAGCCCAATTATATGCAAAGGCTTTTCAAGGGTTCAGCTGCGAAGAAGGCAAGTGTGCAAATGATATCAATAAAATAACAGGATTTGCATACGCAGGAGCAGCACACATGCTACTGCTTTGAAGATTTACTGTATGAGGTACACTTAGTGTTTGGTAGGACAGCTGTTGACACTGCCACTTTTATACTGCTCCTGCTTAGCTTTCCTGGCTGCCATAGGCAGAGGGAAAAGAAAAAGGCAGTGCTAGCTGTTCATGCAGGAGTAATAACAGCCCTTAACAGAAGAAGAGTAATTACCTTTGTCTGGTTTCTCCCTGCTCGAAAATCTAATGAAATAGAGAACATTGGCCACATAGCTGATAGATACAGAAATCCTCTCGCTTTTACTAAATCTGTGGCTTGTTATGTAAGACACCCTTTTCTCACAAGCTGAACTTGCATCTTAATTTTGAAAAAAATCCATTACTGATGGGTAGATTTCCTGAACACATTTGACAGCTTTCAAGCTAGTGGTATTTGGCAAGGCCTTTTGAAGTTATAGGAGATTTATAGCTAAAGAGATTCCGCAGCAGTGGGTTCAGATCCGATCCCTTTCTCCCAGCTTCTGCTCTGGGTAACGGTGACAGGAGCTGTCTGTATACCAGAAGGAACAGTTTAAGAGGAGTGGCTGCATTTGGCAATAGAAGCCCCCGTTAGCAGCCGGAAGCATTGGTGCTGAAAAGCAATCGCTGGTGTCAAGAACTTTCCTAGCTAAGCACTGCAGCTGGTGGCAATAAATAGCATTCTAATAAAGGAGGATGTTCAACCCGTGACATAAGCGAATACTGTTTCAACCACAAAAAGTAATTTATGGTGCTGCATATGTCTGAAATGGATTTTTTCCGATACATTTTAAAATAAAAATGCTAAGATTTCAATGGAGGAAAAGATCTGCATTTTAAATCAAAATGAAATTGAAAGATCAATGAAAAGTGTACTGCTTTTTTAAGTACGCAATGATACATAACATCTTAAAGATGTGCACTGTCACAAAGCACAATTACCTCCATTCCTAAAAATGAAAGATGCTGTTTTCTGACTGTGAATGTTCTCTATATTGCATCAAACCTAATAACTTCCCATGTCAGTGATAATCCTCCCAAACGTTTAGACAGAACCATCATCATCTTCTCATAAGAATGCCAAAATGATCATGCAGAAAGTAGCAAATAACAATATGTTCGTATTGCATAAACATAATTCCTGAAAAAAAATCAGCTCCAGCCTGCTCAATGAGGAGCGAAAGCAGTGGTAACAAAGTCATTAGACTTATTGGGCCTGTTACTGTTGAGTCCACTACAGTAAACAAGTTATTAGTTTTGACATAACCAGTGGTTTATTTGAACATATGCTTCTGCTCTTTGTTATACATTCAATTTGTGCCACATGTGACTTCTCTTACATAATTATTGTGAAACACAGCAATGTTACATATTGTATCATCTCCCACCGGGATGAGCTGTGTGGATGTGGTACCAGGAAAAACTGTCCTTTAAATTTATTACTGCTGGCTAGTTTGGGGTGCTTTCGGGGTGCACGGAAGAAAGGGTAGTTTTGTTTTTTAGGTGAGCATAAGCTGTCAGCTTAAATGAGTGGATAGGCTGTTCGGAAAGGAATTTATACAGCAGTTTGTTTTGAATCACAAGGGTTGTGTGTGTAAGCACAAAAATGAGAAACTGGTCAAATGTTACAGTCAAAATCCTTTGTATTGGAATGTGAAGCACAGTGTACACATCTGAAATTCCTGAAGGAAACATATCTTTTGTATTATTCTTTTGCATGTGTTTATTAATTCTCTAGTTTCGCTTTAGGAAGAAACAGGCCTGCCTGTTTTAAGAGATGACTGATACCCATTTATCAGCCATACAGCTCTGTACTCAAGTCGATTCCCACCCCAGCCCCTTCTCCCTCCCCCTGTAAATGGTTTCTGCTGTCATTTAGGAGTTAAAGAGCCAGATTCTCAGCTGGTGCACATCAGCACTGCTATCCAAAAATAAATAGGCATAACTTCACTGGAGTCACTGAAACCTAAGCTCAGACTCATGGGTTTTACTGTCCTTGAGTGCAGTGTTTTAAGGCTTATGATACACACTTCTGTGATACTTTGTTATGGTATAAACAAACACTACGCTTCTGATTTGAATTATAATCTCATTCACCCAGAAACCAATAGAGCTTTGCTTATTTATCCCAGCTGAGAAGATAGCCCAAAGGCTTTTCATGTTGTATGATAAAGTCATGGGCTGTGATTCCAGCCGCACCCCCTCACCCCCCTGTATAAACAAGGAGGCGACCCCACTACTGCTGGTGCAATTACGTAGATGTGAAACAGTTGTTCAGAGAATTCTGGATTCAGATCAGTGCCATGATGTTTATTCTGCAGCGATGTGTCTGCTAAGGCTTTAGTCAGTTCAGACAGAAAGCAAGAGTCTGAATTCAGGTATTGGTATGAAGAGTTGGGCAGAAATTTGGGAGTAATTAAAGGATGGAACACCTATCAAAAATGTTGAATTGAACATTTCCTGTAAACTATGTGTGCAGCCATAACACTCTTTGATTCTGAGTAGCATTTAAACTCGGGATGGAATCCAGCTGCAAAGCCTGGATCTAGATCTGAATTCCCAAAAGCTCAAGGT
Organism: Gymnorhina tibicen; assembly: GCA_013399875.1. Taxonomy (NCBI): domain Eukaryota; kingdom Metazoa; phylum Chordata; class Aves; order Passeriformes; family Artamidae; genus Gymnorhina; species Gymnorhina tibicen. Next base: position 926,995 of record VXAZ01003274.1, read on the forward strand.
TGTTGTGGATCAGTGGAGTTTATTCGGTTCCACATCTAAATGCAGAAATTTTAAGGTAACTTCAATCAGATGTTCTTGGGATCTACCGGAATAATAGTGCAATAAAAGCTGAAATTAAACATATCTGGTTTTGTGTAAGGATTTTATTAGTATTCCAGTTTAAGGTTAAAATAGAGCACTTGTGCAGTCAGCCTATTTTAATAAATTAAAGCAGGGGAGTTTGTAAATGATTTAAAATCATGGCTTACACATTTTTCCAAAGCAAAAGAAGTACAAAAAATTCATCTGAATTCTCAAGGCAGTGCATGTGGTGAACACTAGTTTTCGCTTTCTTCATATTTTTTTTTTTAGGTTGACTAAAGCTTTCTTTTTCTTCACAAATACTGTACTGGTAACTGAAGATATCTTGCACATGCATACAACATCAGGGATAGCAGCACCAATGATATAAAGACCTTCCTTAGGCGCAGGGTATAGCAGCAAGGAAACATAACTGTGTGTATTCAGATCTCCACAGTGGTATGTTCCTTCCAAACTGCAAATCATGTCAAATGAAAGAACATGGCCTGGCAAGAATTGGGAACTGGAGGAAGAAAAGAATGCAGTATTTACTTAAATTCAAAACAAAACTCAGAACAAAGAACCCAGTTCAACCTTCTAAGTTTAGCCCATAATATGTCATTCAGTATGACGTCTTGATCAAAATCAGCTATAGGACTGTGAGAGATATCAGTTGTCACAATTTTTGTCAACGAGAAACAAAAATAATCAATGATACCCTTATTCTCCTTTGTTACCTGTTTTCTTCAGTTCAGCCAGGTTGGTGGTTATCTAGGGAATGCCTGTAATGATAATTCTGATAGAAACTCCAGCTCATGTTTTTGGCTGGTAAGAAGGCATTGATAAGAAAATGCCAGGTAAAGGAGAGAAAGCTGAGAGGAAAATGAAGGCTGCCTAGAGGGCTGAGGTTTGTGAGTGCATGGCTGGATAACCAGGCAATGTGAGGCTAACCCCAATGCTGTGGGTTGGCCTCACATTGCCTGGTTATGCATGGGAAGCTATTTCCTGCCTGGAGAAAGTCTTTGGTGCATTGGAAAAGCATCTTTACTCAGGGCAGACAAGTGGGGAAACAAAACAATTTCTAGAGTGATGAGAGCCTACGTGTGAACATAATCCAGCACTCTCATAATGCTTTCAAAATGAGCAGGACGGCTGTGGCTTCTGTGAGCTCTGGCTTTTAGGCAGCGTATCAGCTGGGGGTGAGTGGCTGCTGAAGGAGGCTTTCAAATTCAGCTGACTAAAACAGCTAATTGCAGTTAACTTGGTATAATGTTCTTACTGAACTGACTGTGCTGCTCTGGCTTTTATTAATTATTTTCAGAACTTCGAAGTACAGGGGTCAGACTAGAGGTGACCTCTGACCAAGCGAGGGTGTCTGTAAGCAGCTGAAGAACACAGTTTTGAGGAGCTGATTTACCCCAAGATGGTGTTTGTCCCACTAGAACCCTAACACCTGCTACATAGGACTGCACAATTCCAATCTGATACTTCCCTGTAATCTAATCCCTCTTTGACCATCAGTTTTTAAGACTTGAAGCCCATTGCTTTTTTTTTGCTCCCTTCTTCTGACTTAAATATTTGCAGATGACATTGCTTTGCAACATAAAATCCTGACACTTGGAGCATTTGGCTTTTCCCATTTCCCCCATTCTTGTGATCTGCTCTGTAGCTGCACTGGCTTTTGTGGCGTTAGACCTGCTTATAGTTGTGTAATGGAATAAATGGGATCCACACATTTTTAGAGCTGTTGAATAATCACGTACTACACACAGATGCAGCAATGACTTAAGTGGCTTCCTCTTCACCTTCCCCAGGCAAGTTCAAAAATGCCAGCATTAACAGCAAAAATCAAAGAAGAAAAAAGCCACATGAAGCACTCTGGCACTCGTTTTGGTTTTGTGCTCTTTCTTCAAGTTATCTCAAAGAAAAGGCATTGACTCTGTTAAATGGATGTTACAAGTGCTGGCAGCACTCAATCTTTCTCTGGGTGTCCTGCTTAAGGGAAGAATGACAGCTGATGAATACATCTTTCTAAAGAGATCTGAAGTGACCATATTTACTGAACTGGATCTTTTGAAGACTGAGATAGTGGGGCTAAATTTTGTTTACCATTTTTGTATGAAATTAAGCTATGAATCACTTCTGTTATGTCCTTTTTTACGTCTCCCTTCAAGTAATTTTCTGTTTCTTATTTGCAATTTGGTAGGATGGAATAGGGATCTTGAGCTTGTTGGACAGAAGACTGTATCTTTAGGAACCCAAACTTCAGAGGACTTGCCAAATCTTGCATCACATATGAAACTTGCAGAAAGAGCATTAAAAATATTTAAACTAAGTGATTAATTTCTTGCCATCTGGAAAACCACAATCAGTGACAAAAGCAACTCAAAAATTCAAATGCCATTAATAGGCTTAGTGCTTCAATACAGAATATTATACTGCTTGTAAGAACAGTCCTGACCAGCCTTTCAAACACATCAGAAGAGACAATCCTATACATAACGGGAAATCTCTGTATTATGATTGATGTCCAAGATTTATGATGTTATAAAGTATTGGTTATGCTGTTTTGACAATGGAAGAATTAATGAACGAGACAGATTTGCCTGCCGTGAACTATATCATATAGAAACATTAATAAAGATAAAACATTTGGAAATTCTTTAAGAAAAATAACATTTTTGCTCTTTTTCAAGGAACAAACAAAGCCAGAAACATGACAGATTTCATCAAGAGAGCTGTTCACAGATTAAAAGCAGGTCTGATTTTTGTTTTGCCATGCTAGACTTCACTTCTCAAACCACAGAAGAGTGAGGCGAATGTTTTCAAGCTTATAGTGTTGTTTGTTTTGTTTTTCTCCCTTACACAGTGAATATTGTCTTCCTGCTAATTCTGTTATACCATACAAGACTTGTTTGCGTCTCAGTTGGGTTCTTCTGTTCTGCCTTCTGGTGCACTCAGAAAATGCCACATAGGATCCACTCTGATCTTAATGTCTGTCGGTGAAAGCAGCAAGGCCTGCTCCTGTAAGGAGCTCTGGGGACAACCCAGGGCATCGGGGGTGATGAACCAGGGCACTGGGGGTGTTCAGCACCACGCAGGACACACAGCTGATGCAGCTCAGCGTGTGGTGGCTGGAAAGGTGGCAAAACTGCAAAGAAATGCACAGAACAGTAGGAGCTGAAGCTCAAGATCCTTTGATTACTGCAGGACATGGGCTGCTCTGTAAAAGGGTACTTATGTCCCCAGTAGCTGTCGTGGAGAGCTACTCAATACAAACCTTGGAAGCCACCAGTTCTGTGTACCTAAATGCCTTCACTAGCATGATTTTTGGTGTGCATGGCACTTCCTGCGTGAACTTTATAAACTCAGACTACACCAAATCACTACATTATTTACCTCTTGGTTTGAACACAAAAATAGCTGATAAGGAATTATAGAGAAATATTGGTTTAAAAGTTAACATCCCAGAAGGGGGTGAACTTGGAATTGTAAAACTGTATTATATTTGTCACCAGTTAAAAAGGCCCAGCCAGAAGACTGAAGCATGAACATGAAAGTTCATCTTTAGCCAGTGAAAATTCAATACCGGTGTTAAGGATATTTCTTATCTAGCTTTCTCTCATACTTTTTTGATTCTACTTTTGTGCTAAGCACCTTCAGAGGTTTATAAACCAGTTTAGCTGGGCTGTGCCATTGAAGAAGACTATAGGAAATGAATGTCCTGCTGAGAGTTAGAGAGATTATTAGATCACTTAAACTCTCTATTGAGTCTTTCCACTTGATTTTTATATTGTAAAAACATACAATGGTTATGGAAACATTTGATCAGAAATATTAAGTAGCAGATCATGCAAGAAATGTTTCTCTATATTGCTAGTGAGATAAGAAGTCAGTCTTATTTGTCCTCTGTTTTATTAGCGTTTATCTTGGGTTTCTGCTATTCTGATCTCAAAGGTCAGATCCAAAAGGAATAATTTCAGATGCCTAAACTTAGAACACCATTCCTGCAGATCCTAGTTCCAGCATATCATTTCCCAGGACAAACCAAGACCTCAGCTTTTGACCCCAGAATTCTCCACAAGCCTGAAGTTCTGCTGCTCCCTATGCCCTGGAGCACCTTGGTTGTACCACCATCACCTTGTCATCTTGTTCTGGCTTTTTTCCTGGCCAGGATCTAGAAGTTAGAGAAACTTCCCTGCTGGGTTTCAACTGCATGTTAATCTAAAAGCAAACCTACATATGGTGAGTCAATCAATCTCTACTTGAAGTGCAGTGATAGCAACTTTTTTTCTTTATAGAACACATATGGGAAGAGAATGAGTCCTTGCAGTCCCCTTCATACACAATTGCATTTTGATAAGTGAATTAATATGTATTTAGTTTTCTCCTTTGTATGAAGGATGGATTTAGATTGACTGAAGACATATCCAAAATAGCACTGTGATGTTTTTCCCAATGTTCTTGTTCCCACTTTCTGGCCCATGAAACGTGAGGTTTTCCTGCATTGGAATGACTCTGACAGATCAGAGTGGAGACTGTTAACTGTGCCCACAGGTTTGGACTCCCACTTGTGTCTTTCTGATCCCAAGAAGGTGCTGTAACCACCTACGTTTCCACAAAAGTGTACTGAGAGAGGGCTTTGTGTCTTCTGCACCTTTGGAGGAACTCTCTACGTCTCTTTGTTGTGAAAGCATTTGTAGGCACTAACATTTAAGACTTTGGATTGTAAGTGGGTGGAGACACCACTTTGTCCTTTACAGAGACTCCTGTTTCAGGGGAAAAAGAATTTGCAAATAGCTCTCAGCTTGTTCCTGTTGGAGTTAGTGCGTTGACCTTCAGGTGGCTGTTCAGTCCGGAGGTGGTTTAAAATGCACCTGCTCAGGTGGTAGCTCCTTCAGTGAATGACATGGGGAGCTGGAGTCCCTAAATAAGGGTTTAAAATGTCTTTGCTCAGAACAGTTAAGCCACACAACACAAGGTTGCTGCATCTGCTCGGTGCTTGTCTCAGCTCAGCAGCATTTCATACTACAGATTTCATAGCTTTGCAGAGTTGGTAAAACCTGGTTTATGTTCCAATATGCATCACTGACTAAAGCTCTTTCTGTTGGGAACCACTCCAAATGCTCTGCTAATAGTAAACATCCCACTGGGATTCTGTCTTACTATCTACTATATCTCCTGCTAAATAACAGTTTGGATTAAAAAAAAAAAGCAGCTTTAAACTGGAAAAATCAGATATACAACTGAGTTGCTTCTCCTTGATTGAAAGCAACCATGTGACTGTCTGTGTCTATGATAAAAGTAAATAAAAATACAGCTGCATTTCATTTCAAATTGAAGTCTTATAAAGCTGAATAGGGATTTTCAAGAGCATTTGGCAACTGACTTAACTTAGATTCCTCTGAAATAATTGGCAAGTGATGCCTAGAGGCAATGAGTTAAGTTGCTGCTGATGGCCCTAGCAAAATCCCACTCATGATTTCCTAATTCATCTCTTGGAAGATATGGCAACAAGGTATCTCCTGTAGATTGTAGTATATGGATTGTCAAGTAGTGCTTAGAGACGATAGTCCTTGTCTTTTTAAATTAAGTGGTCAATATCCTCCCCTGAACATCAGTGGTAAGGCTAAATTACTTCTAAGAAATTTGTGTAAGACTTTCCAGAACTGAGATAAGCCTAAAACATTGAAGTTACTAATTTCTGCTCCTAGTAGCACTGAATTTCATCGGGCAACCCAAAATAAAAAAGTGCATGTTGTTTCATTTGCAAAATCCTCTTCAGACTCAGTATATAGGAACCCCACTTTGCCTTTAGTCAGAGTGCACAACAAGAACGGAAGCATGCTGTAAATATTTTGGTTTGTGCAGCACGAGATTGCCTTTGAACACTATGTGGGAAACAAAACCAACCAAAAAAACCCAACCCCAAACAAATTCTAAACAAAAAAAAAGCAAAACACTGTAGTATAGAAGCATAGATGTACATGGAACTCAGAAGCTGAAGTACTGTCCATTGTGTTTTTTTCCCCAGTGCACTATTTGGTAATAAACTTAATTTCAGTGCCTTGGTTTACCTGTGTCAGAGGCACAGTGGGAAAACTAACACCTTACAAATACTGTTAGATTCGTTGTCTCAGAAGGATAGTTCACCAACCCTTACACAATTCTAGCGGAACAGATGTTGTTCACTGCAACTTCTCAGCAAGAGATTTGTATATCTGGAAGAATCCAAGCCTGTTTTGAGGTCAGGTATCTAATCCAAGTTTTTAGTATTGCTGTACCAGGATTATTTTTAGAATTGTACTGGTCTGCTTTTGTGTGCTGTTATTCTTCCTGTCGTGTCACATGGAGTCTGCTCCAAGAGACTTCCATATGCTTGCTGGGCTCTTTGTCTAGCCACCTGCTTAGCCAGAGATACACCAGACCCTTTGAAGAGAAATCTCATGGTGCAGTACAGAGGTTTCTGAATTCATTCTGCCTGAACTATTTCTGTGACAAATCTGCTAATTTCACAAGTAGAAAAGTCATCTCTAATAGTTCACTTCAGCTTCTGGCAGACCAATTCTCATCTTTCTACATTATACCTTATGCTAGAAGTTCTCCTGCCACCTTTGGTATACCTCCATCACATTCAGACTGTGCAATTCATGACAGTCTTTTGAATTTGCAAGTATCATGTGACCAGACTTACTAATGAAATTACCAGGCCTCTCACTTGTGCCTGTCTTGGCCTCCTAGTGTTCCTGGCAATTTTTATTTTTTTCCTTCTTGAAGTATTTTAATTATTTTTCTTCTCTCTTGCTTTTGCTATAATTGTGAGTTTAAGAGCATTCACCACCCACAGCAAAGAACAGCCAAGCAAAAAAATCCAAACCCCAATCCCAGCACCCTTGAAATCTCTCAATGGCACAGCTGATGTTTAGGGCACAAGAGAAGCGAAACACCATTGCACTGCTTTTTCATTATAGCTGTATTTCATCATCAGGTTCCAGTGTTTGTCCTAGAGTTTCTAAGATGGAGCTTAGGTGGTTGTAAAGAAGAGTGAACTATGAAGATGGCTTGACAAAGTGCATTATGAGACAGATGCATTTTCTTTCATTCCTTGGTTGGGGTGAGCTATACTCAGTCCATGGAGATGCAGCTTCTTTAGCTGTATGTTTACAAACAAGGAAGAACGGCTGGTCTGTGTTTTGCACACAGCCCAGCATCAGCACTCATTCATTCCTTTGAAAATTGCTCAGCATTTTTGTGATCTGATGAGATTTATGTTTTGAGCTGGTTCAGCAACTCAGAACACACCTTTTCAAACATGAACAGAATAATGTTACATCATGCTGTGTATCAGCCAGTGACCAACTCTGGACATCTCTGAGAGCTGTGGTGTTTTTCTTCCCTTTTTGTCACTGAATTCAAGCAGTACTGTATGCTTCCTCTCGTTAAATGAACAATGGCACACAGAGGTAGTTTTATCAGCTCACAGATAAGTGCTTATTTCTTGACAAACCTGTGTGCCCTCAGTGTGCTCATCTGCCATTCAGCATACATTGTGCCACTCAGATACATCTAAAACTTGCCAATATTCTTGTTGTATCCATATCTCAGTATTTTTGGCAGAGGCCACATACAAAGCAGAGAAATCTATTGGCTCTCTGTTCCTTCTTCAAGCATTGACTTTTATATTGCATCACCAGAGTTTTAATAAATTGTAGATCGTAAAATACATAAATGTTTTTTAAGTCACCCAAGGAGTGATGATTTACAGCACAGAAGGAGACCTGGTTCCACAACTTGAGATAAACTGAACTGAAGGTGTTTCTGACAAAGGTATTCCAGTCATGTGAATTAGTGGAGCTTTCCAAAGTGAGAACAATGTGGAAAGATTAAACAAACCAGACAATGAAACAATTATATAAAAATATCTTCATTTTTAGCACATTGGCAAATGAATGCATTTAGCAAAGTATACAAGTCTCACAAGCTGCCTCTCAATCTGGACCTGTGGAGCTGAGAGAAAGCACTGCAGCAAGGAGAGAGACAGTGAGAAATCAAGAGTACATCTGCAGACAATGCAAACATATCGTAAAACTGCTTTTAGACTTTAAGCCAGGTCAAGACTAATCCTATTGCTGATTCAGTTCTGTAGAGCCAGATAATAAAACCCACCACACTGACTGAAACAGAGAGGTACAGTTTGGTTCTTCTGTCACAGGACTGTCAGTGCTTGAATTCAAACCTGGGATCTCATCCTTATGATAGGTTCTTTCCTTTGTTTTCCTTTGCTCCTGATTCACATTGAATACGCCTTGCCAAAGAATTCAGGAAAACACTTTTTGATATCTTTGAAGGAAATGGAGGCCAAGAAATCAGAAAATGCTTTGCTGTTTAGCTTTTAGTATTTATAAAACCAGGAAGCCATCACTTATGGCTTGCCATCCAAGGGCTAAATAGACAGAGGAAGTCATGTTCTCACATTGTTAATGGATCAGTGGGGAGCACAGTAATGCATTTCACTGGCTAACATATTTAAAGATATAACTTGTGTGCTTGAGCGTTTTGATGTATCACTGTTGTGAACATGGTGGCTACCATGCCCCTAAGAATACTGTTTTTCTAAATCCTAGATTAAAAACACATGGAAAGGGAATAGGGGAGATTCAGCAAATTGAATCAGATGAGAGAAAACAGTGAAAATTTCATAGAGGAAAAAATAATAGAAAACCTCATTAATGAAACTGGAAACTAGCAAAAGAAGTGGGTTTCATAGAAACAACTAGCAGAGTACACTGGGAGAACAAAGTGGCTTTTGATTAAAGGTACCTTTTATTGAATGCAATTTAGCAGAAAAACTTACCGTGAATTACAAGACACCTATGTACTGACCCAGCAAGGTGGGGCACCTTGAGAGTGTCTTCCAAAGCAGGACTGGGCAAAGAGCAGCTGTCACCCAAGTCTCTGCTGACGACTTTCCCCCTGTTGTCTTTCAGGGGTTGCAGGTTGCCTCTCCTCAGAAGCAGCCACTAACAACTTTAGTCAGGCTTGGCACATGGAGCAAGCAGAGCTTTGTGCAGTTCTGGAAGAAGAAACAGACAGGCACAAGCAGTGTAGGAAGGAAGAGTGTAGAAAAGATAACAAGAAGGCTAGTACAGCACAATTTTTAAAGGAAAACGGAATTAGAACCAAAGTGTTATATTAATACACAAAAAAATTTGAGAAAAAAAGCTAATAGGGTGAGTGTGAAGCAGTTTCATTAGTGAGAAATGTAAAGTAATTCTGAACTAATTGTTTAAGCACAAGAAGGTATTTTTCTACTTGGTGCTCACTGTATTGGCTCTTGCCATCCTTGTGCCATAACACCTACGGCTCAAAATGTACATTGTGTCAGTATTAGCAAAAGTCATTGTATCTTTTAAAGGGTTATCTCAGAAAGTAGGAATGAGACTGTAACACCTTCCTTACTTTGGAAAACCTAGCTTGTAAACATGCCAGGACTTCAGCAGAGGACCAATACGACTGAATAAAATCCAGTCGTCCCTGTGGAAGAATAACAGAGTAAATGCTCAGCCATCAGCATGATGCTGCTAAACACAGATGCCAGTAGATGACTGTCTCTGATCTAGTCTAGCAATGAAGTGATGTTGGGTAGGATAAGAAAAAAACCATCAGCAGACTCATAGCTCCCCCCAGGCATACCTGGGGCAGAGATGGGTAAGTAGGAGAAAAATGCAATGGAGTTTCTTCTGAATCCTCATGGCAGAGCTCTGACAAACTGACCACTTTGTGTAAGTAAGTTCTTATGCCTGAGTAACTGAAGAATGAAGGAGAAAGGTCTGCAGTTTGTAAAATGGGAACGGGGAGACTGCAAATTACATCCTGTAATAAGGGACACCACATTTTCCCTCTAAATGCACTCTTCCATGTTACTTTTTCAGCTAACAGGCACTTCATCTGGGATGTAATTAAAATTCCCCATTGTCTTCCAAATATTAGATACTTTATTGTCTTCTTTCTCTTTAGTTAGTATTAGCTATGAGTAAATTATCTATCTCTGGTCAGGGAGCATAAAACAGTTATGCATAGCATGAATGGATAGGATTGTTTCAAGACAAATACAGCATGGATTAGGCAAATGGAAGACAAAAGTAAATCTATGACACTTACTATCTTGCATTCTTATGACACATCTCCTTGTCATACCAGAAAATGTTGCTGAGCTTCCAGGATCTGTGTGTTTGCTGGAGCAGAAGTAACTTTTACCCTCTGCCTTCAGCAAACATTACCAAAAAGCTGGGATGAAAGGAAAGCACAGGAAAACTTCTGTCAACTGGAGCCTCCAGCTTTTTGGCAAGCCAGTACAAGCTCATCAGTACAGCCAAATAACTGCACTAGTAGTAACAGAATCTTTTAAGATGATCAAGCCAACTTGAGAACTGAGAATTCGGACCTTCATGGCAAATGTACACCTAAGCAAAAAAAGTTATTGCTTCTGCATGTTCCATTTAGCAGACTCTTTCCTACTATTTATTTTCTTAAAGTAAATGTTTATTTCACAAACTGAGCAGTAAGCCACATCTTCTGACTATGAAGACTGGTGCTAGAAGTTTTAAGACCATATCCTATGATGGATATATCCCATTAGTCTATTTTATTGGTGACAGCTAACCATCAAACTCTGTAATAACCTTGAAACACAGACTGTTTTAACTCATTGACTTCAGATTACAAATTCAAAACTTTGTGAATCACATCAAGTATTTGATACCTCACTTCCAAAGGATAAGTGAGATTAGAATTCAAACTAAACAGAACACAGAAGTAGTCTGAAAGTCAGCAAGTTAAAATTAAAAATACACTAGCAAGTAGTATGTGCAAGAAGGAAAAGAATAATAGGATTTAAAAAAGATGAATTTGTGATGAATATGGATGTGGACATTATAAAAGGTCCACCTAAACTGAAGACACCAACTTGTCATTGAAGGAACATATTTGCAGGAATCTTGTACATAATGGGTTTTTAAAATACAACACACATGTATAGAGTAACAAATATAATCATAACATTAAAAACTTTCTGTGAAAAAATGTTGGAAGAGTTTGTGGTGTTTCAGTGAGCAAACAATATTCAAATACGGAAAAGGTCAGAAAAAGAAAGCAGACACCAGATTTACTCTCCATATGCATTTATAATTGGATGAGATGTAACAGGCTTATTACAGCAAAAAAAGATTTAGGTAAGACATTAGAAAATCTTTCTAACTAAATAAAGATGGGCAGGGGAATGGATTCCCATAATCTTTCTAAGCATCTCCATCATTGCAGTTTTTTAAGAATAGATTAGACAGACATTTAAGCTGATCTGTATAGACAGTTGTGCCTCAGAGGAAGGATGAAACTGTATGTCTTGAGACTCAACTGTGCCTATTTATTTTTTTATAATGTGTAGCCAGACTATTTTTTTCTAAGTGTATTTTATCATTTGTATGTAATGCAGTGCCAAACACATTAAAATAAGGCTGCTTGAAGTGTATATGGAAATAAACTGGTCAAACTAATTTTTATGTTTTCCACTCATTATGGAGCTATCATGCTGTGGCAGAATACAAAATGGAGTGTGGCATGAATGTTCACTATGGAAAAGCAAAGGAAAATTAAAAAGAAAAAAATTAATCCAATACATCCATTTGTAATGGAAAATGTTTTCTGGTAATAAAGCTTGCATTTTCATAGTGCTCTTCTACCAGGAGTTTCAAAGACCTTTCAGAAATTTTCTTGGCACCCCTGAGGCACTTTGGGAGATGAGACCACAACTGTGCAGCTTCACATTGGAGACAGAAGCCCCAGTATGCCCAGGTCAAGTTCTAAAAGCTGCTGGCTCTCAGCAGGGCTGGGCCTGGGCTCCTCCAGGTGCAGCTCATCCCCTCTCCTGTCATGTTCTCTCAACATCACTGTCACTTGTCAACTTGCAGAAATGTCTCATTGTTCTCACCAACACTTAAACATGGGATACCACCTTCTACAATAGGAATAAACGTTGATTTACCGCCCTTTCCTGAAGACCTCCACCAACACACCTATACCGAGCAAATATCTATCAGGGACTTCTATAAGAGAAAGGGTAGTTGATATTTATTAATAGCAAAAATAGTATTTGTGTATATTTGGTATATTTATATATAAATATGCATATCGTCATATAAAAATACACATGAATTTATATAAATGAATATTTAAAAAGAAAAAAAATTGTATGACTTTGATCCAGTGTCCTGCCTTCTCTCCTTAGGACAGAGACCCAGACATATTTCATCTGTTTGTATAGCATGCTGAACCACAGAGTCATCGCCCTTGGCAAGCATCTCTCATTGACATTATAAAAGAGTAATATATTACACATTTGTGTCCTAATGCTACAGTCACATCCTCTGAAATCCTGAATTTGCATAAAGTTTATAACCTTGACTTGGTGCTTGTTTAGGTATTTTCAAAAATAATTAATATTGTTATTGTTTGACCAACTTACATGTCTGCTTTAAAAATGAATACTTGAGCCATGCAAATAGTTATTGCTGTGTAAATGAACATTTCCCCACGTTCATATTATTTTCCTTCAATAAGTTCTCAGAGGTAAATACATTATAATAAATCTGTTTACAGATAGCTGGACATCAATAAAAATCTGTTAAATGTCTGTATAAAAGAGAAGTGGTTGTCTGCTATTGACTAGATTCACCTTCTAAAAAAACCTTAACTTTGCACTAATACGCCTTTAACTCCCCTTTAATACCACACTTTTGTGTATCACTACCAAAAGCAACAGCAAAACACAATATAGGGAAAATACCCTTCCAACTCTCTAATAATGACAATAACCTTAGCCAAGGATATTTCTCCATTTCTCTAAAATTATTAACTAGCTGGGGTTAATGGCCACTGGCTTCACCCTAGGCCCTCAATTAATCCCTGAACCTCAATTGTTATTACCTAATTGACTTAGTTTCATTTCATTTTAACATTTCAAAGTGATCTTCCTAAAATCACACTGACAGAGTAACGTGGTCTCTATAGATATGCACTGACATGGTTTCAATACTGTTACTTCGTCTCCATACGCTTGCATTGACATTTCATTTTGCGTTGACATCGCAGTGCCACATCTATGGATCTGTGCAGATGACATGCAATTGTTCACATTAGGTGAAAGCCTGGCCAGGAGCGAGGGCAGGCTGGAATCTTATGCAGGGACACGATGCCAGCTGAGAGCTAGTAAGAATTACTGTTATAATTTTTAATAATTGTTGTCATTGCACATATTATTTGTATGTTTGTAAACACAAGAAATATCAAATTTCACTTCAAATCTTGCTGGCTTCCTTAAATAAACACACAAACAAAAATCTTTTAACTTAGACCAACTTAAAAACCTAGCTTGAAAAATGCACCAATCTTTTAAAATGTATTTAAAAAGAGCTTTTTTGATATTACCATTTCACGCTTATTTGAGGCTGCAAACAAATTATGCAAATCTTTTGCGTTCAAATATCATCATATCGACGCAAGTAACTGAATACTCTAGGATGCAAATCTAAACCAAGAAATCCTCATAAAAATAGGGCATCAAAATAGAGTCTTTTTATTATGTGGAAAAGTTTTTGAAAAGTCTTTTGAAGCTCTTTGATCCAGCTCTGGAATAATTTTGGTAGATTACTATTGTACGAAACCCATAATTTATAGTAGCTGACCTCAGCTGCTCTTTGTATAACAGCCATATATGAAACAATACCAGGAAAGTGAAAAATACAAGGGGAACTAAAACTGCTCTGTTTATTATGTAGCTCATAATTACATCTTCCTTATTTAATCTTTTGAATCCTGGCATGTTTTTAATAATACAGGTTCAATTAATATTTACTATACACAGGAGAGTTAGTTTTGAGTAGTGCATTTAGACTATCCAAACTTTGTGTAACTTGTGACCTTTCCCTAACCTAAGAGAGGTCTATTTTATACAGATCGTACTAGATAGACGGTTTCTCTATAAATGGTGAAGCTGCTGCCAAGCTCCCATTGTTAGCTAGTTCATTTTTCAACAGGCACACTTTAGGTTCCTATCACACCACTGTAAAGAGCAAGCCCTTGAGGTTTCTTCTTTTGTCAATGTAATAAAAAGGTTATTTCTGAATAACCTGCAAATCCACAACAAATGGCCCTTTGTGACTTAGAACAACATGATAGGAGGATTTTTTTGTTGTTTTTGCAGGCAGCCTCCCATTTTATTCTGTAATATTAAATCAATACTTAGGCAGCATTTGTTCTAATGTAGTTTATCTCATCCTCAAAATAACAAATGCGTATTTCTAACAACTGTTACCCTAGTTCTGTATTCACCACCTAACAGCAGAAGATGCCTTTAGAAGAAGCTATTGTAAGACTACATCAGATGATGCAACACCAAGAATCAAGTTAAATTCTATGTACTTTTTGTTGACCCTTGAAGAGTTGTTATCAACTCTGGTAAATAACAAGAACCTGTAGAATGTACAAGCTTTTGCCAGATTGACTGTGATGTGGAAATAAGGACAGAGCCATCTTTTCCACTCTGAACCAAGTACATTTTGGCACAGGAAGAAAGCTAAATCTTTAACTTCAACAAATCTCCTTGCAGAAGTACTGCACAAACAAGGCATGAACTCACAGAAAACAAGGCTCCTTAGTGAAAGAGATGCTTTAACAGCTGAATTCCTACTATTGGCTATGCCTATTTTCTAGTAGCACAGACGTACTACTAACTTAGTCCTTTGCTCAACTGCACTCTCAATAGAGGAGTGAGTGATTATTCTGCACTAAGTGTGCTCTGTTTGGTGAATACTCCCAGCCTGAAGAAATGACCTATGTTTCATACCAAGAGAATGAAGAAGAGCATCACAATGGTTCCCCATTACAAAGCCATGTGGAAATTTGAGGACAGTCTCCCTGGAACCTAGAGCTGCTATTTAAATTAGAGTAAGAGCAAAATTGCTTTAGATGGTTGGTCAGTCCAAATGTATACAGAAATGGAAACAGCACTCTTCAGATGTAGTAACAGAAACAGAAGCATGTGGTAGAAAATGTGGTAGAAACCTTTCAAATAGGACACAAGCAAATGGGAGGATATTGAATAAATAAATGTGAAACGGTTAAAATAAGATGGAAAATTAAAAGGGAATGATTGAGCGGCAAATGGAAAGAGGCATTAATAGTCTTCTGTAGTAGTCTAGATGGTGGAGAAATCCAAAAGCCAATACCAGGAAAGAATGACTTTTTGAATGAGCAAATACAACCTAACAGGATGAAAACTATTCATGAACTACCAGTACTATTAACGTAATGAGGGAAGTACGATAAGACATTTTGTCCCTTTTCTTCAGCTTTAGACAAAAGTTCTTCTGCTCTGAGCTGTCTTTAGGGAAATATTGTGAAACTCATACTAATAATGTGTCCCCAGAATATAGGAATGGTAAAACCCCTGTTTTCTTCCATACTAGAGGGTGTGACCCACCATCGTGTTGTTCCTCCTTTAGAAGGAAGTTTTGCTTCTCTACTCAATACAATTATATCAATTCCTAAAGCTCACAACAGGCCTTATAACAGTGGTTGTAAGAGCATATGCTTGCAAGTCTATATATGCCAGTGAGAACATCATTCAGTTTTATGTTCACTTCTGTTTTCTGGGTAGGCATAATTCATTAGCACACTCTACAGAATACTCCATAAAACTGAATTTGGTTTTAATGTTAAGGTTCTAATGGCCACAACATTGTTTAAGAAAACAAAACCAAGAAAAAACCCACAAACAAACAGCAGTGCTTCCTCTTTAATATTAAAGTTGATGTTTACATCTGATAAACAGAAAAATACTCAAATGAGGGTTTTTTTGCAGTACACAAGTAGTAATAACAAAACAGTCCTAATTTTTTTTATGTTTTGCTTTCAGCATTTAAAATAGTGACAAAGCATAGTTTTTGTAGTGACAAATCTTTTTTGATAGCATGCAATGAAATTAGTACAGTATATAGACTTCTGTGGCTAATTTCATCCTCATTCTAATACAAAGATTCTTAAAGTGGGCAATATATGAAGATGAGTAGAAAGCTCTGATTAAAGACAGCTGTATTGCTTTCCAACCTGTTATGTCACAGCACTAGGTAGAGGAATAAATAAACAAATATAAGCCTAACCTGATTTATCTCTGTGTCTCCACATAAATTTGTTTAATGCAAAAACAAATAAAGCAAAGCTTTGATGGAGGGTAGCAGAATTTTCAACATCTGTGCAGATAAATTCAATTTATTCAAAAAGAAAATGCAGCATTAGTGTATCATGTAAAAGCTGATTTAAATGATTTCATATAACAGAAAGCATATGCAGTAGCTAAAACAAATTCCATTTGCCTTTAAAACCCATTTCACTCAGACAACCATTACTTCTGAATTTTCTACTATGATAATGTTTAGTTATTTCTTCTTTTTTATTCCCTCCTTGATTTCACACATTCCAGTAACCTAAACCATAGTTAAAAGTCCCAGGGGGAGTAACACCCTAAGTGTAGCTTGTGTGTAGCATCAGGCAGGTACATTCATTCACAGATTGCTTCTGTGTATCTTTATGGGCAAATACTTAAAGCTGGTCAGGTAAAATAAGCTCAGCACAATACCTTAAATAGTTGAACATAAATGAATTACAGGTGTTTGAATAATTTTTTAAAAATAAATCTTCACTATAACACATTCAAACCCAGGAAAATATCTCTATACAACAATAACTCACTATAGTGGAGCTATACTAGCTTATCTCTGCAGCAAGGGACAGAGTATTAGAAGATTAAAAATATTTTTCCTTGAAAATGAAAGATTATTCAAAATGATAAATTCCTGTCTGAAACTTACCAGAAAGTGTTAAGGTGAGAACTAAAAATTAAAAATAAAAATACTGTGTATGCATCTGAAAACTACAGCTGAAAAACTCCAGAATAGGATTAATATCCTTTCCACTCAAGGCAAGATTGTAAAAAGTCTGCACATGATTTTTGAAATCATACAGATGCTCAAAGTATCACCTCAACTGAAAAAAGGTGATGAATATGCACTGTAATGTTTTGGAGACCCTTTCTTTCTGGAAAAGGTCACCAACATTTGCTTTAGGGAGACTGTTATCACACTTAATTCTACAACAGAGTCCATAGTTCTTCTCAGAAAATCTGAACCTGATGAGCATACATGAAAATCTCTCACTGCGATTTTGAAATATTTTGTCCTTTCCCAAATAAAAGTTAGCAAAAACAAGAGTATTGAAGTGTCAAGCCCAATAAGCTGCTGTCACTAAAAACCATCTGAGAGCACAAACCTGTGACCCAATCTTGTCCCTCTGAGTGGAGATGTGGATGGAAAAAGAAGAGACTGAACTCAGAACTTCAAGAAGGGCTAACACCCACCTCAATGAACTTCTGATCTTGGTGGTTCTAACAAGAAAAAAACAAGGCTCTTACAAGGAAACAAGTACACAGGAAACTTCTGTCCATTTGTGTGCTTTATTTGTCTTGTGGAACTGATCCAGAATGAAGCACTGTTTTATCTTTCTTTTTAATTCCCCTTCTTGAACACCAGGATGGTAAACTCCTTCAGAAATAACCCACATAGAGAGCTCCTGCACGTTTTTCTTTTGGACTTCAGTGTGCCAGAAATTTGCTATAGTACCTAGAGGGGTCAAGATAGATTCCTTCCTTAGTGAGTTAAGAGAAAAATTCCTAGGTATATTTTCCTTAAAAATAAGGAGGTGAGGGTGAGAAAAAGACAAAACACAAGTTAATTTTGAGTCACTAAAAGACTTATTAAACCCCCCAAAAACTACCCCCAAACTTCACAGGCTTATATACATAAAATAAAACCTGCGTTCTTCACTTTCACCCCCTCTCAAAATCCCCTAACTATTTTTTAACTGTTAACTTGGGATTTCATTGTTGATTTTAACAACCAGATAGTGACAAAACACATGCACCAATTATTATCTCAAAACCTGGGTATTTATTGTAACAGCCATGATCCTCTCTTACCACTTGGGCTTTACCAGCTTTGTATTATATTATTTTAAGCCCCAAAACAACAGTCTTTACCAGATCTCCACATCACTGTAGGTGTTTTAGTCACATCACTAGCACATACTGAATTAATAAAAAGCACTTAATTTTATAGGTGACTCTGTAACAGGGATAAGAACTGAAAGCTCCACCCTTCAGCCTCTGCATTTTTGTCTTTGTTCAGAATGCTCGAAGAAGCCATCCGGAAGGAAGAAAGATTATGAGTGTCTTGAAACTAGCTGTTTGACAGAGACAGAACTGCTGATAATGAGTGGGTTGTGTCTGTCTTTTTTGGCTGATCACAACAGAGGTCTGAAGCAAAACAGAAACTCTTGATATGTTTGTGTAAAGCAGCAGTAGCATAAGGGCGGGCAGCAGGAGTTCAGCTCAAGTTCAGGGCAGATGCTGCCATTAGTTTACACTGCTGGAAAGTAAAATTGCTTCCGGATTTACCTCTTCCTCCCAACATCAGCGCTGAGCCATGCTGTGTCGCAGAGTCACAATGTCAGTAGGGAAGCAGTCTTTTAGCAGGATACCACGTTCACGATGGCAGTCCAGCTCTTCAATAAATCCATACCAGTAGATGACTAATCCAGGGCCAAATCTATCAAACAGAAAAGAAAAATGAACTTATGTAACTGTGTTAGGGGAATTTTAATTTCCCACCTCTGTGATTCCAACACAAATCTGGTAATTTCACTGCAAAATTGAAGCGAGTATTTGACCTCCACTTAATTTTCAAAGTTTGAATGGGCAATTGATTGATGTCAATAGCACCTGATTCCAGGAATAAGAATGCTATTTAGAGGGTCACAGAATCCACATCAGAGTTTCAGTTTTTTTCTTTTGAATACTCTGCACATGTCAGTAAAAAATACCTGTGTATTAAATACTAAATAACATTCAGTAACTGTGATATACAGAGAAACCTCTTTTGCCATGCACTCTGCTCTTTTAGATTTGTGGGGCAGACATTAAAACCACAAGGGTTTACACACGTCCCAGTTCATTCGAAAGTGACAATGAATCCTCAAAATATAATCTCTACAATGAGCTATTATTCAGGTAATTATTAACATAAAGCACAATTCAGAAGAAACAGAAAGTTTGTGCTGTAATGCCTCTGAAATGTGCCTCAGGAATTCTTTAGATATTGCTAACTCTGACTGATCCCCACTAGGCAATCTCAGGAAGTAGCCCCATGGACTATTTTACCCATCAGGAAGTTCAGACCTTCAGGCTGGGTTCATAAAGAAGTAATCACTATCAATCACTGTGTACTGCGATATGTTTTGCACATCAGTTTCACGTTTTTCCTACTGAGAGCACTTAATTAAAGGGCAGCACTACTTCTGGTGTAGTGTTGCAGGAATTTTACAGTGGAATCATAAATTATGAATGTTGGGTTAGTAAAAGGATGTCTAAAAACAGAACTGCTTTCTGTAGTCTAACATTACAGCAGTCTGTACAACATTAGGCCAAAAAGCTTTTTCTTTCCTTGATTTATTATATGCTGTAGTGAACTTGCCAAAACCAACAGTGCAGGATGAGCTGTTAGGTACCGTCTGTACAAGAAAAAGTTCAATAGAATGTCATGTAATGGTTTATATGCAGAGTTGTACTCAGGACTCAACCAACATGGTAACCAATTTTTGTTAACGTTTAATTATAATAAATATGAACTGGGGGAAGGCACAGTAACCTAAATGTCCACTGAGCAGACAATACAAGCACTCAAAGCCATGGGTAGTGCCAGAATGGCTTCATGAGGGTGGTTTCTTTCCAACAATGCGGGGAAAACTCTATTTGATGTGCTTGTGTAATGGAATAGGCATCAAAGGAAGAAGAAACCCCTGCGGCTTCCTCCTGCAGTTTCAATTAGATACGGTACTCTTTTGCCTGAAACTGCTGCAGAGCATTGTAACATTTTGGTCTATGGCTACTACTCTTCAACCTCCAAGTGGCCACAGTTCAGTGGCAGAATAAATTACTCCTCAGCATAGCTGAGGCCACACTGGTAAATATGCTTTTTGCAACTGAAAGGTGATATTTGAAAGTTGAAAGGTTAAAACTCTGACACATCTGGTTGTACTAGGTAACATATCCTAACACATTTGGGAATAAATACAACACAGACTAAAAAGTGGCTAATATGAAGGACAGTGCTGCCTACACCCAATTATTAAGTTTTGTCTGGCTGGCCAACAACTTCAGCTTCTATGAACTTCTTTCCATTGTCCTTTGCTTAAGCTCCTGTGGGGCCAAAATGCGCAGAGCCTCACTGTACCCGCAAGCCTGGAGACCCAAGCAGGAGTGACGGGCCAAGGCAAGTGAGGCCAAGGACTGGTGCTCACAGCCTCTGGTGAGACAGCAGTTGGCTGATCCAGGAGGGGCCCCTACTGCTGTCACTTCACAGACTACGTATCTGTTCCCACATCAAGCAAATATAGAAATGTGTAATTGGGTGGGGATGTACTTATGTAGTAACCAAAATTATTTTAAAAGCAAAAATTCCCAGAAGATAGGGAGCAGACCTTACATTTCTAATGGGCTATTCTGTACAAGGCAGAAGGTATGAAATGTATGCAAGTAGTTACTCATTATGAGCACATGTGCCAGGTAAAATCCTGATGCTAATGAGCAGCTGCTCACCCAAGTTTTGAAGGCCTCATTTTGCTATGTGGCAGTCTAAATCCCCCATCCACCATAAAATGCATGTGGCACTGTGCTTAAGTAATTTGTTTAGTTATTTTTTGAAATGGTAATTTTAAGTAAAATTACTATTTCAAGGTACCTCAAATCGCTAATTTATATCTTGTGAGCAAATCACCTCAGCTCAAGCAAAATTTTTGAGGTGCTTAAAAAATTATGTTCCGAAATACCAATTTGATAATAAAATTGTATACAAGAACATCTGCAGACTGTTAATGGCAGGAGCAAGTACATCTTTAACATGAAAACATCCATCAATCCTGCTTCTGACTGTGGTGCTACAGCAAAACTGTTTGCCCTGTGCTGTCTAGGTTGCACTTTTTCAACTCTGTTGTGCTATTTATTCGATTATAGATGTGTATCACAAAACTCATGTGTATGATCACATAAAAACCCATGCCATACTTTTGTTTAAAAACACTTAAGTGCAGTACTTAAGACCAAAATTAACTTGTTGGCCCATTAAGCATTTGCCACTGACTATCAGGAACTCCTGCTGCTAAGTGCTAATTTCTCTCTCATTAACGCCCAGAGTTGGCAAACCACAAACAATGCCACTGGTTAATTACTGCTGCCTTAATTTGAAAAGACACTTAACCTTTTTGTGTAAGGGGATGAGGTACGGAAATGTAGCCTACAAGTAAGAACCAAACTTTTTAATTTGACTCCTTCCCAAGTGGAGATATGACACCCTGAGGAATGGAAGCCAGTGCTGTGAATTACAAAGTAAAGCTACTAATTGATTTCCTGTATCAGTTGTAACATTGAACAAGTTAGTGACTGACTGTGGTTTACACAGGAGAATGAACTAAATGGAGAGATTGCTTACTTGGTATTGCTATGGAAAGGGAATGCATTCAGTAGCTGCGAGGAGCATAGAAAAACTTTGAATGTACCAATTGGTTCTAAAACTATACAGACACAAGATAGGCCAGGTTATCTTATTTCATATGAAAGACACACTGGAGAAAGTTTAGTTAAACTGAAAATCAACCAGAGAATGTAACAAACTATTGGACTCCTATGGATTTTCTTCTTTCTGAGAAAAATTGCATAAATCCCTGAAAATATGCTTGTATTTCTTCTCCCCTGTCTTGAGTTCTTAGGTATGAAAAGCTTAGGTGTGAAGGAACGTGTCCAAAAGTTACACAAAACTGTAGTTTTAGCTATTCCAGTGAAAGTACTGCTTTTAGAACTTTACTTTTATATGGGGTTTCTTTTTAAAGCTGAAAAGAAATCCAAGTAACTAAGCTTTAGTTAATTCCATGAAGTAAAAATCGAATAAACAGGAAATACAGAGGCAAGCTTCCTTCAAAACATAACAAACATAGCAAGTGAAAATTGTCCACACAGCTTGCATCAGTTAACTTAAAAATTAACCAATAAATAGGTAGCTACTATTATATAAATCCTGGTTTAGTCATTGTCCAATACTGACATTAGAAGTTGTGACGACAAGGCAGCCAAAGCCAACTCAGCTGCACTTGGGGTACAAGTACCAGAAGTGCCAAAAGGGAGGCAGACAGGCTCACGACCCCAAGGCATAGCAAGACGAGAGCAGCATTACAAAAGCTTGTGGATTACTTTAGGCCTAATTTAGGCTTGATATAGATGACTAAATTTAGTCTAAGTACTCAAAGCAGCAGATGGTGTCTTTCAAAGAATCAACTGAAGCATTTGAGACAGAAAAATACCGTTTGAGTATAGTTAAATATAGTTGCAGTCTCAACAAGTTCTTTAGATAAAACTTACACCTGACAATACTATTTGCTTTAAGTAAGTCAGGCTTGCACTAATTTCAGATTGTTCAGAGGAACTCTTGTATTGGTTTAATCACACAGATTTTGAAAGAAACCCATAGCTATAGTAGTACACTGATAATCCTGGGACACTGAGTTTTGTCTTGGAAAGGAGTTTCACAGAGATATACTGTAAAGCCAGAAGGCAAGATTCAGATAACCCAAAGCCAAATGGTTCTCTATCTTAAGAAAAAAACTGCAATAACAACAAACTAAGGGATCACTTAAAAAAAAAAGGAAAGAAAACAACTAAGTAAAATATTAATTTGGGTTTAACTTGCCCTCCAGTTGAACCAGTTTTGTGCTAGAACAAAAAAAAGACTTTTATTTATTTATCAAAGTGGCCTAGTAGGCTCACACGTATTCTACTTCACTTCAAGAGAAACTACTTTCTAGTAATGTCTTTTCTTCTGGAATGTCTGTGTGAGGTCCATACCAGCTTCTAAGGATTTGCCTAGACGTGTGGCTGTTGTGAGGTGATTTTTTCACCATCACAAAGCCTTGCATGTGGTTATATGAAAAATGCATTTTCAACACACTGCTTGATACTGAACAGAAACGTAAAACAACTTGGAATTGTTTTTATCTAAATGTTCACTTCATTTATTCTTAGTCTATTTGTTATAGATGTGCTATATGCATCTCAGCATAATGTAAATAATTTGAATTCCAAAAGACTCTCATAATAAAATGCTGGCATATGAATTATTATTTCTAACATGTATGCATTTAAACAAATATTTTATCAAATGGATTCAGCAAAGTATTCATGTTATGAAAGTTGGTGACTTTAATTATGAAGGTCACACCTGAATGTGTCTTTTATGGACTGCATTCTGGTCCCTCACTTTTCAATGGCAGCTAAAAAGCTGGCTTTGTCTCCTTGTTTTTCTTTTTAAATATGAAGCAAACCAGAGCATTACCATCTGTACATCACTACTTATTTTCTGGGAAAGGGGAATTACAAAAGTTCAGAAATAAATTATTACATTCTAAGTCAATTTAACATCGTTCTTCAGAATCACAGTTGTGAGTAAACAGGTTTTACCTGTAGTACTAATAAACCTTGAAGACAAAATAATTAACCCCCCCCATAATAATACATAAAAATTTTACTCTTTAAGGACACTTAGCTTTATTTTAGTATTATTTGTAGAAGTCTCATTTGTGTCAGCGGAAGAAATTTAGAAATTGGCAGAGCTAGGCTAGTAGGCAACATCTACAGACCACAATTTCGAATAAGGTCAGTTGGCATCAGTCAGCCAACTTCCTTATGTCTAGACTAGTTTACTACTGCTGATGACACAGCATTATATATCTTGGCAAACATTTAAGAGCCACTGCTCAGAAATGTACTTCGATTAGCAAGAAACTTTCCACTTAAACAGCTACTGCAGTCCTAATTCAGAATAGTTTCTAACAAGGTATGTTTTTCTACCGTTCATTTATACAGAGTTTAAAAATCAAATAAAGGTACTTGTGCATGAGGACAGTGCATTTTAAAAACTCTGAATGCAATTTAAAGATAACAGTGGGGTTTTATTATTCCCGTCAGTTTCCAAATCCTCCACACAATTTTGTGATCCAGTGACACACACACAGCACCTTATTATTTTGACTTCACCAAATCTGGTTGAAAGAAAGGAATAAAAAATCCAGTACTTAGCAAAATCAAGTAACTGAATGATAATTTTTGCTTTAAAAATCTGATCCTTAACCTGTAATCCATAAGGCTGCAATATTTTTGTACCCAACTCTGTTAAGCCACTGAACTTCCTACAGTAGCAACTGCAAAAAATAAATAAATTTGCTTGCAGATGTGGCTCAAGAAAGTTTAACAAGTTCTGATCACAATAGGAAACTTGTCCATGGCCTGAACAAGTACTACATCACTACATCATGCCTCACACACAGACCTTAGCAGCATAATATGTCTCAAGGATCCAGGCATCCAGTTCATGCTGCTTAAGGCAAAATTAAGCAAGTAAAACCTAATCTGCTTTAAGCTTTGATGTTACCACAGTAGTTGGGGGAAGTCTTATTTTTACTGAAGACAAGGAAAAAATCAGTCTACTAATATTTTGTGAGACTCCCATTTCCAAGGTTTTGACTCAAAAGTGGGAATTTCTTTGGGCTGAGAAAGGTAGGCATTTCCATGAATGCCAGAAACTGATATTATGTGCAGTTGATGTGGAATTTAGAGTTGTCAGGTGAAAAAAAGGTGGATGGAAACTAATACCAGGCCTCTGTCTCTACACCTACACCTCACTCAGATGTGATTAAATCTTAATGAGCTTTTTTTTACACTAGTTGTCTTTTTACTTCTGCAATGAGACTGTTAAAGCTTCAATCAAATAGCAGACTTTCATGAAGCTTATAATATGATTTAATTGCTTTTGGCATTTTGAGAAATAAAAACAAATCAAATGATATTTATGTGGACATAAGGGAGCAAAAATATTTAAAATACTTTAGAATTTTCCATAGCACAGTTTTAAATGCATATTAATAGACTGCACCAGAAACTGTGCAAGTCACTGTCATTAAAATATTATAAATACAATATAACTTTTAGCTGCATAATACATTTTTCATAAACAAACTGTCGAAACACATTCTTCACTTACACTTATTCATTCAGATCTGAGTACTGTTCTCCAGGCAAATAAAGGATTTTTATAATCCTCAATGACAAGTTAGGCTTTTTTTTTAAATACAGTTCTCATGGAAATTAACTTTTAAAAACTATGATAAAATAACATTAAGGTTACAGTGATTTACAAGGATCAAGGCTTTCTAAGTGAAGACTGATGCAGTGAGTGAGAAAGAAAACACATACTGGCTTCAAGGCAGCTTGTCATTAAGAGGAGAGAGCCTTGAGTGAACTTTGAATTTCTCAGTTGCTGTTGGTTCATGTCCTAACATCTACTAAAATATACTTTTTTGTTGTTGTTGTTGTTTATTAGCAGTACTCCAGATGCTCAACTCCCAAGTGGTTGTGTGTACTTAAGGTACAACATTTTTTTCTTTCAGTCTCAGCATGCTCAAAAATCAGGTAGATGCTTTTCTTGCACATCAGATTGTAAGGTTTTGTGCTCTAAAGACACACTACAAGGTGACCCTGTGCCTGCACCGCAGGATTGGGCTGATGTACTGAAAATTAACATGATACTCACATCAACATTTTAGAAAAGAGATTTTTAAACCCTTATACTGCTCAACTGTTTCATGGAAATAATGGCCACAGTTTTTTCACAGAATCATAGAATGTTTTAGGTTGGAAGGGACCTTAAAGATCACCTGGTTCCAAGCCCCCTGCTGTAGGCAGGTGTGCCACCCACTGAGATCAGGTTGCTCAGGGCCCCATCCAACCTGACCTTGAACACTCTCAGGGATGGGGCATCCACAATCTCTCTTAGCAACCCGTTCCACTGCCTCACAACCCTTTAATGCAGCCCACAAAGTACTTGGCCTTCTGGGCTGTGCATGCACTCTCGTGGCTTTTTCTGGCTCTAGTGGGGATCACCTGGGTATGCATCATGGAAAACAACGCATTTTGGCTGCATGAGAAGATAGTTCCAGTATCTGGCTAAAAGAGATAATAGATAGTGTTCCAGGCATGTTATTTGGTAATTTGGAAATAAATGCAATATTCTGGGAAATACAAGGATTCTACATCAGTTACCCATTTCAATACAGAGCAAAATGGACAGACACCCTGGATGAGGGACATAACAAAAGAAGCACAACCAAAAAACCCTAAAATCCAAAAGGCACAATACAAGAAAAAATTTCTACATCTTCTTTTTCAGAAGCTTCAAAATTTCCATTCTGGTGGAGAAAGTCCAATATTCTATTCTATATTAGGTGTGGCATCTGTGTATTTGTCTTTCATAATTCAGGGTTAGCACACTCTTTTACTGTCCACTGTTTTGCAAGTCCATTCATGTGTTTCTGTTCAAAACAGCAACACCTTTCCAATCCTACAACATGCTATTTGAGGACTAGTTTACTAAAGCAGTGCTGCTTCTATTTTAAGTTGTGCTACTTGTATTTACCAGTTAAGACATTGCAAGAATGGTGGTATTCCCTGAATAAACAGGGAACAGAGATGGTTGCTTGCACTGCAGAACTATTCCATATATTGTTACTGAAAGCATTGCTTTCTGATTAAATCCAGGCAAGGAATGTTGCTTCTTGAGGTACTTGCTTGTTACTCAGTTTCCCTTAGTAAACCTTATGCCATTAGTTTGCTCTCCAGAGACTGTCCATGCAAGGCCGCTATTGTTTGATTCTGCACATTTGAAGCTGTGGATCAGTGTTGAGAGGAGTTACTGATGTTATTTCAAACATTTTGTTAAACTCACAGCAGCCTTCCCAAAGGAATGCTTGGCTGCAAACTACCTCTTATCCTGGGTGACAGAAAACATGAGAGAAGCCTTTGAGTACTGTTAGATTGAAGTCCAGGCAGCCACAAGTGCTGGTCAACTCATGTTGCCACTAGGTGATTAATAGTTGTTTATTTTTAGGGCTGGAAGTAACAGGCCATCCTAAGGCCAGTGCAAGATGATATCTGAATAATCTGTGAGTGCCTCACAGTTTGCAGCAATCCTTTCTTTCTGTGCAGCTGTTTATCTGGTGTCAGTGCTCACCAGAATGACAGGATATGTCAAAAGTGCATTTAACTAAGGAGGCAGAACTGCTCTTACAACATTAGATTTTTGTTTAATAATTATTGTAAAACAGAACCAAACTAATCAGCAAAGTTGCTTAGCAAATTTTGATAGCAGAAATGTTGATAAATAAAGGCACTATATACCTACATGTTTAGTATTTGCTGAGCATAAATCTTGGAGCCAGAATTAAATCTCAAGACATTTTGAATGAATTATTAGACAAGACTGTATCTTCAAATCCTTATACACAAATATGCAATAAAACAAATAATGTAACAGATGAATTAACAAATGGAGGACAGCTCATCTGTGCTTCCAACTTCCCAGATCAGAGAAGACCACACAGTAAATCATACTGAGTATCTCCACACAAGGCTGCTTAGCAGTTAACTACCAAACACACTATTGTCCATAATTGACAGGCAGAAGCACTTTATCTGTGATTCTGAACTTAAATTTACTGTCTCTCAAAATGTAAGTCACCTATCTGCATTAAGCAGGGAACAGATGAAAAATGAAGTGGTATGTCTGCTGCCCATTACTGTGGCACCCGGTGCCCACCCAGAAGGAAGGCAAACACCTCCTGACCTTGAATATTCTGACTGCCTTTGGAATCTGCTGGCAAACTTTAACTGTGCCTGGCACATGCTTATTTTTAATGCCTGAGGCGCCTCAGCTTGTCTCTCAGTTGATTCATATATCCAGTGTCTGTTCAACCCAAACTGGTCCTGCCCCACTTCTTATTTGAAAATAATTTGGGATTTAGTTGTTATTCAGAAAGGAGTGCATCCTGAGATACATAAGTCTTACGTATCACCTGCAAAATATCCAGTCTCCCAGAAGAGATATTTTCACATGGTGAAAGTTGGAGACTGTTCCAGAGACTCTAGTAGACCACCAAAGCAATCTGTAGTTGTGTTACATTCATTATTGGTGAAGTAAGTGCATAACTGGGGATGAGCAAAGAAATCTACTTCCCCTTTCTGCCTTCTCTCTCCTTAACTATTTATACAACACAGAGCTCTACTGCATGCACCTTCTGAAAAATTCATGTTATTTAGATTTATTTACAAGTTATTTGCTCCTTCTCAGTATATACCAACACTAAACCCAATAGCGTTTCAACTTTCTTTGCTTATTACTATGCACCAACCTTTTCTGGGCTCACCATCAATGTACAGAATTCTGTTCAAAAAGAAGACATAAAAATGTACATGGCAATGTAAGTGAGCCCAGAAGGAGGGAGAGGAAGAATCAGAGGAAAATGCTATCACTTGTGAACTTTTAAAAGCGACGGCAGATTAGTTGAGTTAGCCAGTGACATATTACAATCCATGCCTGATGAGAACTGAGGCAGAAGTCTGCAACACAATAAAATTGCATAGCATTAACACTTTCTTTCATACAATTACATGTTGAAAACAGTGGAACACAGCTGGACTACATATTCTTGTCTTTCCTTCCTTCCTTCCTTCCTTCCTTCCTTCCTCCCTTTCCTCCCGCCCTTTCCTTTTCTTTTTTCTTTGCCATTCAATTGCTAGATTCCTAGATAAATGAACATTGTTGGTTGGCAGACTTCTAAGGGCAAAGACAGCACTAGCAGTCTCATTTTAAACAAACCAGAAAAAGTGTGACCTTTAGAGCTGCTAGTCCTGTTCAATTTCTGTTCCCTTTAAGAGAAAAGCAAAACTAATAGAAAATAAAAGCAACAACAAGAAGAAAAATAAACACCACTTTTCCCTTCAAAGACAAATTAAGCTTGAGTAAGCAGCTTGAAACGTCATGAACAATGAGTTTTACCAACCCTTCTGAGACTTGGCTAACTTCCACCTGAGCATGGCCACTTTGTTTTTTGGTTCTTACATTGCATAAAAGCTCAAAGTAAGTAAATTAAGTGGTAAGATTAGTATCTGTTCTGACCAGCTGTCTTTCCCTCTCCCTTGTATTGCAAGTTTTTTTGTTTCCTAAAGTGCTTATTTTCCAGTCTTCTCCCTGTATTTGTGATTGCAATATCAAAGCACACCATGCATTCAAAAAGTAAGGAAGGATAGTAGTTAAAAATGGTTCCTGAATTCCACGGGAACCTCTCAAGAAAGCTGTCTCTCGCAGAAAACCACTTGTCAGGAACAGCCATAATGCGGCTTAAGGAGAGGTGCTGACATAAGGTTTCCATCTGCTCTGACCTCAGTACAGAGTAATGAGTATGTTGAAGACACCTTCAACTTGAACTGAGTAATGGAAGACCAGTATAGACAGTAAAAAATTCTTGTCAAGTCCCCTCAGTTTATAGCACTCTTGCAAAAGAGATGGGGGTCTTCCTGTCTGTTCAAGCTAGACCATCATTAGCTGGAAGACATAAAAAAAACTCCAACCAAACCCCAAAAACACTCATAAAAAAGAGGAAAATAGAGTCAATAAGTAGGAGAGAAAAGAGAACACCTGCACCTCATTAAACAGTCAGTGAACATTTATGCAATTTCAACTACTTCAACTTCTAGGATCTCTGCATACCAACTACTGACTTTTGCCAAAGATTTCAAAATGTCTTTCTGTACCTTTGAGGTATCACATTTATTACAAATCAGTGTTTCTGCACTGGAGGTAACTTTGTAGTTTGTAGGTATGTGCACAGCAGACTAGTATACCTCAGTTAGATGTTACATATTACTATACACAAATACAAATATACCCAGCAAGTCTGGCACCATCTTCCTGAAGAATGAGATGAATCCTAAATGGTATTTGGAGCTTTTCAGTACCAAGTCTTTGTTATACAGAATTACCCAGTGACAGAGTTATTTCCATCAGGCTGTAGTGATGCAAACTGATTATCACTCGAAACAGTGTGGTATATTCTGCCTTGGTTACAAAAACAAGCTGCCCTGAAGTCCTTCCCTGCTCAGAAGTACCTGACATCAAGACGTATAAATTGATGCAGGTTTGCATTTTTTTCCCTCAAGCCTCCCTAGGCCTAAAGCACTAGGATGAGCTGCTAAGGAAAACTTGCACAGGTATTGCATTTTTGCTGAGGGCAAATAGGACTTCCAGTCTGAGATCAGAATATCTCTGTTTCCACAGCTGCTAAATCCACATTAACATTTTAAAAAGCTATTTCTAAAGCCATACCAATAGATTAAGCATTATTTTTAGTTAAGTTCAAAGAGAAGAAGAAGTACAGCTTTGCCTGTTCTACCTGATTTCGCTATGGCAACAGCAGGAAAACGGTAAATTCAGGAGATTAAGAGAACTATAATTCCAGCTGAACCAGCAAAAATAAGAATTAAAAATTAATTTATAATTTCTTGATTACCTACAGGCACTTTTGAACCATTCTTTAATTAAAAAAAAAAATCAAGTCAGACCACATAGAAAATGATAGAAACGGTATAGAACAGCTTCTCTTTGCTTAAGTAATGTTTCCACTTTAATGTACTTATTTGCTTTCATTTGCTTAACACTGCCAATATTTAGTACTGTGCAAATTTATGGAAATCTGACTTTAAAGAGCTTTGTGGTACTGAGTGATTTTTAAATTTTTGATATACTGAAGTGCCTTGATGAGATTCTGGAATAAATGAAATAAAACTCAGTAGCATGTAATGATGCCTTGTGACATGCTGTGAGGTAACATAGGCAGTAACATGTCATGACTGTGGGTAAAATAATCTAAATGCTTTCAGTCTGGTTTACTTTGTACAGAAGTCTGTCCTATGACTATAAAAAACTATGAATAAAACCTGATAGATCTTTTTCCCCATGGGCATTTAAGGACAGTTGTGCAATTGTAGAATACCTTACTTATATATTGCAGGAGTTGCAAGATTTATGTTAGAGGAACCCAAACTGCATTCCACTTTTCAAAAAACAAACCAAACCCAAAAGATACTATATTTAGATTGCTGTTGTGTAAATACATAATTTTAAAAAAATCACAGAATCACAGAATAGGTCAGGTTGGAAGGGACCACAGTGGTCCAACCACTGGACATCTGGCCCAACCTCCCTGCTCAAGCAGGGTCATCCTAGAGCACACGGCACAGGTTTATGTTCAGGCAGTTCTTGAATATCTCCAGTGAGGGAGACCCCACAGCCTCTCTGGGCAATCTGTTCCAGTGCTCGGTCACCTGCACAGTAAGTTCTTCCTCATGTTCAGGTGGAACTTCCTGTGCATCAGTTTCTGCCCATTATCTCTTGTCCTGTTGCTAGGTACCACCAAGAAGAGCCTGGATCCATCCTCTGACACCCTCCCTTCAGATACTGATAGGCATTGATGAGGTCCCCTCTCAGTCACCTCTTCTACAGGCCCAGCTCCTTCAGCCTTTCCTTGTAAGAGAGATGTTCCAGTCCCCTCATCATCTTCACAGTCCTTCACTGGACCTGCTCCAGGACCTCCATGCCTCTCTTGTATTGAGGAGCCCAGAACTGGATGCAGCACTCAGATGTGGCCTCACCAGGGCCGAGTACAGGGGCAGGATCACCTCCCTTGACCTGCTGGCCCATGCTCTTCCTAAGGCATCCCAGGATCCCACTGGCCTTCTTGGCCACAAGAATCATGGACAGCTTGTTGACCCCAGGACGCCCAGGTCTGTCTCTGGAGAGCTGCTTTCCAGCAGGTCAGCCCCCAGCCTGTACTGGTACATGGGGTTATTCTTCCCCAGGTCTAATAAAAAAAATCTAATAAATCCAAATTAAAAAAAAAATTCTAATAAAAGAGCATGACAGAAGAGTGGTGACAGTAATGGAAAATATTATAAATTTTTGGTATCTGGAAGCCATGACCAATCTAATTTGTTGTCTTAAATAGCAAAAATTCAGAAACTAAACCAAACATTTTTTAGTAATTGTTTAAATTACCCACTTTTTTTTTCTGCAGGTAACTAATTTGACTTTTGTACATGATCTGCAATTTAAGAGGAACATGCTCAAAATATTGCTACAGTTGGGTTCAAACCTACACAGATATAAAGCCTGCAATAAAGAAGTTATATTTCCCTCTGCTTTCCCAGAGGAAGAAGGAATCAATCCACATAACAGTTGATCAGTAAAGCAACACAAAGCAATGCAGCTAAAGAAAGGGCAAAATAATCATATGAAGTGTTGGCAGACAGATTTTCAGTACAAATCTAGAAATACTGTATTTTCTTGAAGACTTGCTTAGTCCTCATCTGGAAACTGGAGACAGGTCATTCAAGAAAGACATGTAATAAATAGCCAGATATGGTGCAAGGCTGCTGCACTGTCCAGGAAAAAGAACAGTTGTTCATAGGAAAGGCTAAATAAGTTTGGTCTTTCCAGCCTAGGAGAGTAAAGGCTGAGGACAGGTAACTGTCCTCTACCAACACATCAGGAAGACTAATGCACTAGGTCTAGAAAAAACTTCCAGTGAGAGCAGTGGGACCAAAATACTTTAAATTATTTTAAAATTACACTTGGTATGTTTAACAAACAAGTTATAAAATGCAGTGTTTATCATAGCTGGGGATTAGACACAGTGACAAAACCCTAGACATTTCTGAATGTAGTACATAAAACTAGTAATATAAAATGCTCTCTCAAGCAATCTGGAATGATATCACCACTGCTAAAAAAATTAAACAGACTCAAAAGTCTTTTCTCTACCTGAGGAAAAAAGACAAATGTCTATATAATATGACATATATTTATAAAATGAGATACCAGAAAGCCATCCAGAATGCAAGAAAAGAAAGAGTTTGAAAAACATAAGATTAGAAGAATCTCCTTTTGAAATTAACAATATGAATTTGAACCATGCTTATTTGCCCACAGACATAGCTTAATAATTTACTTTTCATAAATAATAATGGCTTCTCTGATTTTTATCAAAGTTAACATCTGCAAATTGCAAAGGTTCTCTACACTTGCAAGTTAAATACATAAAGACAGGCAAACTTTTCTAATTGAAGAAGTATATTCAACTTTTCTAATTTCACTTTTTGTTTTTACAACACATACCACTACCTCAAGCCTTTCTGGTTCAGTGTTATCCAGATTACTCCTGCCTAATCCTGAAGCCTAAAGCAAATAGAACAATCAAAGGTATGTTGAAAGAAATGAAACAACCACAAAACCTCTGAAATCTGTAATAGCTTCATCACTAGTTCCTTGTCCTAGTTTTCAGGGAGAAATAAAATATTATCTTTAAGCAATACCCATGCCAATCACACACCTCATATACCCCGCCCCCCCCTTTTTATAAAATTTAATTTATGAATTCTTCTTAAGGCCCTATTTGTAAAGTACTTGGCTCATAAGAGGTTCCTGGGACGAGGTGACAATCTCAGCACCCCTGTCCCACCTGAAGAAGTGGACTCATTGTGGATACTGCAGTTCATAAAGCACACAGCAAATCCAATAGTAAGTGAAGGCACAAAATTCTCAATGGAGAGGTTGTGTCCGTAAACCAACTTCCCAGCAAAGTGTGACAGGTGCAGTATAACGCAATCCCTGCCACCCCCAACAAGCTTGCTTGCAGTAAAAATAGCTGAGTAGGGCTGAACATTTTTTGCTTACAAATTGAGCTAAATTTAACAGTAAAACTGAACAAAGCAATAGCAACTGAATCAAATGTGACAGCAAAAACCCCATTTTATGCACACACTTTATTACAGTTCTTAACTTTGTGTTTGTATAGTGAGTGAATTTATGCTTCAGCATGTCTAAAACTGAATTACAGAGACACATACAGTGGTGATTTTCTTTACAGTCACCTACCAACTGAATGAGAAAAAAGAGAGCAATTATTCTAGAAGTGTACACTCAATTCCTTTGTTTTACCTGTCCAGTCACTTATAGAACAAAAATATTTATCGCAAGGATGAGCTAGAAAGTGTCCGATATCAGATTCAAAGTGTGAAGAGAGAACCATCTCTAACTACTTTCATATATTGCTTCTAGAAAGAATCCTTATCATTACACTGTTTCTGGGATAATTAAAAAATAAGAGGCATGAGAGATGAAAGTGACATACTCTCACTGTATATTTTCTCTTTGTAAAGACAAAAGATATGTGAACCAGAAGTGTGGTGTGAAACAACTAGACAATAACTGAAATAAAGATCCCAAATGCACTATGTTAGAAAAGCAGAGTTAAACCATTATCTTCACTCAACATTAATTGGCACTTGCCAACAAACTTGCAACAAAGGCTGATGATAAACAGATACTAAATGATGGCACTTATATTTTCACGCAGTTTCCAAGATAAGTTATGTAAGGAACAAGCAACCACCTTTCCTGATTTTGTATCTAGAGCTTAGTGAAATAGTACATATTTTAAAGATTTTCCGAAAAAACAAGAGAAACAAACTCAACAATTTTAGTGTACTATCAGAAAGGTGAGTTTAAATATGATGCTCTCAATTTACAATAAATATTTTGAACATCAAAATGGCTTTGAAAATCCTTTACCTTTTGTGAATTCCAGGATTTCCAGATAAATCTGAAAAAATCAGTAATTGTCATGTTGGACTAACTTATAGTTAAATGATCTATGTAGTTTTAAATTTTATGTATTTTTACCGCTTCTATTCTGTTAGAATCTATTCAGTAGATTCTAACAAATAATTTTAAGAGATTGTCAGGAAGGTATGCTTGATAGTTTAGAGTTTTTTCTTTACTGAAATGAAAACAATTGATGAATTGGAAAATTAAATGCCAGTTTTAAGAACAGTACTTCGAAGTAGAGACCAAACTTGTTTTGGGATATTTCTGACTTACTACTCTATGTTAACAAGGTCATCTTTAACGTATCTTTTTGTTGTCTTACCCATAGAGTAGTTATTATAACCATGGAATCATACAATGGTCTAGGTTGGAAGGGTCCTCAGAGGTCATGCAGTTCCAATCCCCCTGCCATGGGCAAGGACACCTTCCATTAGACCAGGCTGCTCCAAGCCCCATCCAGCCTGGCCTCAAATACTTCCAGGGATGGGGCATCCACAACTTCACTGGGCAACCGGTTCCAGCACCTCACCACCCTCACAGCAAACAACTCTTTAATACCTAATGTAAACCTACTCTCAGTCTGAAGCCATTCCCTCTTGTCCTGTGATTTCATGCCCTTGTAAAAAATCCCTCTCCATCTTTCTTGTAGGCTCCCTTCAGGTACTGGAAGGCTCCAGTTATGTCACCCTGAAGCCTTCTCTTTTCCAGGCTGAACAATCTCAATTCTCTCAGCCTTTTCTCACAGGAGAGGGGCTCCATCCCTCTGATCATCTTGGTGGCCCTCCTCTGGACTCATTCCAGCAGGTCCATGTCCTTGCTGTGCTGGGACCCCAGAGCTGGATGCAGCACTGCAGGTGGGGTCTCACCAGAGCAGAGCAGAGGGGCAGAATCCCCTCCCTCTCCCTGCTGGCCACACTGCTTTGGATGCAGCCCAGGGCACAACTGGCTCTCTGGGTTGGGAGTGCCCATGGCTGGGTCATGTCCAGCCTCTCATCCACCAATGCTACCTTTAAAATAAGTGAGCGGTAAATATATGGCTCTCAAGAATGGTCTTATGGGAAATGTGTATTAGGTTTACTGTTATTTGATGATGAAATGTCAACAGACTAAAATATTTCTTTAATGAATTACTCAATTCAATAAAAGCATCAATAGTTTGCCTGGTTTTAAAATACAATTTCACTACAACACATTGAAAGAAATAATACTTATGTAAAAGCCCTGCCATGTGCATTAGTCCATATTAAACCACAGCCTCCCGGCCCCTGGCATTAGGCTATTGTTAAAGGTCTGACAAACCCACAGCTACAAGGAAATTCAGAGATCAGAATGAAAATCTTTACTTACCACTTTGTGCCTACATATAATTCACTGACTGTATTAAGGATAGGCCAATAACTCTGTCTTTGTAGGTTTAATATAAAACCATTAAAATAGATGGTATCTTAAAAAATAGTAAGGAAACATTAAGGATGTTGTGAATATACACACATATATTACATAGAACTGTTTATATTATGTGGTATTTTTTCACAACATGTGGGGGGCAAAATGGTTTTGATTATCTCACTAAAACACAAATGAAGAAATATTGACCATTCAATCAGGAGTTGCAGGCATTGGACTGTATGATAGGGACCTTCCAAATACAATTGAAGAAAATGTACCTCATAAATAATGCTCTGCCTATTAAGGCAAAGACAGTCAACTGACATTTCATGGGATGCAATATGACAAAACAAGGTGGCCCACATAATGACAAGGAAATTATTGCAATAGTTCAAAATGGAGAGAAAACATTAACGAACAGAAAGTTCTCTTTTCTTAATATACAATATTGTTTCATATTTCAGATTTTTCCTCCTGTTTTGAAGAATTCCATCTCATTCATGATTCCCTTACATGAATGGAAGGTAAACAGATGTACTGAAATCTCTCATGACACTACAGCATCTCACAGTTGTTTATTTTAATTTCTGGCATACATTATGATCTGTACTTAATGGATCCTCTGTTTTTATGCCATTTTGATTGTATCAGCATGTATTTTAGTCATTGATCAGCAACTCCATTTGTCTTTTATATCACAATTTGACATCAATGCAAGAAATGGGATGAAATGCAAACAAAATTATACAGAATTACTAAATAATAGTTGATCAAGAATTGTATTTGCAATGCATGACTTGTCAGAATCAGATTTAACAGTAGGTAATGAATGCTTCTTTGTAATTCCATAAATTTGATGGAAGAAAAGGCTGCTTTCAAAGTTAAAAAAAAATTGCAATTACCAGTTGCTAATCACATCTGAGGATTATTAGTCTTTTTGACTAAGAAGTCAGGGATGACATTAGATGCCTGCCTCTTTATGGTTACTGTTATCAGTGACTTGGGGATCTCAGGTGGATCTCTAGTAAAGAGTACTTCTTCTAACAAAACCCTGCTGTAATGCTCTCAAAACTCAGCTTGGTGGCAGGGAGTTACTTTTGCAGTTGTTATTCCCAACTTTACAGACACCAGAGAAGCAATGCAGAATGAGCTGTACCACTCACTACTTGGCTGAGAAAAATCTGGAAACTCACCCCACAACATTCAATTTGACATCAGACTCAAAATGAAGAGTTTTAGTGCAGAAGTTACCACAACAAAAGAACTCAAATATGTTTTGATTTAGCAACATTAAAATTTAGTAATTTTTGGCCAGAATAAAGAAATTTTTTAAGAAATTTTTCAGTTTAGTTTGCTGAAACATATTTCACCTTTAAATAGCATTCCCCCCAATTCCCCTCCCCTTTCTTTTAACATGTTGGCATGTGGTTAGACTCCTTCAACTCTAATGAAGTACTAAAAAAGAGTGGAGGAGGGGATATGATTCTCCAGAGCCACAACAGCTATCCACATTGAATACAGAGCATTGCAGGACTGCAGTTGTTGCTTTATTAAAAATTACAGGAAAGAAAACATTTCAAGTTCATCCAAATAATTGATATATTCTCAGCTGGACTGAAGCAGACATTTCACTTTGACTTTTATAGCAGAAATGTTGAAACTTAGGAAAACTTTGTTCTCTGTCCAAAACTGCCCCCAACAGCCAACAAAAAAATTCCTCAACTAATTTTCTGGAGTGACAAAGATTATTTTTAAATAAAGGAAAGAAAAGTACTATAAGAAATCAAAGAAACAGGTCATTTTGATATCCAATAACCAAAAGGAATGTTTTGGAAGAAATGAACTTATCTCCACCACAGTCTGATGAAGCTTTTCAGGTTTTTAGTACTTGCTTATCTTTGTTAATACACTCAAGCATGCATATATCTTCTGAGAGTTCTGCTTTAATGGCTGAGCTTTAATGGCTCAGCTGACAGGATATGTTAAAAGACAGTAAAAAATTAGTAGCAAGTTTGATCCCCATGAACAATGGTATCCACTTTTAGACTCCAAAAAGTGCAAGACTGATCCATATATTAAAACAACCCCAATTAAAAACATGGAAAATAGACAAATCATTAAGCCACCCACCTCACAACAACCCCAAATTGGAGGCAAGCTTCATAACAAATGAAACACTGTCAGACAGACAACTTCAACTCAATACTTTTTTCCCGGTTCTCTATCTTGTCTTTTAACTTAAAAGTTGTTTATAAATTATATATGAAAAGATTCCCAGGGAATAAAGTCAGAATAGCACTAACCTGATAATTTATATATTGCTGTGGTAACATAAAAAATGGGCACAGTTATAGATATGCTTACATATACACATATACATGAATAAATGTATATGTAGGTGCAAGAGAGTATGCTTTTGATGGGCTGCCCATACTAAAGTAATCTTGGCTAAGTTTTTTTTTCCTCAGGACAAGGCAAATGTAGTGAGACTTGAGTAACATTACAACCAAAAAAAAAGTGAATATTTGCTCTGGGGTACTTTTTTATTAATTTTGTAAACTGAACAGATCATACAAGTTATTTTCAGTACAGCAGTTGATTCTATATGTGCAGAATCAATATGAATATTGTAGTACAACTTTTATTACAGAACAAATTGACTTTAGCAAGACATTGAACTGTGTAAAAAGTAAGTTGCATATTTTCTGAATGACTGACTTTTAAGGACAAAAAAAATACAGAAAGCACTGTTAAAATGGGAATTTTTGTAATACATTTATAACTTGGCAAGAAAAGCTTCACTTTTGCTACACTGACTGAAGTTCATTGCAAAATAGTTTTTTGCTCTCACTAAACAGTTTGGAAAACTGGAAGTTTAGTTTATTACTCTCCTGGCCAAAATTTTTGTTAGTCTGTTTTAATCAATGATTTGAAACATTTTTTGTGTGCTATTACTCTATTTAAGCTTAAAGAGCTTTCTCCCAGCTGTTTAACCACTGATGTACTTTGAGAAAACCAGTGTATTTGCTCACATTTAGCCCACTTGCTCTTGGATACATTAGGACAAACCCAACACGATGTACTGCAGACTGCACTTCTTTTTCTTCTACTGAAAGTGCCTGATCATACAAAGTGTTTAATTTGGAGGATAATACTTTAGTTGCTTTAAGGAGGAAAGCATAAGATTATTTAGTTATCTTCTAAATCATATAGATTTTAACAACGGTCACACCCTGTGCCTGAGAGCATTGCCCAAACGCTTCTTGAACTCTGTCAGGCTGGTGCTGTGACCACTGCCCTGGGGAGCCTGTTCCTGTGCCCAAACACCCTCTGGGTGAAAAACCTTTTCCTAATATCCAACCTAAACCTCCCCTGACACAGCTTCAGGCCATTCCCTTGGGTCTTGTCACTGGTCACCACAGAGATCAGCGCCTGCCCCTCCTCTTCCCCTCACAAGAAAGTTGTAGACTGCAATGAGGTCTCCCCTCAGTCTCCTCTTCTTCAGGCTGAACAGACCAAGTGATCTCAGCCACTCCTCATACGGCTTTTTCTCTAGACCCTTCACACCCAACAGTATTAGCTTATAGAAGCCAATTACTATTCTTTTTTTACCATTTTACCATTACATTTGTGTTTTGAAACGACACTGGATAGCTCCAGCTACAGAGTGAAGATCCACGATTTTTTCTGAGCTACAGAATACATCCATGTTTTTTGTACTACGTTTTTCATAGAACAGGATTATTAATTTCCAGGATCTGGGAAGTTTCAAATGACTTCAATTTATTTAGAATGCAGTATATTAATTTCCAGTAACCACAATGTGACTAAACCTAAACATTTTGTCTGTTCTGCATTTTACTTGCTAACAAAAAAATAATCACTTTCAATTATAATAAATTAAATTCAAATTGACTTTGTAATCTACAGTGAGACTGAAGTAAGTGCTAAGACTGAACATCTACAGAGCACATAATTAAATTTTAGGAAACAATGTTTTTAGGGAACTATGTTTGCTTTGAATAACTTAACTGATTCAAAATAATTCTACTTTGAAGTCATCTGGCTATATCAAAGGGTTAATTTAAGCAGGAAAATAAATTTCTGACATACAACTAGATAACATGAGACTCAGTAACAAAAAATGCAAGTCTTTCTTCTGCTGTTTCTCTTCCAGATTAATGAAACTTTTATGGTTGGTATTAAGTTGTGTCTTGACTCATTCCATTACTGCTGTCAGGCTACGCTTCCCCCCGCAGATGTTGGAATACTGCTATAAGAAAACTGATTTTACTAGTGGGACCATAATAAGAACATTTTGCTTACACAGATATGGATATGGTAGTCTGCCATGAAATACTCAGGCTAGAGCACGAGCATGGAGCTGAAGTGCACAGACTAAGGGCAAGTGAAGACCAGACTGAAAATACTGCTGCTTCTCAAAGCTGGTTTTAAGAAATCAGGAGCACATAAACAGGAACTTCTCCCTACCTCCCCACTTCTTTTTTTCTTTTCAGGAAACATTAGTATTCTCTGTCCTGTTTACAAACTCAATTTTTCAAAAGAGAAACCATACAGTACATTTTCTAGTTCAATTTCATGAGTCTGAGTCTTTCTTTACTGACATCACATTAACATAGGAAGGAGATAAGAATGTTGCTAGTAATGAAAAAGACCTATGCCCCAAACCAACCTTTTATGAAATTTGGCCTCTGTAGAAATTCTCATTGCAGATATTTAGCGGGTAATGAGAAACAGTAATTGTTCAGATTGGAGCTGTTATACTTCTTTTTAAGTAGGACAAGCAGCAGATATTATTCTAGCCCACTGATGGTCCTCCTTATTGCTAACAGTGCACTTTAGTACATGGTATATAAATGTGGTCACACACCGCCATGTGCTAATCAAGTCCTTCATCCCTAACTTGGACTCTTGATGTGGGGTCCTATGGAAATCTGTGTCTACCTAAAGTTTGCAACACAAACTAGCATGCAAGGAGTCAAAGGGCAGTAATAGGTTCTGTGTTCCAGCTGCTCAATAACTTGTTGTCAGGATTTACAGAACAAGACCATATAGTGGGCAAAAGTTAGTTAATGCTACTATTTAATAGAAACATGCCCAGGTAAAAGTGGTATGGTAAAACGTTTTGTGACCTATTGCTTTTATTTCCTCTTGTTGACATAGTATTTGTAAATACTCTACTAGAGAACACTCACAATGTTATTTCAGGTTTTTTTATACCTAGGTTATCAATACCCCAAGTATTAGATCACAGTTTGCCACTGCTGTAATCTGTTTCAGCCATTCCTGGGACTTGGAAGATCCCCACGCAGATCCGTAGTAACTACAATCCCCTGCTGCCTGCAGCTCACTTCAGTATGGCACTGAGATCTTGTTGCTGCCTATGTAGAAATTGTATAATCCTGCATTTACCATGATCACGGTAGTTTGTTACCTGCCTGCTGCTTTCTCACGGCATGAGCTGCAACTATTCTAATAAATCTGCAAATTCGGGATTAGCTTAGGTCTCTGGTGAGATGATCACACTAGTAACTGACAAAATGTATCACTTATAGGCCCCAAATTCCAACATAGAAGAAAAACCTTGAATCCAGATTGCAAGATGTGGAATCACGGGCAACTTTTCTCCTTGTAAAGAAGTGAATTAGTTTTCAAAACTCAGGTGATTAGGGTCCAGTATGAATAACAGGTAATAGGTAAACCCATAGTAGTAAGTTACTGCTTATTTTCTAACAAGAACTCCTATTGTAAATATTTCTCAGGTAATGATTTAGAATAAAAAAACAACTAGTTTGCTTGAACTAGCATTCAAGCTCACT
Organism: Gymnorhina tibicen; assembly: GCA_013399875.1. NCBI lineage: Eukaryota > Metazoa > Chordata > Aves > Passeriformes > Artamidae > Gymnorhina > Gymnorhina tibicen. The sequence goes on from VXAZ01003274.1 coordinate 969,044, forward strand.
ATAAATTACATCTTGAAATCTAGGTAAATGGAACAGATACAAGCAAAATCTTAGATCTGAGAACAGAACAATAATAATAGTTTGAAAAACATTGTTCCAGGGCAAAATTACTCAACCTCTACCCTCAAAACAAAGCACAATTATAACCACCACACTTTGAATTATAAAGCGTTTAAAGCCTGTTAGTCAGTTAAATGGGAGAAAAAATCTGCACTAAAGCTTTAAGGGACACTTTGGGACAATAACATCCTCATTAAAAAATAAGAATACATCAAAACTCTTCAGTTAAAAGGTTAAGTGTTAGTCTCTGTGTAGTTGATAAATGTTGGGCTAATCTAATCAGTGGCTGTAAGAGGCAATGCCATCAGCTAGCTGCTCTGACCTGTGCTTCTTACGTTTTTACAAAAGTCAGATTTAAGAAAGATGTAAACTTCAGGCCTTTGACCTAGCAAGGACCTTGTTCATGCCAGCCTGGTGTTCTGCTAAACAGACTGAGAACTTTCAGCTGAAATCAGGAACATGTGCACTTCACTAATGCAACACATGACTTGGAAATTAAAATGCAACGTGATCAAGTGCTTTAGGATATTTTAACAGTTAAGAATGCAGCTAGGAAAAAAAAAGCTTATATCTGTGTTTTGGTTTGGGGAGGAGGAAAAGGACAAATTAAATTGCATTGGTTTTCTTAAAAAACGTGGGGAAACAAAAATTCAGTTCATTAGTTCGTGCATGACTGACCTAGAGGAAATAAGGAGGTTGTATGTGTCTTTATGACATGTGCCACTTATTAGGTAAGTAGGTTTTACTACTTCCAATTGAAGTAAATTAAAACTAATTAGCTGGTAGTTAAATTACAATCTAAATACAATAAACCCAAATAAAAATAGCAAATGGCATTTTAGTTATCAATATTGTTCCTAAATGCAGTTGATTATTTCCAATAGTATGTGTATTGATTATTTTCAAGTATTAGAGTAACAAGCTTTGCCAGCTGCTGGAATGGCAGTTTAATGCTACATACACTAACTAGGACAGACTTTTCACATATGCCGTATTTAATCAGATTAATTTCTTTCATTCCATCTTCTACTGATACTTACATGTGTCTCCAGACATTATATATGAATCTGGACTCTGTATAAAACATAATCCATGCACCCTTTTTGACTATTATGGAATGAGAGTACAGTAAAATTGACAGGGAGACCTAGTGATCCAGTTTCTAATTATTACCAGCATCTCAGGTCAGTGTTGAGATTTGACACTTGATAATATAAAAAAGATGCTTGTAGTACCCATGCAGATTTTCACTTACAAATGTGAAGATTGTGTCTCACTATTTCACAGATTATATATCACTATTTTACAATGATGTACTATCAATAAATGTATCTACATACATATATATATATTTCTTCCACCTCAACTACCTACAAAATAACTGGCTTCATTTTTGGCACACGTATGCTTATCTCTTGCATTCCCAGGTTTTAGACTTATGTGGAAACTTGAGTAGGAAATAAACTGTTAAACTTGTATTAGCCAAGATGACAATGCTGGGTTAAAGAAACTAAACAGAGGAAATAAACAGTTACACTACCTTCCATTGAAAAAAGACTATCTCTTTTTGATACTTGAGCCCAGAACACACTAACTTATGGATCTCCATCTTGTACTGGAGGACCAACCAGAAAAAGTGACTTTTGTTGTTTTTTCCTTCTATCTGGAAGGTGCTTCTCCTGATTTTAGAGTACCAGTGTCTATTTAATTCATGGTCAACCAACTTCCTTAGTTTTCAGAGAAAGAAAAGCACATACTGAGGAAGCAAATTAATTATTATGCTTACTGGATTGGAGGGTTTAGAGGATTATAAAGGCTGAATATTGGGAAAGTGCAGTTCACATAATTTGTATTTCTTTTGCAATTAAAATTGTTAGCAAAAGCATACAAAGTCTTGGTTATATGTAGTTTAATCATATCTATTTACTTCCTCTCTGTGTAAAGCTGTTTATATTTCAACCTATATACTGGCCCAGATTTTCCATCACTTATTTATACCTGCTAATACACAGGCAGTGACGGCTTCTTTGGAATAAAATAAATAAATACATTGCAAGAATGTAGAATGGGCAGTTAGCATTACACAGTATAAAAGGTCTTAAACATATTTTTTTTTGGATGAGGGAGCTCTGCATTTACAAATTGAACATGGTATATTGTACTCCTGTGAAAACATTTCCTTCTACAATTTAATAAAGAAATACGACAGAGCAGGACATTTTCCTAATGGCTGTGAACTTAAAAAAAAATCTGATTTAATAACCGTGAGAACTAAAATGTGCTATTATCCTCTTTGATTTCATTAATTCAAAGTAATGGACAGAGTATAGGTGGAAAGGGTTTTATATCTGCTGATGATTTTACACTTAAGGAAACCCAGAACTATGACATACACATCCCCTAAAAAACCCATGTGGCAGCATCTGCTGTAACAGAAATACAATTGATATGCACAGATCTGTTTCCAGTCTTGGTATAAATGATTTTGTTTTGCATTTCTATTCCAGTGATACTCAATGCAGGAATTGAGATTGTCATTGGCTGTATTGGTTATACTTTAGTCAGATTGAGACAGAATTAAAAAACCAGATTTGTACTATTCCTGCATAACTTTCCACAGAAAAGAAGCATTTTCTTTGCTGATTTTACGTTATATTTTTGAATATACTAATATAGACCCATGAACAATTATATAATGACAATATTTATAAAAAGTCGTAAGTATATAGCAATACAGAATCCTGACAGGTATTCAAAGGTCTGATAATGGAAAAAAGTCTCCATTATTTCACTCAAATTCAATGTAAAACCTTATATATCTATTTAACGCATTTTAGAATTTAATCAGCATTTTCCATTTTACTTTCATTGAGGAGTAAAATTATTTAATTCAAGTTGCTACAAATATTATCTAGTCTAGATAAAACTTTTATAAGGAATAACTTGTCATGACTTTTTTGATCCTGAGATTTTTATGTTTAACTAAATTAATCTGCTGTATAATGAAATATTCTTCTATGTCCTCAATCAGAACTAAATTGTCCACATTCTTTCTCAAATAGGTGCTTCTTGCCACAAAGCATAACTTCTGTCAGTCCTCCTAAGTTCTACTATCTTTTGTGAGAAATGAAATAGGCAATGGCCTTCAAAAAATGTAAAAAAAAATGAAGACATCCTCTTCCTCTAAGACCAGCAACTAAATGTGATGAAAGTACTGAAAATACCTCCTAAATCAAACTTAGTAATGAAATCTCTTACTGAAGGAAAGATATAAAAGGTATTATGAGCAATACATTTTAGCCAGCAATGTTAGAAGATCAAGATATTGCCACTACATTGAGAAAAAGTCTCCCAAACTCCTGGTACCATTGAAATACAATCCATACTTTTGTAAGACACACTTTCTTTGACCTTCCCTTTCCAACTGACATACCTGTGGCAGCCCTTCTTGTTAGTCTTTGTATCCTTTGTAAAGTTCCAGCTCCTTGGCTTTCCTGACCCTATCGCTACACAACCATGCAGTATCCCTGTGCTCTTCCCACTCTTCCCAGGATTCCTGTATCTGCTTCCACTGCCTGTGTATTTGCTTTTTGCCCCTTAGTTTGACCAGCAGGTCCTCACTCAGCCATGCCAGTCTTGCCTTCCTTGCCCAATTTCTCAGGCCTGGGGATGGAGGGCTCTTGCGCTCTATGGAAAGAGTCTTTAAAGATCTGCCAACTCCATTCTGCTCTAGTCAACTCCCGTCCTGTCCCCTAGGCAGTTTCCCCAACAGTCCTATAGACTAACTCCTTGAAGAGCTCAAGTTTGATTTCCTAAAAATTCAGGGTCCTGACTTTACTCTTTGCCTGACCCATATTCCTCAGGACTGCAAACCTCACCAGTGCACGATCACTTTACCCCAGGCTGCACTTTATCCCACTCCAATACTGATGTTCCTGATTAGTTCACTTGCACTGGTGACCACCAGTATTGCATCCCGTCTGGTAAGGACTGTATATTACCTGGCTCAAGAAGTTATGCATTCCAGGAATCTCCTGGATTGCCTACAGCTCACTGTGCTACTTTTCCAGCAGATGTCAGAGTGGCTGAACTCCCCCAGTAGGACAAGAGCCTGTGAGTGTAATGCCTTCTGTAGCTAGAGCAACAAGGGTTCATCAATAGCCTCCCCTTGATTGGACAGCCTGTAGTAGACACCAACCACAACATTTCCTTTGTTGCCTTGGTCTTTGATTCTTACCCATAAGCTTTTGACCTGCTTGTGGCTGTTCTTCAGAGAGAGTTCTTCACACTCAATCCATCTCTGATTTAGAGGGCAACTTCTCTTGTGCAGAGCAAGCCACCCCATCCATCTAACCTTGGCATGTCATTCCACAGCTTACCACAGGCGAGCCTGATCTTATCCCCTTCCTCCATCATAAGAGGGGGAAGGTCTGTCCATGAGCCCCCTTAACCCAAAGACCCTCTTCTCTCCTAGAGAAAGATGAATCCCATCTGATGCTAGCAAGCCTGGTGCTGTGTAGGCCATCCCATTATCAAACATCCCAAAATCTTGGCAGTGCCACCAACCATGGACCCATGTGCTAATAGATGCTTTAGCATATGTTGGTCATTTCTTTAGTTCTGTTGGAGAAACTTCTTAGAAAATAACTAGGCAGAATACTTGACAAACTTAGATAAACGTGTGTAGGGCAAGCAACCAGAATAAAGCAGATTCAGGTGTGGACATACTATGTTTAAATGATCATCTCATATGGGTGAGATGGTTTATTTGTTTGTTTGTTTTTGTGGATAGAGGAATGCATTTATAACCTCTGACTCAATGACCCATCTTGCAAAATGACAAACTCCTTCAATTTACCAGCATATTTCCTCATTAAAATCACTACAAAACAAGAAATGTTCAGATACTGGGAATCAAGGGACAAATTCCTGGCTGGCCTAAATTAAGTTTCCTTCAAATCAAAGTGGTGAAACTCAGAGAGTAAGAGAATAACTCTGGAAAAAATGAGGAAAGGGTGATAGATATGGATGGGGGAGCAGGACTAGTGTCAATAAAGCAGTCTTACTTTTTAAATATGGCACAGAAAGGTTCTATTCTAAGACCTTCATGCAAGAGAGAAAACAAACAGCTCTGCACTAGCTTTAAAATCTCCAAGAAACAGGACATTTGGTAAAATGAAGGAATCAGAATCTAAGAAAAACAGTAAAATGAATATATTCAATCCTATTTACTAACAAAACAATCCCTGCCAAACAGGACAAGTTGATACTTCTCACTAAATCTGTGCTCAATCCATAAACACATTTAAAGAATTCAGGAGCCTGCATCAGAAATTCAGAAGGCATAGTGCAGTACTGAAACAACACTGTAATCATACTTTGACTTTTTAATCTCAGTGAAAATAAACAGGTAAGAACCACTGATACGAAAAAAACCCCAACCAACAATACCAACCTAACAGACTCCTGAAACCATAGATAGAAAGATGTTCTATCAGTGGGATACAGAACTGGTATTTCATTCTGAAAGGTTGCGATTTTTTAAAAAACACTTTAGAAAATCACCTTCTGCTGAGCAGTCAAAAAAAATATTCACTATTCTTTTGTGTCATCAGTAACAGTGTCTCAATAGATGACAAAACTGTAGAACCAGAATACATTTCAAGAACAAGCATCAGGAAATGAACCTTAAGAAATTTTAACTGTACAGTAGGGAGAAAGGATAGGAACAGAGGCTTAAGTTTTATTGGTTTTGTCCATGAGAAATAAAGTACTTTACTTATCCATAAAAAGGATGCAGGCCAAAATCATAAGGAACATGTTAACACCGCTAGCTTGTAATCGATGCAATCACAGTATTACTATCTAAATTTTTGTTTACTTTTCAACAGATTGGTGTCTGCAGATTATGCTGTTTTACACTGCCGTTCCTCTGTAACCTTAACCATTATTCCTACTGTGTAAAGTGAAGCACAAATTTAAGGTGACAAAGCACCAGTTGGCTGATGTGAAGTATGCCACGAAAGCAGAAACCTCTGAAAGCTTCACAGCCATTATGAAATAACTGACCTATATGAAACTGCTACCATGGTTCACAAATTTATTGTCAGGTTCCAGCCTCTAGCTGTTCTCTGATTGTTCTAAATACTTGACAAACTGAAGCCTTTTCACTTTCCGTTGAAATTGCCTCATCTCCCTGTCAGAGCGCCATGGGGGACTCCATTACTTTTCTGACTTCTTTCCCCTACTGACAAGTCATTTAGCTGGCTTCTTGTTGTGAAGGCTGTCCATGTCAAATTAGCCAGGGCCCCTATTGTCCTTATTACCACTCGAAAAGCCATCATGAGTAATGCTACGGGGTCCCTCAGTTGTCATCATTTGTCAGAAAGAAAGGGAGTGTGGTTACATATAGCTGACAGGTAATTTCAGTGTCTACAATTACCCCAATTAGTCTTGTCATAAACAATTCGATAAATGCACACCAATACAAACAGATAAACACACCAAGGTTTCTCACTATTAATGTCATGTAATGGATAAATCAGTGATATAAAGCTATATTTTATTTATTTCTTTAAACTATCCTCAGCTGCAAGCTGGCAGTTGCTACCTGGTCAGCACAAATTGTACTATCTAGTTTCATTAGCTCATCACCACAGAAGAATATGAAAGGCTGTGACAAAATTCATTTAGAGAGAGCGCAAAAGAGCATATTGCCTAAAGCAGGTGTTATAACAAAGATAAAACAAAGGTTTTCTTTTGTCAGTTCAGTGCTGCAATGAGCTTTAAAAGAGACTATTTTGTCCTTAAAAACAAACATAAAATAGGAGAACAACAGAAAGTGAAAGCAGTGGAATGTATCCTTGTTTCCCACCATCTCTCAAGTCAATCAGCAGGTGGGTCTTCTAACAATATATGCATCAAAGCCTCATTTGCCAAGGTGGTCACAATATTAACCAAATTATTTCCACATATTTTTCTACTTTTTTAAAACTATATATCTTACAATGCCATACGGCTCCTGAAAGATCTGATAATTATTCCACATAATATACAACATAATCCCTGATGTCCCTACACAGAATTATCTGAGAACAGGTTTAGTAATTCCAACTCCCTGGACAGTCTGTAGCACTGTGCTAAAGTCTTTTGGGGCATAAAATATTGATGATGTTGACTGCTCTTCTAAAATGCCAGGTAGACCTGTTACTAACACAACACTGAAAACAGCAGCTTTAATAACATTTATATTAAGCACTGAATTACACATTGCTGAGCTTATCCTTGTGATCCACCTAAATAAAAATCTTGACATCTCTAGAGTCCACAGCACCCTGTCTGTTTGCTGACCGCAGGCTGAAGTGATGGCTGGAAAACCGAACACAGACGTGTTGTTGTAGGAAATTGCTTTTGGCAACTATTTGTTCAAACTCAAGATTTTTTTTAAACCAACACTAAGAACCCACCAGAAAACAGGACAGGTCTCCCTAATGAGTAATCTATTTTAGCACAGTCTTGTCTAGGCATGACAGTTTACTGAGAGGCTTGAAAAACTCGTAATTACCAGTGTTACAGGGCAATTAATGTATATTACACTGCACTACTCATGGCAGCAACTGTCATTTTCTCAATAAAAATGAGTACTCTTCAGCTAAAGGTGACATTAATTGGGACTTTAATGACTATGCAGAGGAGCTGAAGCCAAATATGAACAAAACAGCGATTCAATGAGCGACTTCAGAAACGAGAAAATTGTACTAAAATGAGATTAATTGCTGTTTAGAAAAAGGAAAGAACCTAAAAAGCTATTAAATTGCAGGGTTTGGGTGCCCGGGTGATGGTTGTGATGTTAATCTTGCATTCTCACAGCAGGCAAATATTCACTAAATTCAGAGCCTTTTGACAGCAGGAAAAATCATGTATGCTTAACTTCAATCCATCAAAAATATATTTCGGCTTTTATCAGTGTTCTAAATACTTCTGCAATTTCAAAAATTACTGCTCCATTCCTTGGCTGTCATCATGCAAATGCGAACACTGTCAATATTGCTACGAAAAATTCCCTGGCTTCAAAAGGCCTGCTTCGGTGATAAAGAAAGAAAAACGTGAAGATTAGAATTGCAAAACACACACTACTAATGTAACAGAAAGCAACAATAAGAATTTAATGTTTAAGTTGTGAAAACTGCTAAAATAGAAAATGATGGGGTATTGTTTTAGTGTGTGTGGGAAAAAAATAAATCAAAGAACTCCCCTACTCTCTCATAAAATCTTTAAAGCTTACAACTTTATAGATAATTACTCATTGCAAATAATTAGGACATAATTTTGCATCTTGACTTCAGGTGATATAATTATTAAAACTGTTCTGTAGTTTCTAAAAGCCTTTATCTGTGCTACTTAATTCTTTAAAGCAATTATATAATTGCTTTTCTTTATAGCCTTTTTAACTGTCATGATGACTGTATACATAAAACATTGCACTTAAACTCTGACATATAAGAGGGATAAACATAGCTCTGATTCACTATTCACTTTGAAGTTATATCTCCTGTAACTTCAGATTTTAAAATAGAAAATCAGTTTATCCTGTCAGGTTAAAAATTGCATATGGAGCATTCACATATCTTAAGAAGCAAAACTTCTCCTCCACCCAAACCCACAATAGTTGCACCCTGGAAGAGACAAAAATAGAACCCTTAGTTTCTTACAATTTCCTGTTCTGTAATTGATTCTGTTCATTCTGCATCTTCAGAATTAAATACCTGTTTCATCCACATTAAAAAAACCCCCCTAGATGCATTAAAACATGCATCCCAAGTGCTGCATCCACTAGGTAATATAATATATATGTTTCAAAGACAATTAATAACATTACATCTATTAAAACTTCTGAAATATTCATTCAGAAATTCCAGTATATGTATATAAATGTCTTAAGTACAAAAATCATGGGCAAGCAAGGCAGGCAGTTAAGTTAGGCACTTAAACCAATCACTGTGCGCTGAATAGGGTCCACAAATTGTCATAATAGTAATTTACCTCCTTTGCATACAACACTTTGATGATTAGTCATCTCTTTATTACATAGTTCTTACTCAAAGTAACTGAAAAATACATGACAATGTTACCATAGTAACCTTTAAGTTACACATATGATTCATGAAATTAACTGTATTTCAAATGTAAAATCTGATGATGCAATTTTTTGCATGAAACATCCACTTTTTTTTGCAAAGGACAAACAAAACAAAGCAATGCATGGGTACTTCCTGCTTGAATGTTTGTAGTTTGCAGAATAACTTTCCTTTAGGTTTTGATGGTTCCGTCAGCATCAATGTCAGCAAAATTTGGATTTATGAAACCATTCTTTGGTCAGCTGGTTTAAAAGACAGTGTAACTCCAATGAAATAGTTCTTGTAAAACTTTTAAAACAAAGTTTAGAATTTGACTCTGAAACACAAGATCATCAGGTTGAATTTATTTTGTAATACAAAGCTTTGACAGTAACAGTCAATCCCAGAGTACACAAATACATTATTAGCACCTATGATACTTTTAGAATTTTGTGTTAAAAGGTTTCTTGTGAACTTTTCAATTACGAGACTCCTAGTCATCCCTAAAGAACAAAATGATGTACCTCTGAAGCCAAGCCTTGCAAACCAGATGTCACAAAGGAGGAAAGATTCCATTAGGAAGCATTGACACAAGGAGGTAAAATTCCAGCCCAATGCAATTAGTGGCTAAGTACTCACTGTCTCTAGAAAAGCAATTATTTCATCTAGAGACTGCTACAAAAGTTATAATTTTCCACATTATTTATTGTTCTAGCTCAGGCACCCTGCACAGGCTGCTGGGAAAGTAACAATAATGTGTGTTTTCTTGTGTTAATATTTTATTTTGGAAGTGGGGAAAAGAAGTTATTTTTCATGTGGAAACTGTGTTTCTTCTTCCTCCCATAATCAAATAAAATACTAAGAGTAGTACTGTTCTTTAAATAAAGGGGCCTTAAACTCAGAGTTTGGAAAGCATCACCTCAAAGCATGAAAAGAGAGGTAACTGCTGAAAAAATCTCAATTTTTTCTCTTTTGCAGAGACTAACACACATAAATTACCCGGATTGCAGTATACACAGATCAAAGGAGTCAATTATATTGAATTTAAAGAGACTGGCTCTGCTTTCACAACACACACATACTCACTCTGAGTTTTGAAATAGGAATGGTTTAAATTCATGTTAACAGCAGAAACAGGAACCCATACATTTACTATCCCAAGACTTTCCTTTTTCTCCTCCTTCTTCTCATCTTTCCCCAGGTTTGTCCTGATTTAGTTTTCATTATTTACACAAAATAATTTAATATGTTCTAAGTTTTTATTTAAGAATACTGACCTCTAAGCATTTTCACAAGTTATTTTTCTCTCCCATTTTATTCAAAGCATGAGCTTTTTAGAATGTCATGTCCAGCTGAAGCTTGTCGTAAAATCAGAAGGCATTTTTTTCCCTCTTAAAAAGTGGCAATTCCCCCCCTCATTGTATGTATTTAGAAAGAGAAATTTAAGAACTGAAGCTCTGAAGTACATGAAGGATATACATCTATTTAAAAGCTGCAAATAGTTCTAACAACTCCAAGTGAAAAATTGCAGTGATAGTCTACATGACAGAGCCCACATGTACTTTCAATTTTTAAAAATATTTGAAGTATCTTCTTGACCTGAGAAACAAGTTAATAGGGCTTCTTGGTAAAAGTAGTGAACTTACAGGAGTTGGTATTATCAAGATGTGTGTCATGTTGAGTTAAAAAATTCTATCAAAGCCCAAAGAGAACTGAGAAACCACATTAATCTCAGTGTGCTAGTAAGCCAAACAAAGACATCACACATCTTTTGCGAAGGCAACGATGAAAACCCGTTACTCACTCTCTGTGAGACTATGCCTGATATACTCTTATACAGAATTTGATGAAGTAAACAGAATTTGAATTGTCCTGTAACATCATATACTAACTACTGATCTGGAAAGGATCATAATCCAGAGGAGTGCACTGTGATACCAGAATTGTTTCCATATGCAGAAATGCAGCTTCATAAAGTCCGTAAGTCCTAAGCTTTGGGCAGTCTATGCTATGAATGCAGAAAACAAAGGGGGATCAAGTAACAGCTGTAATGTAACATAAAGGTCCTTGTACTGTCTTCACTGAACTTCTTAAATTTTTTTTAGGGTTTCATGAGTTTCTGAAATCAGGTTTATCTTATTAAATCTCAAGGTGAGTGTTTTCTTAGCTATTTTCTGTTTCAGTTCTGAAACACTGCAGAGTCTCATTCTATCTTCAGGCCTAAGAGTCAAACAGTATCATAATTCAGATCGAAAACATTTGAATAAAAACAAAATCCCTAGAACCCTGACAAATGGCAGGACTAGTGTTTCCCTCTCAAATAAATAATATGATCTTCTAATACTACCACTGTCACAATGGGGAAAAGAACAAAACCAATTATTTGTAACATAGGACAGTAGATACAAAAACTTGTTATCTGCAGATCAGGCCTCTAATAGTGAGAAGATGATTACCTTCCAAATCTGGCTACAGTCAGTATGATTTTAGTAGAATATCTCTCTTGCTCTTCTTGCATCTTATATGCCCAACATAACCTCCAGGCTCAAATTTATTAACCAGCAGGTTGCAGTTCAGGATGGTATCAGCTAAAGATAAGCCACAGAAGAAAGAGTTGCTCCAAAATAAGAAACAACTAGAACATTAAATTATCTCATTAACAAAGGTACACAGTTTAATTATTTTTGTCTGAGTTTTCCACCACCAAATTTCTATGACTTTAATTAAAAGAAGTTAGTGTCACTTGTACTGGAAGCAGAAGGATATGCAAACCTCCCCTGGACTTGATGTACTGCTTTAGTCTAGGTGTCACAGGCCCAGTGCTTCTGAAGGGCTTCAGTCTGAAAATGGGTTCCCTGCTGCTGGATATTTGGGTTTTGTTTTAGAATTGCAACTGCATGTTTTATAGATTATTTTCCAGGACTCTTCTGCAGCTGTTCAAGGAAGTTCCCAAGGGCTTTAAGCTTAGCCTCTTTAGATCTTACACAGGAGAATCTTATTTAGAAACTCTAACTTAAGCACAACTTCAGTGAGTACATCTACCTTATTTCTTCAGTGCATTTCCACAGGTCTTGTGAAATGCAGACAGGCATTGCATTTATGGGTAGAATCTTGTAATATGAACTTGAGAAAATCACAAGAGGGCTTGAAGAGGTGTCTCTCTGCTGATACACTCCACTTAGAATATAGGTCCCAGATTCTCTGGGAGTTAACTCACTATGAGCATGGGGTGTGCATTATGAAACCAACAGTGGTGGAAATTTCATTGCTGGTAAAGGACATTTTGACCCATAATTGTAATGGATCTCTCAAAGTCACACTTGAGTCCTTCCCTTTTCATGGTACACGAGTCAATAACATATGGGATGACAGATAAGATCCACTTCTCCTTGTGTATCTCTTGACAGTTCAAACTAATGCCAGGGCCTGTACCCTGACAACTTATTCTATGTATTTCATAACTAGATAATTACCAACATAAAGCTAAATGGAGCTTTATTCTTCTCACCCTTCTTTCTTAATCATTATAGTCAACATGATCATTTTCATCTATTAAAAACACCTATAGCCCTCTCATCAGTCTCCATTTGGAGTTCTCTCTTAAGCTCCTTGTATCTGAAATGTTCAAATCTGGCTAATTCCTTCTTCAGGCTATCGTTATATTATTTACTATTTTCTCATTTCATCTACACAGATGAGACCCCTTATAAGTGTTAATCTCCTCTATGTAGAGTAGCAAAGTACCTTTATATGAACTTGATCAGTGCAGTCTGCTCTGTTTATCTCCATCCAAAACAGCTCTGGAAAAAATTCATGTGATTATTTAAGTATGTAATTTCTTTCTTTGTATCTGGGAAGTGGAAAACCATTACAGAGGAAGACCTATATGCCTTTCACGTTTCCATCATCTCTCTCCATTCACTAGCAAGCTGTCAAATTCCACATTGAATTGGCAGACCACCTTTATTCTTTATCCCCAGTTGCCTCTCAAGGTTAGAAATAATTCTCAAAAAGCATTAACAAAAGCAATCTGTTATTTTCCTCTAAATATCTCAGCTGTCAAAACATGAAAAATTTAGCAAGCTTCTGATGTACTCAGATCAGTGACTATTTTGCTGACCAATATTATCTTACCGCCTCTTTGCACTGCACTGTAAACATTTGTTGACTTGTGTATTATACTTGAACATTAAACTCTGTACAACAAAGTATCTCTTGCTCTGTTCTATGCTAGAAAGCAATTTCTAGCATATTTCACTAGGATTTCTAGGTGTAGTTTCAATACACACAGTAAACACTAATAAAGATGATGTGTAATAGAGGAGGGCAATAGCTCATTCCTAAGCCACTTCCTACACTAACAAAACATCTCCAAACATGACATATAAAAACCAGGTTGAGAATTTACTCTTAATCAATACTGCTTAGAGGAATGACATATTTTTAAAACACATACTCACATAATAAAAACGATATAATCCAATTTAAGGAGAATGACATAAAATACCAAAATAACTGTTCCGAATTGTATCTTTCATTCTGGATAGTAATTAGTCTGCTTCAAAAGAACAAAACCATAATGAAACAGAAATCCCAAAATACCATCTTCAATATATCTTGTCCATATCTCTTTTATGCAAGGCAAGTAAAGATTTCTTTGAAAAGTTTTTCACATCTTCTGAGTATTTATATTTCACCTCATGTAACATTGAATTCTTTTTTGTAATCATTAATAGCTATATTTTGTTTAAGTACTCGTCTTGTTTTTTGAAAACTTTGAGAATCAGTAACACAGTCACAGTGAGTTCCATAGTTTAATTATGCATCATGTAAAACTACACTAGAGGTGGTGTATTTCAAAAGTCATCACTAGGTAATAGCATGAAAATGAATTTTTAGAAATCACATTATAAAGGCTTTCTTCATAATTATTTCTATTTCCTTCACTGCAGACTTGCCCTTTAAGAAACTGGACTACTTAGGAGTAAGGACAATATTTGAAGGTGGGGTTTCTTTGCCTCAAAAAGGGCAATAAAATCTCAGTTAAACTACTCCTTCTGCCATTAACCATAGGGGGGGGAAAGTGTGAGATGTGAAAACTATGAATGTGTGAGGATAATTTTGAGGTTTTATCCCCTTATTTCTGTGATTTTATCCCATGGCCTACAGGCTGCAAGTGGCTTTTGCTTTTGAATTAAGGAGACAATGAGAATTTAAATCTTTGATGGTAAACACTAATATGTTATCCTTATTTGAATAAAAGATTTCAAGCCAAAACAATGTTTGCATGTTTTTAACATATAAGTTAGTACAGTTATTCATTGCTATACATGTACAGCATGTTTCTACTTGGAAAAAATTATGTTGAAAGGCTGAAATTTGATCTTTGTATGGTGTGAGTTTGTCCTAGGTAAAAAGATGGGTACACCTGCAAAAGCCAGGATTGTTGCCTGAACTTTTTTCCATGGAAATGGCAGATATGACATCAACTTATCTCACAAAATGACTATTAGTTAGTTTGGTTAAATCTTATGAAAACTTATAATGAATACTGGATCATATTAAGTTTCAGTAGATAGAGATTTCCTTATAATTATAATATAAAAGAGGGAAGCAGTAGATTCCCATTCCAATTTCTTCTCAAACTTCTTTATGAACACTGAGGAATTCCTTTTCTTTGCTAATTTTAGGACATGAAACAGCAACTCAAATCTTTAGCTCCCATTAAAGTTTTCTTTCAAGTTTTCAGTTTGTCATCAGATTTTACGTTCTAATTGGATCAAACACTTATGTGGCACTAATATTCAGGGATTATATGCTGACAGTCTATAACAAAGGCTACCTCCTTTGAACATCCAACTTGATATTCACACCCAGTGGAAAATATCAGCAACTAAATGGTGATGTTTTAAATTATACAGCATATTATATTTTTTTCATTCTCATACAAACAACACATATTAAGATTTACAGAGTCAATGTTGGAAACTATGGTTTGAAAGAAAAAATACATAGAAGAAATGTGAGAAGTCTAGTATTCCAAGGTATATTTACGGCATTTACTTTTGTTAAAAGTTTTTTTGATAGGGAAATATAGAACACCATTTCTATAAAAGAGTAGATGCAAATGGTATAAGCATTTTAAAAACCAAGAAAATTTGCAATCCTCACGTTTGTGTTTTATGTAGAAACATTTAAAGACATTAACAAGACATATGTGCAATAGCTGCCTTTACGTTCTGCTTCTCTATTTCCAGGTTTCTAATCAGTACCAGACTAAATTATGCTCACATTTCTTGAATCACAAACATTTTTGAATCACTAAAATTCACTGTAAAAACTAAAAAAAATTCAATGTAACTACTTTCATATTTTTAAACTGCTAAAAATTGCATTTTTAAAAGGCAAGGATAATTATTGATCTACGGTGATGAGTAACTGAGATTATTCTTTTTACTGTTTGCTTCTGCTGATCTTCATTCCTATGTCATGCAAAACAAAATGAAAAAAAAAGGCAAGCATTTTAGAAAATGTCTTAATCTGGTCAATTTAAGCCTCTATGGCTTTGGTCCACAGAAGCTTTATTAGTTTCCTGGGCTCCATAGTGGGATAAACTATTTCATGCATGAAGGGATCAGCATTCCTTCTTCTAATCATTGCTATTGTGCCCATTATAAAGCTCTCTGAACACCTCCTATGGATATCACATGGTATCTTAATCACTCCTCAATTAATAACTTTATACTCATATTTTGGTTCTGCCACTTCTATATACATTACTTGAGGATGATCCTGAAGCCATAACTGAGTATGGTGAGATTATAGTAATTTTCCCACGGCAAATACATTCTTACACTGAAAGTGTCCAGACAGCAGTTTCCAGTGAGGAAGTGTAACAGCTTAATACAACAGGCAATCCCTTCATAGTGCCATGACAGATGTTGGTGTCCTGTCTATTGTGACCACCCTGTAACTTTACAGAAGCAGAAAACACTTTCCTATGTGCTTTGATAAGCAATGTGGTAGCTGACACTGTTTACACGAGAAGCATCAGCAATCTCTGCTAGTACCAGCTAAACTTTTAATACCTGAAAGCTATTTTTTTAAACTCTGGGTTTGCTAGTCTATTATATAATAGTCTTCTGAATGTAATATAGGAGGACTCAAAGAGGAAAGTAAGCCAACAATTTTTGCTTTAATGCATTAATATTTTAACTCCTTTGCTACCTCATCTCACCTTTCTCCTCAAGTAGTAGTCACCTGCAGCATTCTAGTGAGCTTTCTGCCTCACTTTTTGAAGATGATGGACATTAAATGTTAAGGGGCATACTAAAAGAACACAGACTGATACCATGCTGATTTTTCTCAATTGCAGAGGAAAATACAAGTAATAGGTGAAGATTCTTGCAGGGGGAAAGGCATGGTGTGACCAAATTCTCTCACAATGCATTTTCAGTTAAATTGTACTCCTCTTGATATTATAGTAACTCATGCAATCTAAAATCCTGCTGGGAGAAAGAAATAACTACCTATATTTAGCTTTTTAAAAGCTTCCCCTTAACTCCATTCAATCAGTCCTCAATCTTCCAGGAATATCTAAATTCCAAAATTTACATACTGTATGGTTTGATAAACAGCATCCACTGCCGGATACAGGCAGCACCAGAAATCTACATGAAGTTTGCTACACATTCCACCAGGACAAATGTGCAGATCAGTATTTGTCTTTTGCAACATCTGAATGCTTAGCAGGTTTCCAATATATAATATATTCCTATATAGATAATGAATGTAAACTGACATACAAAAGGCTTATTTTCCGTAGCTACCTTCTATGGACCACTTAGTTCCAGTCCAAGCGCAGATGAAAAACACAAGCCCAGACAGCAGACAACAGCATGTTGCATCTACAACAGCAAAGAGTTTATATAATAAACTTATATTCAACGAATGAAAGATGAAAACCAATTAAGTATTTTAGCAAAGTGGAATCATCCAAAAGGCAAGATGCAGGATGTACTGAGACCTGACTAGCAAGACGCAAACTAATAAGAAAAAAAAAAAAAAAAGTGCTGCCCAGTATCTGCTAGTTACGTTTGAGAAGGAAGCCTAAAAAGCCACAGAAAGCATAACCAAGGATGGAAGATGTATGTACCTCATCAAATACCGAGTGGTACTTTCCTAATCATGGAAAGTGGACTTTGACAAAGAGATGAACTTATGAGTGGCTCATACAAGGAACAGAACTTGGGCACATAAAGGAAGGATTTCAGAAGGAAGAGACTGCTTTTACAGCCCTTAAAGTAAGTGTTCTGAAAAAAAACCATATGTGTAAGTGAAAAAGATGACAATCTACAAGCATTAAAAAGCATGAAAAGAATTATTATACATCACCATAAAATTGGTCATGCAAATAACAGACTACAAAATAGAAAACCTAACTTTGAATTGGTATGGTTTTGAACTGGAAAGAAATACAATTTTAGGATCCTAATACAGTTTCAGTAAGGTGCAGTCTATATTCAGAGATCAGGTGTTTACAAGAATAGGGAATTCACAAGAATGAATATCATTAGTGATGATATATATCAATAATACCCATTATGTGATTCTATGACACAGTAATACTGTGGATGGCAGCTCTGGCAAAATGAAAACACTACAAGAAGCTTGCAGGAGTGGAATAATTATGAAAAACTTTCAGTAGTTATGGCCTGCAAAATGCCTAGGTTGTTAAAAGGGATTGTGTAAAGTCACACAAACTACTACAGAGAAAGAAAAGCCAAAATCATAATAGGTGACTACAGATGTAAAGATTATTATTCTGACATTGGTAAATATAAACACGTAAGTTATTTTTGTCATCTGGTTTGTCTTAATCAAGAGCTAAAAATTCATTTGTAACACCATACACAAATGCCATGTTTATATCGATATCATATGCAGCTTGCATGAAAAAAGTATACATTAAAATGAAGAACAGCAATTCATGTAATAATCAAAGACAACCAATAACAAAACCACGAAATTCCAGTTGTCAAACATAATTTACTATGTATATTTCTTCTCTTCTCTGTTAAAACAGTAATTATTAAAACTAAAGTGATATGAGTGAATGTTTATGACTTCTTATTAAAACCCCTGACTTTAAGCAGTGTTCATTTAAGCTTTAGGTTAAAGAAAATCATGTAGAGATTTCTGTGCGATGGCCTAGTGACTTTATATCCTCTTGTCAAACCTCAGCAGTTTTATTTGTAGTGATACATGCTGGAGAAGGTTGGAGGTTAAAGTTGATAGGAGGGCCAACAGGAAAGCCAACCAACTTCTTTCAAAAGATTACAACCTTTAACATATTAGGATCTGTCGGCTAACTTTGTAAGTCTACATTTGCATACTCTTCTGTGAACTGATCCCCAAACTCCAGACTAATAGGGCTTATAATTACCTCCCTCTTACTACTTTCCTTACATTACTCCTTCATAATGTTCCTACTGGTTAAGTTATTATTTTAGCTTTTGCTATTGTATTGATGTTTAGTGCTTATTGTTAGATTTCAGAACATATATAGGTAGATATGGTATCTTCTTAATTTTCTTCAGCCTAGTTTTCTCTTTCATCCTTAAAACTTAAGAAAGGTTTTCTTAATCTAGGAAAACTAGCATTAAATGTAAAACCAGCAGTCTGCTGGAATAGGCTATTTAGATCTCCCTTTCTCCCATTTATTTTGACATCAATTCCTGTGTGACTTCAAAAAAAAAAAGTAATACAGGTAAAATAATGATAAATAAAACAACACAGAAACAAAAAAGGTAAAAAAGGACCTTTAGAGGTTGTCTAGTCCTGCTAGACAGGGTGAACTACAGATGGTTGTGCAGGGCTTTGTCCAGTTGGGTTTTGAATATCTCCAGGGATGGAGACTGCACAACCTCTCTGAAGAGACTGCTCCAGTCTCATGCAGTGAAAAAAGATTGTTCTAACATTTCAGTAAATTTCCCTGTATCTTAGTCTGTGTCCAATACTTCCTATCCCCTCACTGGGCACCCTTGAGAAGATCCTGGCTTCCATATTTTCACTTCTTCCCTTCAGATATTTATGGACCTTAATAAGATCCTCCCTGATCCTGCTCTTCTCCACCCTAAACAGCTGGAGGTCTCCCAGCCTCTCTTCATATGAAAGATACTCCAATCCCTTCTTCATCTTCGAGGTCCTTCTTTGGATTTGCTACACGTTACTCTCAGTGCAATCATGCATCTTATGCTCTGTCTAATCACTTATTTCAAAGGACCAAATTATGACAGAGATCAAAACTCGTACCGATGGCAGCTTTATTCTTACTTGCACTGAGGACAGCACAAGTTTTTCCACTGACTTCAAACAGAACTAGATCTCTGCTGGTTAGATTAATTCTACGCAAAAGAGGATGTGTATTTACTGTAGATGCCCATGATGGCCACACGATGCACAAATGCAATGATAATTTTTTTCAGTTATATGCATTTGGTAGCATTTAGATAATAAACAACTTAGTGAACAACTTTTCTCCCAATATATCTGAAGCATTTAACTTGCAGGTGTACAGAAAGCAGTCTACAGTGACACATTACTGCAATCCTACAACTTTTCATTTTAAAATGAGCAATTACTGCAGAAACTCTGCGCGTAATACTACCACTGCTGCATGAGACCAACATAACAGAAAAATCTATTATGCTTAACTTTTATATTTTATAAAAAGGTAAATACAGATCTAAATAAAATCTAAAAATTTTTAAGCATCAGACTTGACTTTCAAGTTTCTCACAGTTCTCCCTGCTCTTTCTTTGAAACCCTGGAGAAGAACATTTGGCAAAGCAAAGATTCTGCATTCCACATTTCATACCATTTAGCTATTGCTACAATTTTAATTATGCAAAACTCAGTGGGCTCCAATAAAATCTGACTAATCTAATACTCTAAAACAGACAGTATGAGCTACTGAAAGCAATGTTGTACACAAAGTCCCTCATGTCAGAGAAGACTCATGCAGCACAGTGTACTTCTTCATAAGTAAAACAATATCCCATGATGTTAACACCTTTTGTTTCTCTTCTCTGCAACTAACTACAGAGTATTCATATTTTTTGTTCTTAAAAAAAGTTAATTTTTCTTGTAGTTTCAGTTCAGACACACTCGTGTATCATAGCAAAATCAGTGAGAGAATACTATAGATGAGATACAACAAATGTATCAACAGCAAGGCACAATTTTGAACCAGTGTTAGTTCAAATATGAACTTATATGCATATTGATATGCACAAAAAGATGTGCTAAAAGACTATTATAAGATTACATTATATTTATATTTCATATTTTAGTAACATTTACATAATTCAGACATATACATATATATGTTCTCTGAGGTAAGATCTACCTTATGGTGCAGACATTTTCCTGAGACTTGCACACAAAGGGGATTCTCCCACCATGCCAATTCCACAGACCCAGGCTAAATTTGAGGTCTATTCAAGCTAAGGAGAGAGCAGAGGCTCAGCAGGTTAAGAGCTGTAGTGCTATTACATCTTAATTGGTCTTGTGGCGATTAAATTTCAAAAAAAAAATCTACAAGCAAGGGTATTAATTTTCATAGCTGCACACAGTGTTTATACAGAGAAGGAGCAGAAAAACACAGGACACAAAAGACAGTATAGTGAGCTTTTACAGATGGGGAAGTTTTCTCCATAATAGTGAGAACACAGACCGTTCTCTCTGAACTTGCACCCCTGGACATTTTGCAGAGAAGAATTATTTGAGTGGTAGTTTGACATGATTTGTGTTTTTCCTAAAATCCTATCCTTTATCTTCTTAACACAAGCCAAAAAATATCTGGAACTTTATGTTGTTTTTATAACGTTTTATGCCAAAGCACAGACAGTACTTCTGGATTCTTTTTCTCTTCCTTGACACCTTATAAATGGTATTGAGAAAATTAAAGTTATGAGAAGGTCTGTGCTTAGGTTTACACTTTTGCTACAAGAACAGAGATTTTTCATAACAGAGCATATTTTTATGTCGCTATCTGTAGTGTCTTTTAGCTTGAGTTTTAAGAAAACCAGTTTAACCTTGCAATATTTTAATGCAATATCGGGCTTTTACAGGTTGTGAATTTTAAATAAAGAAGCAACAAGTAATTTTCTTGAGAGTACAAACAAGAACAATGACGGAACAGATTCAAAGCTACATTTACAGCCATTATAGCTTACCCTGTCCATTATCCGGAGGCAAATGCCTGAGAATCAGTTACTAAGAATCATTATGCATAACAGTATAAATGAAGACCATTATTCTATCTTGGTCATTTTACTACTTGCATCATGAAACACTCAGCTTGTATTGAGGCTAGATGTCCTAACTATTGGGCAAATGCACAAGGAGCTAGAGTCTGCCATAGAAGAAGATTAGGCTTTCAGCCCTCCAATAATGTGCACTCCTCTCTTGAATGATTCATTTTGATGTAGTGAAATGATACAGAAAGTTTACTGGTTTTAATGAAGTGTTACCAGTAAGGAGAAGTCTTTAAATGTAGGAAATGTGATTTTTAACAAAAAACTACTGTACAATAGTAAGTTTTACTCAGTGAGAGCTTAGTATGTCTACCAAAGTTTACAGAAGTCGCTACAGAAAAAGTCATCTTTGTGTGAATCACGGCAACAAAGTCATAAAAACCCAACTACACAAAACTTTGTAAGCAGATAAATCACAAAACTTTGTAAGCAGATAATAAAAAAGGCAAAGGAAGCAGACTCCACATTTGACCTGAGCTTTTCTGAACTTACAAGCCCAAGAGAAGAGATCATGATTCTGCAGGAGTCCATCACTTCAGATTAGTCAATACAGTATATATATTCAGATAGTAGAGCATCTTCTACAGAAATGTTATCACACTTAATAGTCCTACCACACCAGGAGGGATGAGTGGAAAGAAAGAGACACAACCAGCTGAAAACAGAAAGGACTTTGATAACAGGATGATGTGAGGGAATTCTTTGTCAAAAATATGCCAAAGCTAACCATGCACGTGTCTGTCCTAGTGTGGGTTCTGAGTCCTCAAGCCTCAGGAAACCCAGCAATGAAGAAAACAGTGAGGCATTTTTGTGCAGAACAGTGCCAGACATTTGTACATTTTTAGCTATCTTTCTCACATGCCCAGTGTATTTTACAGAGGCTGCGCTATTCATTTGTGCTCCAGTTCAAGGTATGTGAGCAAGCAGAAAACAAACCCTTATTTTTCTTAAAAGAAAAATCACCAACTCCAAGAACAGGGATGTTTTCCATTTTTATGACCAGTCAGTGAACACTGATATGAATTAACAATCCAAACTAAATTTACTAGAGGATATAACAGACCCTAAATATTGAATTCACATTTTCATTATGAACAAGTTTGATAATGTACTTGGGCCAGCAATTGCAACTAAAAAACTGATAAGAGTTTTAGCATTTGCTGAAAATACACTTTTGTAAAGTTGATTTAGCTGTAAAGCACCTTGCTACACAAAGACAACTTTCATACAGATTCAAAAAAATTTTCTCAGGAAAGCACGAGGCTTATGCACAGCAAGGGTGCAAACTACTTTAAAAAGACAGCAGTCGATTGTTTGTTGTTTATAAACCACTGCTGATCACATGTAAGTTAAGATGCTCTTAGTTTGCCAGAAGTGGTAAAACTCAATAATGCAAGTTATTATGAAGTTAATGATTCAAGTGCTTGAATCAACTTTTCAACACACCGCACAGCCAAAAGCATTACTAGCAAATGTGATTTTTGATTCTGTGAGAAAAAAAAAGCAGAAATCAGAAATATACTTCAAAATGTATTTCTACAGTATATAAGACAGGCAACTATGCTGAATAGGAACCTACAGACTCTGAAATAGGCAACTGAACTTCTGCCAGTATAGGAATTTTACTGTTCTGAGGGTAATTGCAAGAACATAATTTTACATTAAGAAGCTAAGTGTTTACCCTGTATTTTTTTTAAAAACCACCCTTGTTAAAAGCTAAAACTCAAAGAATCCAAACAGGTAAAATCACACAGTTCAGAAAACATGAAATATCTCTAATGTGCAATTCATAGTCTGTGTTTTAAAAGCTGAAGGACATACATTTACACACACAAAATAAAGCTATCACTGCTTTGCGGTCTACAGAGTATTTTCAGTTATTTTTCCTTATCCTTGGAAACATACATTACTCTTAATACAGTAGCATCCTGAAATTTTATAACATTTTGGATTTCTTTGAAATGAAAAGTCCATTTTATTGTTTTTTAATTAAATCTATTTCCCCGAAAGGTCTTTAAAGGCTCTACAAACTACCTTGCATTTTATTATTGCTGACAGTTATCTAAACCACGCTTGAATGCCCTCTTTATCCTTTAGTGAGCAATTGAAAGATCATATGCTAAAAAGACTTGTGCTTTCTCTTCTTCTAGCCCTATAATTAAGGCATTTTAATACATTTCTTCATAGTCATTAAGAGAGCACAATGTTAAAAATTAATGAAATGAGACAATTTTGAGTTTAACAACCATAAATACACACAACATAAATTTGTCTCAATTGTAGATATGAAAAAAAGCCTTCTTGAAATCACATGATGAGATTACTGAATTGTCAAGATTTTGCCTTTGCTGTCTAAGGGTATTTAAATGATGTATGGTAGCCTGACAATACTCCAGTGTTGTTACATACCATACAAGAGAGGTAAACATTTCTGTCAAACATTCAAATTCCATTGGGTTTTTGTTTACCTTATATAGATGTCTATAAAAAAAAGTGGTATTGCTGGATGATGCTGAAATGGGGGAGGAAAGAGAAAAGAGGAAGCAAGACAAAGGCATATGAAGGGAAAAATGATCATGAGTCAACTGCAAAAAAACTGACATATAATGAAAAATACCACTATAATAACACTCACTTACAGCAGTATGTTAATAATGTTTACAATAGAATAAATAGGATTTTCTTAATTTGGATTTTTTTCCTAAGAAACAGAGATCACCATATTAATGTATCACAGTAATAAGTGGGTTTCTTTTGTTACATGGTGAAAGGAATTCAGTGCTTCTAAGTACATCATCATCACTTCTATATACACCAATTAAATATAGGGTGCAACTATACTATAGACACATTATTACTAAGTATTTCCAAAAGACATTAAAAAAGAGCAAATTTTACAGCTTATCTTTTAAAACTAAGTTAAGTTTTTCAAGGCTTAAGTTCTTTATGCTTTCTCACCTAAATTTAAAAACATGTAGTGCAGCACAGAGCAAGAAGGTAAGAGATTCTTTTTCCCTTGAGAAAGACAAAATAAAAAAAAAAGAGAAGTTGCTCTCCAGAAGATTTTTTAGGGTTGTCAGACTGTTATATTATAAACAACCTTATTAGTCCTTTATAATTACAATAGGTACCTCTGGACAAGATAGAGCAGACATGACAAATGCTTCCGACTTCTTTTTAAATCGAACCTGGAAGGTCATCGCTGAACAAACAGAATGCTATACAACTGGGGCCATAAATTGTGAAAGCTAACAAAAAGGTAAGTTTTTCAATATTAAAAATTAAAATTATTGCGTTCAGAATTTTCTGTGTAAGATCTAGAAATAGGAGGATGAAATAGTTTAAAAAGGGTAAGTAGGTAAAGAAAAAAAATCTTTAGAAACTTTATTATCAAAATTTTTTTTGGCAGCTGAACCTGTATTTTAGTATTAATATAATGTCTTTAGAGTAGTTGCTTTATTTTAAAAATATGGTCGTATAGATAACCCCTTAATGAGTATTTATCCGTGTTTGCATTTACTTTTTTTACAGCACTATGATGAAACTGTGGACAATTAAAATAAAACCAGTCAGTCTCAATTCTATGGGATTTGCTTGCTGCTATCCTCATATCAAGTCAGTAAAAGAATAGCATACTACTGTGCATTTTTCTTAACATTTTTATTTTGTTTTAGGATCATTTAACAGTACTGGTAGTTTTGGATTAAATTTAATTTGCATGGAGATAAACAGTAACTTAAGTGACTGGAACTGGAAACCAGTTGATGGATTCACTTTTAAATCTCGTATTTCAGTTTGGAGAGGAAATGTAAGGACTGAATTAGAAAGCTGTAAACTCTTGATGAGAATTAGTGGTATAGAACAGAGGAAAATGAAACCTTCAGTTATTTTCCTTACAGTTAGGCTGAATGAAATTGTAAATCAACAAAAGATTTGGACAGCATTCAAATCAACAGCTTTACCTAATAAAAGTTCTAACAGAGCACTGAGCATACCATTTGAAACAAATATGAAATAAATATGAAATATGAATGACTTTAAAAAGAACCATATGAGAAGCAAAACAGTAAAATCACCAAAATTCAAGCAAAGGAAATTTGAACTGAAATGTATGATGGGCAATTAAGTACCTATTTTGACAATTCTAAGTGGTCAAATTTTTAAAGTATGACACAGAAACCTTAACCTATCTATATATGAGTGATAAATGAGGCATTTTGTGTCATTACATTCCCATAAATCACCTTCTTTAACTGCTGATGGCTTTTATCAGCNAAATCACCTTCTTTAACTGCTGATGGCTTTTATCAGCTCTAACCTTTTCAAGCTTCTATCAGAGTGCTAACATTTTCAACTTTGACACATATGCAGTTTACAAATTCTGCAGCTGATTAACTCTGGACAGAAGCTCACTGCCATCATTGTCTTCTTCAAGTTTGGTTACAGCTTCAATGTCTCAAAAACTCATAGGCATCCTTCATATGCCAGAAAAATA